>JAENPR010001082.1:0-222752 GCA_018135685.1 Themeda triandra | reverse complement strand
GCCCGCCAGCAGGCGATATCATTACACTTGCTATTATTGTAATTATTCTTTTGCATCCATACAAATCAGTGCAACTTATGAATCTCAATTATGGTAACTCAGAATGCCCGAGGATATTTGATTGCCCAGTCCTTAGAAGTGCTCATACCTAAAAATTATCGTAACTCACGAATCTTAGTATCTCATCAATACGCATACAAATTTACAGTACGTGGCCAACGGCCCACTATCTAAGCACAAATTAATCTGCGAACATATGGTTGATATGTTGGAGATAATCGGCTTTAGTTTAGTTTAGAGACTAACCATAGAATGACTATGTGTATGCAACATATCTCTTGAATGTGTTGGTGTGCAGGTGTCAAGCGTAGTGATGGGTGACTGGCATGGTGAAGGTCAAGTAGAGGCGAGTTAATATTCTAATAGATTGGAAACAGTGAAGAACGAACGTGAGGCTTGGACCGAGAGACCAAGCTATTGCATCGGTTACGCTGGCTGCATCGTTTACACCATCCGTTATGCCAATGGTTACACCAAGACCAACTCAATACATCAAGAAACAAGTATAAGACCGGTTACGCCGAGCCAAGCATTGGATACACCCCCACACACGCAGACACGCTAAGTTTATAAAGGACCGGTTACTATATACTAGTCGTGTACTCTAATGTTACTCAAGTTTACAAAAGAGGCTACACTACCGGGTTACATAGATGACGCATAGGGGGTTAAACCAAGGACACAAAGGTTGTCGCTGAAGTTGAGAAGGGTTATGCACCAATATCCATGATTACACTGGACAAGCCTAAATTTTCGGTGCAAAACTATACCATCTCAGTAAGATGCCATGGTCATAACATGCATAGTTGGAAACCTCATGAAGTCTAGCTTCCAACCCAACAGTTGGACTTAGAGTAATGACGATTTTAATGAAGGTTGTGCAGAACCCTAAGAGATGCGTGAGAATTGAAGATCATTTCATGAATGCTTCAACCAGTTGGTCTTCCACATTCAAATGTGGATACTTCAGTTCATAGCTATCTAAGAGACATGTTCGTACATGAAAATGGCTTTTGATCATTTGAGAAACTGATGTGGTATTATAGCCGAACTACTAAGTGTGTCTTGCACACCCCTTTTTCCTATGAGTTCCTCTTGGGCTTCTGTGAGATCTTTCTGAGGTCTCCTACTTTGTGCTCTATGGTTTCTAGTTAGGTTGTGTGGTTTTGTGATTCTCTGATCGTTTGGAGATCAAGTCGAAGTCCTCAAGGTTTTGATGTCTCTCTCCCAAATGCTTGGTGACATCCGACCTTGGTTAGGTATACAACTAGTTACCTATTGTTTTCTATAACAAATTATCCTTTGTTCTTAAACCTACTGTTGTGAACATTGAGCCTTCCCCTTGCTGATTCATATTGGTACATATCGCTAACACTTGGGAACATGAACAAGTGAGAGCACAAAGTAGATTGTGTTGGCCAAGTCAAAATGGGGGGTCACCATATCAAGTAGAGGTGCTCGAGGACTTCATGATCAGGCATTAGAGGACTATGGTGACACATGCTGAGATCATAGAGGAGGTGTTTCTTGGGTTTGGGCCTCAAATCCTGGTTGGAGTTTCGGCATAAATGGGAGGAGCCATGTGATGTCATCGTGAAGCTTGTGTCAAAATTAAGAAAAGCCGTGAAGAGCACATGGCTATCGGATGCACGGATCTTGAGTTGGACCATTTGGCCCTAGATTATTTAGCTAAAATATCTAAGGACGTGTTAGGAATGTGTAATAGCTCTATAAATAAGATAGAGGCTACCCCGAAACCAACCATCTCTCCCTTATCAAATTTAGGTTCTCCTAGTCTGTATAGCATAAGTCTACTAGTACTGAGATCCATAGTTTAGGTGACTGGCACACTATTTGTGTTTAGTTTTTTTTGAAATCTTTCCTCTGTAAAAACTAGACCTAGTTTAGCTTTAGCAATAAATAAATTATGTCATCTGAAATCTAAGTCTATGTTCTAAGATAGTTTTAATTTGTTTTTTCGTTTATCTTTGTTCCCTCTTCATTGTTTGATGGGATTTGGAGAACATAAAGTTTCGGGAGGGATTTGAATGGTTGAATGCGTGCAAAAACCCTAATGAACTTTTTGCCAAATGAATAGGCATATTGGATATTTTTGCCATCATATCCCTCAAGAGAGATAGATCCTTAGCATTTTTGAAGAACAGTCTGATAGAGATAATTTTCTATTTGATCCTATTGTATTCAGAGGTATGATTGCAAAATATTTTCGTAGTCCCTGAGGTTGCATTTCAAAAAAAAGATGACCTTGCTTAGAAAAGGATCATAAATTATTGACATCCTTGATTCAATATGGATAGCCGATGGATAGTTTATGTAAACTGTTTGATGTTGTATGAAACAGTTAAATCCTCTTGTCAGTTTGATTGCTAATTTGTGGTCGTCTAACCAAGTTTGTTTTATCTTGGAGTTATAGCTCACTATAGTGATGAAGAGTTTTAATTTCATAAGAAGTTTATTGAATTCAAGGAAATTTTATTCCCCCGCAACTCATTTGTTGTGCAAGATGGTGTCACTGATAGTTTAATAGAGTGGGATTTGGTTGATCATGTGTTCTCTGTGACTCTAGATAATGTAAGCATCAACAATAGAGCGATTAGAGACTTTCGTGCTGCCATAGATGCTCCAATATTTTTTAAGGGTGAACACCGACATATTAAATGTGTTGCTCATGTGCTCAACATAATAGTTAAAGTTGGAGTACGAGTCATTCGAAATGTAGTTGGAAGGGTAAGGGACATTATAAAGGTTGTCACATCTACACCTCTAAGACTACAAACATTCAACTCAATCTCCTTTTATTGCCTATCTTATCCAATCTATACTTGTGAGACTAATGGGGAACTTTAGTGTTCTAGTATAGTGGAAGAAAAACTCATATGCCTTGGTTTTTCAACCACTGGCAAGTCAGACAAGAGCTCACACAGCCACTCTGCCTCTGCAAATGCTGTATCCAAAGCAGTAAGTTCTGCTTCCATGGTTGATTTAGTCAATATAGTTTGTTTACAAGACCTCCATGACACTGCACCACCTCCAAGAGTAAATACATACCCACTAGTGGCGTAGATTTGATCAATATCAGAAATCCAGTTCGCATCACTATATCCCTCTAGCACGGCTGGGTGCCCAGAATAGTGAATCCCAAAACTCATTGTACCCTTAAGATAACGCAAGACCCTTTCAAGTGCATGCCAATGATCATCACCCGGGTTGGACATGTACCTACTCAACTTGCACACAGCAAAAGAGATATCTGGTCTGGTTGCGCTAGCTAAATACATGAGTGAACCAATGATCTGAGAATATATCAATTGATCTTTAGCAATTCTCTTATTCTTTCTCAAAGTCACACTAGGATCATAAGGTGTTGGAGAAGACTTGCAATCCATAAAACCAAAATGGCTCAAGAGCTTCTCAACATAGTGAGATTGCAACAAAGTGATCCCACTCTCTTCCTTAATCAGCTTGATGTTCAGAATTACATCAGCCTCTCCTAGATCTTTCATGTCAAAACTTTTGGACAAGAAAGTCTTGACTTCATTGATCACATCAATGTTTGTTCCAAAAATCAGAATATCATCAACATATAAGCATAAAATAATAGATTGGCCCCCACCATGTCGATAATACACACACCTATCAGCCTCATTAACAGCAAAGCCTGCACTAGTTAAAGTGGTGTCGAACTTCTCATGCCATTGTTTGGTTGCTTGTTTCAAGCCATATAAAGATTTCAATAACTTACATACCTTCTGCTCTTCACCTTTTACTACAAATCCATCAGGCTGATCCATGTAAATCTCCTCATCCAACTCTCCATTAAGAAAAGTTGTCTTTACATCCATTTGATGAATGATAAGACCATATGAGGCAGCCAAAGAAAGTAGTACTCAAATAGTGGTCATTCTAGCAACAGGTGAATAAGTATCAAAGAAATCTTCACCTTCCTTTTGTGTATAACCCTTGTACTTATCAATAGTACCATCAGGCCTAAGCTTCTTCTTGAACACCCACTTGCAACCAATAGGTTTACACCCAAATGGTAAATCAGATAACTCCCAAGTTCCATTAGAAAGAATCGAGTCTATCTCACTCCGAACAGCTTCTTTTCCAATCATCTGCATCAGGAGATGCATATGCCTCTGTAATAGAGGTGGGAGTATCGTCCACAAGGTATACAATGAAATCATCACCAAAGGATTTTGCAATCCTTCATCTCTCGTTCCTCACAGGAACTTCATTCTCATCCTCCTCAAGGACTTCTTCAAGTGGTTGTTCAAACGGCTGAACATGATGCTCGATAGGTGTAGTAAAATCAGGAGCTAACTCAGTAGAAAATTTAGCATTGCTACACATATCTTTTATAGGAAATATATTCTTAAAAAATGTAGCATCACGAGATTCAAAGATTGTATCAACATACATATTAGAAACTTCAATTTTACTACTAAAAATCTATAAGCAATGCTCCGATGAGCATATCCTAGAAAGACACAATCCACAGTCTTTGGTCCAAGCTTACGCTTCTTAGAAATTGGAATATTGACTTTCGCCAAACATCGCCACGTGCACAAGTATGAGAGTGATGGTTTCCTTCCAACGCATTTCTCATATGGAGTTGTCTCTTTATTTCTGTTTGGAATTCTATTCAAGACATGACTCGCAGTCAATAAAACTTCCCCCCACCATGCCTTAGATAAACCAGCAGTGTCTAACATGGCATTCACCAAGTCAATCAATGTGCGAATTTCCTCTCGGCAACCCCGTTTGATTCTGGCGAATAGGGAGGTGTCCTCTCATGAATAATACCATGTTCCGCACAAAATTCATCAAATGATGTAGGAAAATATTCACCACCACAATCTGACCTTAGACGTTTAGTTTTTCTCTCTAGTTGATTCTCAACTTCCGCCTTATTGATTTTAAAGTAGTCAAACGCTTCATCTTTAGTTTTCAGTAAGTAAACATAGCAGAATCTAGTTGCATCATCAATCAAAGTCATGAAATACCTCTTTCCACCTTTTGTCAACACACCATTCATATCACAAAGATTAGAATGTATGAGTTCTAGAGGTGCCAAGTGTCTCTCCTCCGCTGCCTTGTGAGGCTTTCGAGGTTGCTTAGATTGCACAAAACTATGGCACTTAGAACCTTTGGCAATAGTGAAATCTAGAATTAAGCTCAAGGTAGACAATCGTGACATCAAACCAAAGTTCACATGACATAAGCGAGAATGCCAAACACTTGAACTATCATTAGTTGTGACACAAATGTGATTCACTGACTTATTACACAAATCTACCAAAGATAGGCGGAACAAGCCTCCGCAATCATAGCCTTTACCAATAAATTGTCCATGCCTAGATATTACAACTTTATTGGATTCTAGTACCACCTTAAACCCATCTCTCAAAAGAAGGGAGGCACTAACAAGGTTCTTGCAAATAGTAGGAACAAGCTGCACATTCTTTAGTTGCACAATTTTTTCTGAAGTAAACTTCAGATTTACCGTGCCAACACCATGAACAGAAGCATGTGACCCATTTCCCATTAGAACAGAGGAACCTTGAAGCCCATGATAAGAAGAAAACAAAGATATGTCATCACACACATGAATATTAGCACCTGTATCAACCCACCAACTTGGGGACTGAAACACTGAAAGCACGGTAGGAACATTACTGTACTCTTCATCAAAGCTGCTAATAGTCACGAGGTTGACATTCTTCTTTTTCCCACTGGAAAAGTGACCAAGCTCTCCACAAGTGAAGTAAGGCAACTCTACTTTGGTTTGCTTCTTCTCATAGGTAGTTACTATCTTGGCATTGGAAGGTTTATTATTCAGTATTGTTCTTCCTCTAAGAAGAGTGTGGTCTTCCTGGAATCTTCTCTGATTTTCTCTAGAGATAGTTCCCTCACATGAGCCAACACTAATCCAGAATACTTTAGCCTCTAGCCAGAGCATGGCCTTAACTCACCATCTCTTAAAATGTGCACTAGAACACTTTTCTAGTCTCAGCACATCAGCGAAAACAGCCATACTTAAATCAGAAAAAAGCCTATAATAAGGTTTTTGGATTGTTGGATAATTAGGCAATTTATAGATTAATTTCGAAATTAAAACCAGAATATAGATCATGACAAGAAGATCAACTAGATTGAGCATGGTACGATTACTAGCATGGCAGATTAGTATATCGCATATACTAGCAGGACAAATCATGATATCGCATAGCATGAACACGATAACTAGTGTAAACCCAACTCGTACACTAATTAGATTTATACCTGCCGATTGTAGAAGTACTTGGTGGCGAAGATGCATACGATGATTCCAACGTGAGCTTGTCGCTGAGCGTCTCCGGTTGATGATCCCACAAGCCTGACGACGACGGGACGGCATGCCGCCGACGACGATGGCACGAGCTTGTAGCTAGGCGTTGTTGGTATTTCTTAACGGATGCAGAGAATCCGCAAGCGTATGGAAGTACTGTTGTAGCCTTCACCCGGAAGTATTCAGGGTATCGTATTTTCCACAGGGAACGAAGGTATTTCTCCTAGCTAATTCGCCCAAGGAACAACACTAGGGTAGAGATACAAAGATGATAGAGATGGTTTCCTATAGCTTTTGGGTCTCAAGGATAGCATCGCAATACTTCTACTTGCTTACTTCGGGCACCGGCTTAGGCTTGGTCTGCCAAGCCCCTCCGGCTTACAGCTCTACGCCGAACACGGACGTGGGGGATTACGAGGGACGGATAGGGCTGTCACCACCTGCCGCCTACCACCTCAACCGTACGTGAACGAGGCAAACGAAGATAGCGTCAGCCCAGACACCACGTCTACACTGACAACTACTACTCTAGCATTGATCAAGGGTTGCCTGACTAGGAGGGCCCTTCTACTAGAGCAATCGCCACAAGGATGAACATCGATCCCGCAAACAAGAGAAGGTCAAGCTCAACTATATAAAAGACATAAAAGACTATGAGTAACACGAACACTTACTTAGCCAAGATCCCGCTAAGGAGCCAAGTAGTTGCTCGTAGAGGTACAAGCTCGGGGAGACACCGACAAGCCCGGCGCTTCCCCGCTTCTCGCCCTCACATCTCACTCTCTAACTCTATAGCTACTCGGGCCTAGCCCTTTAGAATGGAGCTCTTGTGGTAGTGGTGCTCTTCTCCCTTTGAATGCTGATGTTGAATGAGGAGGAAAAAGCCGTTTTATATCTAGAGAGGAGGGGGCTCTATGCAAATGTGCCATCCCAACATGGAAGGTGAAAAACGACCTCCCAACATCGGTTTGAGATACAATGCACCTGGACGCACCCAAGAACCGACCTCCTAGCGAGTTAATGCACCGACCTGCAAAAGTGGGTCCGGTTTGGCAGCCGCCGGGGCGCGGCCGCGCCCCTGTAGCGCCCGCTCCAGCTCTAGGGCCGTTTGGGCTGAAATTTTGTGAGTGGATGGGCCTCATAGATAGCTTTCCAACGCATATTTGTTTGCCTAAATCAGAGTCCGTATGAGTGAGATATGGCCTGTTTACCGAGGCCCACTCATCCAGCCCGAGATGGAGTTGGACCAGGTTTTGGTCTTCCACCTCTTGGGTTTATGTTGGGATTTTTTGCTCATGTTTGAGACCCAAGATTGTAGGGTAAATGGGCCACCTTCTTATTCATGGTTTTCTTATGTTTCTTGGCCCATTTATGTGCATTTCCGTAGTTTCCTTCCTGCAAGCGACAATCACCGAAACTCGTGGAATATGTTAGTGCAAAGCCCTATTTGCTAAGTTTGGGTAGATTTTATATTCTCATTGGTGGTCTAAAATGTATGATAAGGACCGCCAACAAGATCCCCCACACTTGCTCTTTACTCATCCTCGAGTAAAGTTTTAGGACTAAGAAGGCTCATCTCTTTGATATAAAACCTGCATACAAGTTATTCCAAGCTTAACCTGCACTTGTGAACTTTTGAATTGTCTACCATATTATCTTGGGCAATTAAATAATGGAACAATATGGATTCAAAATCCACTTGCATCAGTCATATCAGAAACTTAGGGTTTTTTGAATGGTTTTATAAAAAGAAAAGATAGCCTTCCTCCTCATATGATACTCTCGAGTCGCTCATATTTGTGGTTGGTTCCTCACCAAGGCAATTTTGAAGGTGCCTGCCTTTTATAACCTATCACTAAAGCCGAGAGTGGAGTTTTGGGTAGGTATAAAAGGTGGACATACTTGTATCACATATATTGCAAAGTCAAAAACCGAACCATATGAAGACACAAGTCATACACCTTGATGAGATGTGCAAGTGTGTGGAATATCTGGTGGATCCTAATCTTTGTAGTATTTTTGGCTACTCCATGCATCATGATTCTCTCTTTATTAAGAAATGGAATTTTTGGGAGAGTATGTGCTATGAGAGATATGCTAAAAACTATGCTCTTTTTTTCTTCTTCTTTTCCTTCTCTTTTTTTTCTCTTTTTTTTGAAAAATCATGGCACCTTCATGTGTCCCCATCTTTTTTTTCTTCTTTTTTTTTTCAAAGCCTTGGAACCTTCACGTGTCCCTATTTTTTTTCTAAGTCTTAGGGCCTTCTTGTGTCCCTATCTTTTTTTTTTCTAAGACTTGGGACCTTCATGTGTCCCCCCTTTTTTTTTTCTTTTGATTAGCATAGCCCATAACTCTCTATGAAGAATTTTGGAAAGGAGAGAGGTATCATGATGGAACGCGAGGAGTAGATTTTTGGTAGCTAAGGAATGCGCAACCCTGAGGGTGAGAGTCGGCATTTTTATTTGGTGGATTGGTGCGCACCTCTCAGTGTAAGAGTTGGCATTTTTTTTGTGTGGATGGGTGCATGTTTGTGCGCAGCCCTCAGGATAAGAGTTGGCACTTTATTTGGTGGGTGCAAGTGGATCTCAATCGTGGGTGCATGACTATAGACTTACATCGGTCACAAACAATTTGACTAAGCTCAATGATCAAACAAGCAGCATATGATAAATGGTTCTGCAAGCATGAATCATGTCATATGGCTTTGGTAGGAAATTCTTTATCATTGAGGAGCATGCTATTGTATTTTTCTTTTGTAAAAATAAATCCCATGTTCTTCATAAACAGAGCAAGGATCAAATCATCTAGCTATATCACATACTCCAATTACTTAGATAACATGGGGTCCCTATAAAATTTGTTCACAAGGCATAGGAATATTAGCAAGGAATAAAGAGTATGCAAATCTTATCAAAAGATAGCAGAGAGAAAAGTTTTGACTTTTAAATTTTAATAAATCTTAATTTTCAAAACTTTTAGGAGATGTGAGGGTTGAGTTGCACAAACCATCGTTGAAGATGAAGGAGTGAAGTGAATCAAAGAGTTGTTCGGTTGAACAAGAAGGTCAAACGATTTTCTCTTGAATCTTTTTCTTTTGTCCTTTGTCCGCTTGATGTTGTGCATTGTGTTGGGGAGATCTCGAATGCATGTGTTAGTATTGCTCGAGAGATCTCCCCCAGACTTATTTTTGTACCTATTTTATTCAAGAAGAAAATGAAAGGCTCTACTGGTTGAAAAACTAGGGAGCCGGAATTTTATTGATCAAATAATTTTTTCTTTCTTTTTCATTTGCTCAACCAACTCGTAACTCAAACAAGGTCGAAATCAAGTTGCAAACTAAAATAGACCTTAGATTATCTCCACATTAAATTACTTTCATAGTGTATGACAACAACTCAAGTTCATTAATCAAATTTCAACACCATTGCCAAAATTGTGATCAAAGAAGGCAATTTTAACCTAAGCACCACGCTTAATTTAAAAAGCCTATGGATGTATCAATTGAATACATCCAAACTAGAGCATATGTCGTAAACAAAGAAAGCATGATTTTGTATGTTCTCATGGAGATAAGTATGAGTAAACAAGTTAGTGAACATTACCTTTGCTTTACCTGAGTATACTCGCCGGTAGCGTATACGGGTCGACGTTCTGGTCTCATTATCATGGTGCCGTGGTTTTCTGCTCAGGAGAACCACAAGGCTCCTCATAACTAGTATGCATGGACCACGGGCCTTGATGGTAGCAAAGGTCCAGAGAAGGAGAGAACCCTTGCTCTTTCTCTTCTTCTCGTCTCTTTTTTTTAGCAAGGTGAGGCTGACATCAACTTGAATGCACCACTTATATTTTTTTCTCTCTCTTTCTTACTTTTTTATGTCACTCTCTTTTTTTCTTATTATTATTATTTTTTCTCTCTCTCTCTCTTTTTTTTTCTTGGTGTCTCTTGGTGTGTGTGTGGAACATGAGCTTCTCACTTCCCTCCCCCACACTTGGACTTTTGTGTAAAAGCCAAGTGTAGCGTCAGGATCCCCTTGTGAGTGTGTTCCATCGCCTAAGAGAATCAAGGCTTGTACTGATGTCGCTCCTAATTTGCAAGTGTTGTATGACCCGTTTTCTTCTCAACCTGAGATGGTTAGCAACAAGAATACCCGAGGGTGCATACTACTTGAAAACATGACCTTGCTTTTTTTTCAAAGATAATCCGGGGCATCTCCCGGCATTGCTTAAGTTATGGTCTTAAGCTGGACCGCAGGAATTTATCTTGCAGCTCTCAATGGTCGTGTTGGCCACCAAACATTTGGCAAAGGTGCTAAAGCTGCAAGGTTGGTTCCATCGTGCCGCTACGAGTTTTGAAAGTGCTTATGAGAGGTATCATCCTCTTAAAGTTTTGAATCAAGTGTTAAGAGGTGATTGGGATTCTCGTAGGAGCACGTGGTCAGAAGCAGAACAAACTCTAGAGATCTCAAAGGTGAGCATGAAACATGAGTCTCAAAAGAGAGCCTAGCATGCTCGTTAGCAGATTCACTCTAGAGTTGTTGCTTCACGCATGTCCAAGGCATGGGAATGGCCAGAGGAACATGTCTCTTGTTCGAGCAAGGGCGAAGGTGGATATTCCATTTCACAAGGATGAAAAGGAAACTCAAACCTTTCCTGCTTGAATAGATAGCTTTGCTTTGCCTTTGGGTCTCTGGGGCAAGATATAAGGCTAGCAGAAGCAAAATACTTAGCTTCTTATCAGGGCTCTTTTGAGATAGTTCTTTTTGCACAAGATTTTCAAAGAGCGCCTTATGAGAAGTTGGACATCGAGGATGGCATAAAAATGAAGGTCTATGTAAACCTCGATTAGTTCGTTTCAAATGGCACGACCCTAACACAATCCCACAACACTCATATGAGCTTTGGTGGGGTTTAGAAGAGTTTTTTTTTCAATCAAGACTAGCGGCATATTTTCCAAAAGGGTTTCCGCAAAGAAATGATAAAAGTCCCAACTATGAGGTTGTGTAGGGCTTCTAAGGGAGTCTCATTTAACAAACAAAATATGGTCGTCGAAGGTGAAAGAATCTGAATTGCTTCAGAAGAACGTTTCACTTTCGACAACCATTCTTATGACTGTTCTTTGTTACAGGAGACTTCCTTAGAAATAAATGCTTGATTTATGTGCCAAGAAATGCTTGAGGTTCTGCCACAATCCTCGAATTTTTATAGCGAACTCCAAAGGATAAAACATTCCTTCCTTTGGTGTTCGTGGTTCGGGTGAGGGCTCAACAATCGAATCTAGCAAGGGCAAAGATTCGATAGATAAGGGCTCCTCAAAGCTTGACATTCCCTTTTATGGAGGGGTTAAGGCTCTATGACAGGAGAAGCATGCTTCTCTAGGATGTTAACAAAATATTTTCCTCTATTCCGTCATGGTTTTGCGTAAAACGACCCTCCAATGGTCATGTCAAAGCATAGGGCATCATCTATGTCTAGACCCAAAAGCGATGCGAATGCACATCATTTAGGTGAAGACAAGTCTAGGCCGGCATGTGTTAATGTTGTAAACCTTGCCTAGGCTGCACCTATGGATTCCTTCTCGTTCTGTTTGAAATCGAGGATTGCCCTTGGTAGAAAGTTGATATGGGGCGTAAGGGAGAATGCGAGAGAACTTGTCTTTAAGTTCTCCCTAGTCTCCATTCAAACTTCCTACAACACTAGTGATCTATTGCTTCACCTCCCCGTTTGAGGGAGAGCGAAAACAACTTCCACATAAGAATTTCATTGTGTTATGCCAGGAATGCTTAGACATGAACACATTTCCTCAAAATCGTGCAGATGTCTAAAATGATTTTCATCATCAAGACGAGAAAGGCTATGCCCGAACCGGGGTTCTCAATCCTAGGTGGAGTTCACAAAATGGATGAAAATTTGGTTTTTGAGGAAAGAATTTTGGCTCAAAGAACTCCTCCTTTTTGAAGCCAAAAGATTTAAAATTAGGATTTGGCTTCATGGTAGTAGGACCAGATTTGATGAAGTGTTTTGTTTATAAAAAGGAATATAAAAATACTTTTCTTTTTATAAAAAGATACGAGGGCGAGCTAGGTTCGAACAAAATAGCAACCGTTCCCCGGTAACGGCACCAGAAAGCTTGTTGGTATTTCTTAACGTATGCAGAGAATCCGCAAGCGTACGGAAGTACCATTGTAACCTTCACCCGGAAGTATTCAGGGTATCATATTTTTCACAGGGAACGGAGGTATTTCTCCTAGCTAATTCGCCCAAGGAACAACACTAGGGTAGAGATAGAAAGATGATAGAGATGGTTTCCTATAGCTTTTGGGTCTCAAGGATAGCATCACAATACTTCTACTTGCTTACTTTGGGCACCGGCTTAGGCTTGGTCTGCCAAGCCCCTCCGGCTTACAGCTCTACGCCGAACACAGACGTGGGGGATTACGAGGGACGGACAGGGCTGTCACCACCTACCGCCTACCACCTCAACCGTATGTGAACAAGGCAAACGAAGATAGTGTCAGCCCAGACACCACGTCTACACTGACAACTACTACTTTAGCGTTGATCAAGGGTTGCCTGACTAGGAGGGCCCTTCTACTAGAGCAATCGCCACAAGGACGAACATCGATCCTGCAAACAAGAGAAGGTCAAGCTCAACTATACAAAAGACATAAAAGACTATAAGTAACACGAACACTTACTTAGCCAAGATCCCGCTAAGGAGCCAAGTAGTTGCTCGTAGAGGTACAATCTCGGGGAGACACCGACAAGCTCGGCGCTTCCCCGCTTCTCGCCCTCACATCTCACTCTCTAACTCTATAGCTACTAGGGCCTAGCCCTTTAGAATGGAGCTCTTGTGTTAGTGGTGCTCTTCTCCCTTTGAATGTTGATGTTGAATGAGGAGGAAAAAGCCCCTTTTATATCTAGAGAGGAGGGGGCTCTTTGCAAATGTGCCATCCCAACATGGAAGGTGAAAACCGACCTCCCAACGTCGGTTTGAGGTACAATGCACCTGGACGCACCCCAGAACCGACCTCCCAGCGAGGTAATGCACCGACTTGAAAAAGTGGGTCCGGTTTGGCAGCCGCCGGGGCGCGGCCGCGCCCCTGGAGCCCGCGCGCCAGCTCCAGGGCCGTTTGGGCTGAAATTTGGTGAGTGGATGGACCTCGTCGATAGCTTTCCAACGCATATTCGTTTGCCTGAATCGGAGTCCGTATGAGTGAGATATGGCCTGTTTACCGAGGCCCACTCATCCAGCCCGAGATGGAGTTGGACCAGGTTTTGGTCTTCCACCTCTTGGGTTTATGTTGGGCTTTTTGGCTCATGTTTGAGACTCAAGATTGTCGGGTAAATGGGCCAGCTTCTTATTCATGGTTTTCTTATGTTTCTTGGCCCATTTATGTGCATTTTTGGAGTTGCCTTCCTGCAAGCGACAATCACCGAAACTCGTGGAATATGTTAGTGCAAAGCCCTATTTGCTAAGTTTGGGTAGATTTTATATCCTCATTGGCGGTCTAAAATGTGTGATAAGGACCGTCAATAGGCGTCTCCCGTAGACGATCAAGCAAGCCTAATGACGATGTTCTGCCGACGTAGAAGATTTGGGAGCAGTCGCGCTAAGAGCGCTTCCCAAAAACCTTATTCGCCTTCTCCCGGTGTAGGATCGGAAAGACGAGGGTTCCGAAGACTTGCTCTCCCGGTCGCCGGTGCACGCTGACGATCGGGATGGAGAGACTACGATGGCAACGCAGTAGTGAGAAGAGGAAACACTATTTTACTACGTTAGGATTTTCTAATTGAAACTCCCAATTGTAGTCTTTGTTGTTGTGTCTATTCCCAGGAGGATCGGTTCGTATATATGCAGAGGAAGACCCCCTACATCTGCATCAACTAGCAATATGGTACTAATTGATATTGTACCTCCCACCTTTACTCATGGGCTTAAACATTAAAGCCCATTAGGGAACACATGAATTGGACCTTTGAAATTTATTAGAATTTCTTCATATGGATTTTAGAGGAATATCCATATAAATTCTAACAAGCACAGTGTCCTCAAAATCTGCTTTTAGTGTTGCGAGAAGGATACTTAGAAAAAATAGGACATCTCTCTCTCTCTCCAAAAACTCTTGAAGTATTAGTCTGTGTAAAAGATTGGTTGATTGTCTTTAATGGTGTCAAAGAAGGTATTTGCCATATTTAGGATACATATTACAAAGTCAGTTTTGTTTACAATAGTAGTTTAATACTATCTTGTTCATTGCAAGTCAATAAAAAATGACTGGGCAACATATGTTTCAATCAGATGAAGTAGATGATTGACACGTTAGTGCCCTAGCTGTTGGTTCACTAGGAATGTTCTGATATCAAAACGTACAATAGTTGTTGTTTTACTACATATTTTGAAATTGATCTCTAACTGTACGGTGTGTTTCAATGCATATTGTTAAATTGATCTCTGTGTATTCTTAAATTGATCATACTACTGCTACGTTCATGTGTTGATCAACCAATATATGAAATTGACTTCTTTGAATCATCCATGCTTCACTGCATACTTTTATACTAGAATATGATCTGATCAGCCACTGCATTGATATATTAATTAGTGGATTCCAGCTTAAGTTTCTTTGCACTATAGTTTTTTTCTTGCCTCCCTGACTTTGTTTCTTATTATCTAATCAGCCACTGCTCATGAGGGTCTTATAGTTTTTTTGCTTGCCTCCCTAACTTTGTGTACAATTTTAGTTTTATTACACAATAATCGTGCCAATTAGAGATTGTCATGTTATTGTGCAGTGCATGTCCATAAAAAAGTTCTGAAAAACAGTTGTGCTTTTGTTGACACCAAGATTGCTCCCGGCGCCTACACACCACACGTGGACCTTGGACGCCCTCGAGGTAGCCCTAAGCGACCTGCAAATGTGGCAACTTCAAAGCGTAACCGGCAAAACCGATCTAGAGACCGGTAGGCCGATGTAGAGCTTGAAGATGACCGGAAAAAGCTCCTGAACTCCCTCCCGGAAGGATCCGTAGGGGATGAGCACGTGGAGGATCTCCTAGCACCAGCGGATGGCGCCTAGGATGCCAACGGAACTCGTGGAGAGAGCCGCCGGACAACAACTAGAGGGGTTGAGGAGAGAATTAGAGCAAAGGAGATAGTTTTGTTGTAGTTTGATGATCCGATTGATAGATGGGATCAATCGGCCGTGATCCCCTTGTATATATAGGGGGGTGGTCTTATCCCCGTAGGAAACAACTCCAAAGCACATACGACAAGTTTCCCACGTCAAAAAATTACCAAAAATGCGACCCGGGTCGGAGTCGGTCGCGCCCGACACGGCGCCGGACGCGTCCGACGCGAAAAGGGCTCGACACCGCGTCCGGCGCTCGGTCGCCGCGTCCGACGCCGAGCGTCCGGCGCTCTGGGCCGCTGAGGGCGGCTCTGGACCGCATCCGACGCGGCCCAGGCGCGTCCGACGCTGGCGTGGAGGCGCGTCCGGCGCTCGGGCTGCTTCTCGGCCGGCTCTATATCGCGTCCGATGGGCGTCGGACGCGTCCGGCGCTTCGGCACGGTGCGTCCGACGCGATCTTCTTTGCCATTTCCGCCATTTGGCATGTTCGCTGACACGTCGATCCTCTTTAATTTCCATTGGACATTTTTGCATGTAAATACATGCCCCCCTATTTTCAGGTGAATTAGTCAATAAACCTGAAAATACTCTTCTACCTATCACCAACTAGCAACGATACCCATCACATCGGCTAACCAGTGGCTAAGGGCGATGTATACATCGGCCATTTTTGTTCTAAGGGCGATACATGTGTCGGCCATTATTTGGAAGAGCACTAGGCCTCTTGTCAAACACTTGGGAAGTATTTTTTTAAGATACCTCCCGTTAATTGCTTTGTCGAGACGCTCCTTCTTCATTGTCTCTAGCACATAAGAGTTTTCGGGCACCACCTTGATCACTCTTAAAGGACCCTCCCAATTAGGAGACCATTTGCCAAACTCATTGCTATTTGATCCAATAGGTAGTATGGTTTTCCACACTAAATCTCCCACTTGGAACGATTTGCTCCTTACTTTTTTGTTATAGGCCCTTGCAACACGCATCTTGTCTTTATCAATCTCCCTAAGAGCTTGTATTCTCTTGTCGGTCACTTTATCTATGTTGTCCATCATGAGATCATGGTACATCGTTGGAGATAGATCATTTTGTTTAGCAAATCTGAATGCACCCAAGTTCACTTCAACGGGCAACATAGCCTCTTGACCATAAACTAACTCAAAAGGAGAAGTATTTGTAGCGTCATGCTTTGATATGCGATATGCCCACAAAGGTTCTGACAAGACTTCGTGCCACTTCCTTGGAGTCTCTTCGTTCTTCTTTTTAATGAGCTTGATCAAGGTCTTGTTACTAGCTTCAGCTTGGCCATTAGCTTGAGCATAGTATGGAGATGAATGAACAACCTTAATTTTGTATGATTCGGCAAAAGCCCTCACCTCTTTAGCCATAAAAGATGTACCTTGGTCCGATTTGAGGTATGCTGAATCTATGGATTATGTGTTCTTTAAGAAACTCAATCACCTCTGTGTGTGTCATATTCTTCAATGGGACCGCCTCACACCATTTAGTGAAATAATCTGTGGCAACCAAGACGAACCTATGTCCCTTTGAAGATGAGGGGTGTATTTGGCCAATGAAATCAAGCCCCCAACCTCTAAATGGCCATGGCTTTGTGATAGAATGGAGCTCCAAAGTGGGCGCCATCTGAATATTCCTGAACCATTGGCACTCTTCACATCCTTTGTAGTAGCGAAAGCAATCGGCTATCATAGTAGGCCAATAGAAACCAGCCCTTCTCAATAACCACTTCATCTTAGGAGCCGATTGATGCGTACCACATAGACCTCCATGGACTTCTCCTATAGCCACTCTTGCTTGATCCATTCCTAAACACTTTAGCAACAAACCATCGGCTGTTCTTCTATAGAGCTCATCACCTTGCATTGTAAACTTGAATGCAAACCGTCGGATAGTCTTATCAACTCTAGTGTTAGGATCCTGCAAATATTTTATTATGGGAGTTCTCCAATCCTCCAAATCGGTATTAGAATCATTAGAATTTGAACTAGACCGATTTGAGACATCATCAATAGCATATGCCTCAAAAGAACTGGTTGATCCGATCATGTTGAACGGTTGAAGCAATTTACTTGTTCCTGCACAACAAAAATTGATATCTTCATGCATCAGCTTTGTTTGTATATGAAAGTTTATCTTACTAACATCAAAGCTGGATGCTTGTTGAGCTAGCATATTAGCCTTTTGATTCTCATGTCTAGGAATATGCCGAATCTTAAATTCAGCAAGTTTGGAAATATAACCAAGACAAGTATCAAGGCAAGAACGTAGCGATTCATCTAAACATTGATACTCTCCATTAACTTGTTGAACCACTAGCAATGAGTCACCATAAGCCTCAACATGCTGCACTTTTGTAGGATCTAACACACCATAGGTGTTGGGTGACAACCGGGACCTGGGCACCCCGTCCCGCCGAAGTGATGAATTGTCGATTCGGTCAGGCAACCGAATTAGCACCGAGCGGATTCGGTCAGGCAACCAAATGTGCACCGGTCATCTGAGTTGGCCGACGGTGGACTGATAGTCTAGCTCGCCCAGAGGCAAGGTCACCGAAGTAACCATATCAGGGGGGCTTCGGTGCCTTAACCGAATCAGCTGTGGGCGGCTGGCAGTTATTTTACTTGTGTAGGAACATCATGCCGCTACTCCTGTGAGGACTACTCGCTGCCTGGTGGGCCTGGTGTTGTCGGCCATTCGGCCAGCATCTTGGAAAAGCACCCAGAAGATGGTTACGCCCTCGCCATCAAGCAGCAGGGAGGCCTAGGAGAAGCGGCCCAAGGGCATTATAGTCATGTAAAAGCCCACGGGCGCCTATAAATACTGCCCTGATGGGACTGTACAAGAGGAGGGAATATAATGGAAAGCATTGAGCTTGTGTTCAAAGTTCCATTTCGTGTTCCGTGCACCACTTCGTAGGTAGATTCAGCATCACTCTGTGAGTAGATTCGGGTTACCACCGGAGGGGGTTCTAAGGTTCTGCCTTAGAACAACAGTGGCGCCCACCATGGTCGTCGCTGAACATACCATGGCTCCGAAGGGCAAGGCGAAGGTAGGTGCAGGGTCATCCAAGGAACCTGCAGCCACAGATTCGGTTCCGCATACTGAAGTTCCACAGCAGTCTAGTGCTCTGCAGTCGGGAGCATCTATTCAGCAGGCCGAAGGTGCGGTGGCACCAACACTGACCAACGACGCAGCGATTCAGATCACTCAAGACGGCGGTACAGGCGAACTCGGTGCACTGGGTGGGGTGCTTTCGGAAGGCCGCATCACCGAAGAACCCGAAGAAGAAGAAACCGAAGAGCCTGAAGGATCGGACGTCCAAAACGCCCGGTTACTGAAGTAGTTAGAAGAGCAATCTGCCAAGGTAAATGCCCTGAAGCAGCATCGCGACCAGTTGCAGGTTCAGATGGCGACACAAAACCAAATGCTGACAACTCAGGACGCAATCAATCAAGCAAGAGAAGAAGCGGCAAAGTTAGAAAGGGAGATTCGGGCCCTCCGATCATCCTCTGGGAAGAATCAAGAAAAAGATGTTATCATCCTGGGAGAAAAGTCACGAAGGGACGTAGCCGAAGCAATAGACATGGCATCCCCATTATCATTGGAAATCCAAAGATGTCCCTGGCCCTTGGGCTACAGACCGAAGCTACCGAGTTTCAACGGGCAGTCCAACCCGAGAAGACTCATTACAAGTTATGAAGCTTGTGTCCATTCGGCTAGGGGCAATGACATGATCCTCGCAAAATCGTTGGTCATGGCTTTAATAGATGTAGCTTACGATTGGTTTGTGTCACAAAGGCCTTTGTCAGTCACTTCATGGCATCAGGTGAAGGCGGACCTACTCACCACCTTTCAGGGGTTTCAAACAGACAAGAAAACAATAGCCGACCTCATGAATCTGTTCCAGCCGGACGACGAATCACTTTCAAAGTACCTTGAGAGGATAATTCAGTTGAAGGCTCAGCTACCGAATGTGTCAGATCACATTGTCATAGCCGCGGCGGTCAAAGGATTGAAGATAGGGCCTTGTGCCCAAGCTATGTCTGGCGTGGCACCCACCACCATCAAACAACTATTTGATCAGATGCGTCAGTTCGCTAGATCAGAGGAAGACTTAGTACAACGAAAAGCCACGCGATATAACATCAAGCAGGCATCGCCCAACTCCAATCAACCGAATCAGCAAAATCAGCAGAAGAACGACTAGAAGTCTGCTGCAGTAAACAACGTGCAGGAGAATTCATCTCAGAGCCAGCCGAATCGAACCAAAAATTTTGGTAACCAAGGCAGAGGCGGTAGAGGTTCCGGCGGTGGACGTGGAAGAGGCAGAGGGCGAGGCCAGCCAAGAACGCAGTACTGTGTTGTGTGTGGCGAGGACAAAGGGCATACCTCCAGGGAGTGCAAGTATACCCAGTTAGCAAGAGAACAGCGCAAGAAAGATGAATCTGCGAAGCCAGCTGAATCAGCAAAGCATGTATATCACACCATTGCAGCTCCTCAGCAGGCATTCCATCACCCGGGTTTCACCCAAGCGCCGTGTAACCTACCACCGGCGCATGTGTTCCACCAGCCGATAGCATGGCAGATGCCCCATATTGCGCAGTATCACCAGAGCATGCCGATGCGCAATCATGCACTTCCAGCAGCCGCATCATCTACGGCCACGGTGGATCAGCACACAGGGCAACAGTCAGCGAATCCGGAAACTTCCAGAGAATTGCAAATAGTCAAAACAGTTGCACCAGCTAACATGATGAACTCTAGCGGGCATATTTACGCCATCACGGGATGGATCCAACTTGGAGCATGATAACAAGAGAGCCAGACGTGACTTTGTCAAGAGGGTGTTGACGATTTCACCAAAAACACCGATAGCACAGCCTGCCTGGAAGACAGCTCCTATCACCTTTTCAGAATCTGATTTTAGAGTCAAGGACTCTCCACATTGTGATGCCTTGGTAGTGACAGCGTATGTTGGGGGATACACGCTCCACAACATTCTGATCGACAACGGCAGCTCGGCAGACATACTATTCACCACGGCATTCGACAGCATGAAACTGGACCAAAAAACACTCGATCAGGCAGGCAACCCCTTATTCGGCTTCGGGGGAAGGAGAATAGATGCAATTAGCAACAAAACAATCATAGTGGCGTTCAGCGAGGACAGAAAAGTCAGAGCAGAGGAGATCACATTTGATATAGTCGATATAGACTACCCCTATACAGCCATCTTTGGCAGAGGTATCATCAGCAAATTCGACATGGTGATTCGGCAAACTCACCTGTGTATGAAAATACCTTCACCCACCGGCATCATTTCGGTATTCGGAGATCAGATCTCAGCGAGAAGAATCGATGGAAAACCCATACCAGGATACAGCATGGTGCACGAGGTGAAGTCCAAGCCCAAACAGAAGGAGGATGAAGATCAAAGCAACAGCAAAGAGCCAAAGGCGCTCCCTACAGAAGAAACAATTCGGGTATCCCTGAGCCTGAATCGACCTGACGAATGTGTCAACATCGGTGCAAGCTTGGGTCAAGGCGAAGCCTCAAGATTGACCGAATTCCTACTAGAAAAACGAGACGTGTTTGCATGGTCAACACGAGATCTGCAGGGGGTAGACCAAAGTCTCACTCAGCACAGCCTAAACGTCAACAGATCAGCAAAACCTAGAAAAGCAAAAACTGCACAAGATATCGATGAAAGAGCAAATGCGGCGGCCGTCCGAAGTACGAGGGCTTTTAGACGCCGATGTAATCAGAAAAGTACAGTATCCCGAATGGCTGGCTAACGTGGTCATGGTAAAGAAGAAAAATGGCAAATGGCGAATGTGCGTCGACTTCACCGACCTAAACAAGCACTGTCCCAAGGATCCGTATCCCTTGCCCCAAATAGACAAACTGGTGGACATCACGGCTGGTTGTGAGATAATGAGCTTGCTCGATTGTTTTTTGGGCTATCACCAGATATGGCTAGACCCAGAAGACCAGGAAAAGACAAGTTTCATCACACCAGATGGCACCTTTTGTTACAAGAGAATGCCCAAGGGGCTAAGGAACGCAGGACCGACTTTCTCCAGGTTAACGGATGAAATATTCCGGGAACAGAAAAAGAAAAATAACCTCGTCTCCTACGTGGATGACATCGTGGTAAAAAGCGACCAGAGGGATGCACACATTGATGATCTCAGAGAAACATTTGCGAATCTGCGCTCAAGTGGCCTCAAACTCAACCCTGACAAATGCGTTTTCGGTATCAGCAAAGGAAAGCTACTCGGTTGTCTGGTCTCCGCAAGGGGAATAGAAGCCAACCCAGAAAAAATTGCAGCCATCGCAAACATGGCACCGCCTCAAAACAGAAAACAGGTGCAGAAACTCACAGGGAGAATAGCAGCGCTGAGCAGGTTCATATCCAGGTCGGCCGAAAGAGGATTACCGTTCTTCCGGGCACTGCGGAATGCAGCGACTTTCGGTTGGGGACCAGAACAGCAGCAAGCTTTTGAGGAACTCAAGAAGTACCTCACCAGGCTCACCACCCTGTCAAAACCAACAGCCGGAGCAACTCTGGTACTATACTTGTCAGCAGCACCAGCAGCGGTAAGCGCAGCATTGATTGAGGAGAAAGAATATGAAGGCAAAATGCAGCAATTCCCCATCTACTTCGTCTCAGAAGCTCTTTCGGGTGCCAAGGTGAATTACACTGAGCTAGAGAAGATCGCTTATACTGTAGTGATGGCTTCCAGAAAGCTCAAGCATTACTTCCAAGCACACCCGATTTGGGTCTTGTCAGCTCAGCCGCTGGAATCTCTCTTTCGTAACACTGAAGCGGTGGGCCGAATCGGCAAATGGGCAGCTGAGCTAAACGAATACATAATATCATTTGAGCATAGATCAACCATCAAGTCACAGGTGCTAGCAGACTTCATAGTAGACTGGACACTGAATGCAGATGACTCCACAAAGCAATTTGACGAACCTGAATGGACAGTACACTGTGATGGGTCTTGGTGTTCAGCGGGCGCAGGAATCTCAGCAATCCTGACGCCACCAAATGGACCAAATATACGATACGCGGCAAGATTGCAGTTCCTTACCACAAACAACACAGCCGAATATGAGGCAGTACTATTGGGGCTACGAAAGCTTAGAGCACTCGGGGTCCGACGATGTGTAATCCGGTCTGATTCACAAATAGTGGTCGGCCACGTTCAGAAAGAATACACAGCAAAGGATCCTTAGCTAGCTACATACCTGGCCACCGTAAGGAGAATGGAGAAATATTTCACAGGTTTCACCCTGAAGTATATACCGAGGTCTGAGAACACCGAAGCCGATGAGTTGTGAAGGCAGCAGCCAACGCCCATCCGTTACCAGCTGACGTCTTTTACCAAGTCCTAACAGTCAAGGCTGTCAAGGAGGAAGAAGAGTCACCTTCGGTCATTCATGCAATCGCAAGTGACAACTGGAGGGCACCCATCTGGGCATACCTCAATGGTACATATGAACCAGCTTCAAAGAAAGATATGCACCGAATGAACTCCAGGATGAAGCAATTCTCCATTGTTGGGGAAAACATGTACAAAGAGGGTGTAGTCGCTCCAATGCTCAAATGCATAAGTAGAGAAGAAGGAAAACAGCTGCTTACCGAGATACATTCGGATTCATGCGGAGCTCATAGAGGTCATCACGAAATCGCCCATAGAGCAATGAGGCAGGGATTCTACTGGCCTACAGCCGTAGTTGGTGCTAAGGAGATAGTGAAAACATGCAGGGGTTGTCAGATGTTCGTAAAGAAGCAGAATTTCCCAGCTAACCCCACTTCACCAGTATACCCGACATGGCCGCTTCAGCATTGGGGCGTAGACATAGTCGGAGCGTCACCTCCAGCTCCTGGAAATCTCAAATACGCAGCAGTGGCTCTGGAGTACTTCACAAAATGGGTGGAAGCCAAGCCTCTGGCTCAAATAACTTCTGGAACTTTGGTGAACTTCATGTGGCAGCGAATCATCTGCCGTTTCAGGGTGCCTTCGTACATTACAGTCGACAATGGCAAGCAATTCGATTCAGCACAGTTTAGAACCTTCTGTGAAGAATTGGGGATCAAACTGTCATTCGCTTCGGTTAATCACCCGGAGTCAAATGGGGCAGTCGAAAGAGTAAACGGTGATGTTTTCACCACCATCTCAAAGACGCTCGAGGAAGCAAAGAAGGGGAAATGGGCTCAAGAGCTGGTCACCGCTGTTTGGGGTCACAACGTCTCCAGATCCAGAGCTACGGGTTTCATCCCGTTTCGGTTGTTGTTCGGTGAAGAAGCCATAACACCAGAGGAAGTAAGGATGGGCTCTTTCAGAACAGAGATATCGGCTACTAACCCGATACAGAGAATGGTGGACTTAGAAACGTCAGACCAAAGGAAACTCTAGGCCGCAGATAATCTAGACAGATATCATGCTGAAACCAAGAGTTGGAGAGACAAGAAAATTCTGAGGAAAGACATCAATCCTGGGGACATGGTACTCATCCGCTAGCCAGACAAGCAAGGCAAATTGCAGTCACCATGGTACGGACCGTACATCGTGGCAAGGAGGGTTAGCACTGGAGTATTCACCCTAGTAACCGAAGATGGAAATGAATCAGCCCACACGTGGAACGTAGACAACCTACGCTGATTCTATCCATGACGATGTGCTCCGAAAAAGGGAGTTGTAATAATTTAATTTCATGCAAATTTGGTACTTTTACCAAAAGACATTCGGGGCTCTGCACTCTTTTTCCTCACTGAGGTTTTTTAATGAGGCATCCCGTGTAATAAGTTTAACTTCCCCTATTGTTATGATCCGCGGAAATGTATTCATATCTGCTACATACTCACCGAATATGCTCAGGACGAAATGCCTGTGCTCATATTCGACACCAATTCGAAAAGGTTGCAAGCAACCTATAAAGCCAGAAAAGGCTGGGAACTACTGCGAAAATAGCAGGAGATACCCCCAACATACAGACACGTCTGTATAATTACTTGTATGACTATGTTATTCAAAAAGGCAGTAACATCAGCTATACATTCACTGAAAACGGTCAGGCAACAAACGCCTGCCCATATATTCGGCACCGATTCAAAAGGTTGCAAGCAACTAGAACCTGCCAAAACGACAGGAAACACCCTCAGCACACAGACATGTGCACTGAGGCAGGCTTAATAAATGACAAAAAGTACCTGTCAAAATTTAATAAGCAAGGTGGTCTAACGTATTTATGAACCCTATGGGCACAGCAGCCTATATAAGAGCACCCAAACCTTCCCGCAGGCCATTCTATCAAGCCTGTTTTATCTCAAGCATGAGGAAACTTTTATTAGAGAGTCGTGCAAACCATTGCCAAATAGGCATGAGAGGCCTCAGGAAAGAGTGAATTCGGGTGGCAAAGAGAAACACCGCATCTGGTTTCAGTGTTCCTGGCGGGGCCAATTCGGTCCTCGCAGGATATACCTCAGCGGTCACAGTCCCAAGGCCAGACCCGGCTTTCTTCAGGCAAACAGCCGAAAAGCAGGAGCCCTTCACCACGTTCTGCTCTGCACGGCTATGTGCCAACTAATGATGATGTGGAAGCCCAGCGTGGTCTCCATGAATCATGGTACAACGCAGCGCGACTTTAGCATTCGGACCTATTTGCGGAGCTTCGGTTACTCTACCGAAGCCAACACCCGATGTGTTCGGGTCGATACCACCCGCCATGAGAGCTTCTCCATCGGTGAGCCCGACTACCCTTGGCACCACAGACTCCTCATCCAGAGCAGCGGGTGGCGTTGGAACATGACCTATGAGCCGACAACGTGCACACTGCAACGAACAGACCGCCACGGGTTTCTGTATCCTAGCAACAAATTGCAGGGCCACAACCAGAACCCGGCCAGACCGAAGTTATTTCGGGTGGTTATGCGCCAGCACAATCCAAAAATAGTGTTGCAAAAAAAGCAAACTTCAAATGTAACAACCGCTATTGGCAAATTTTGTAATAAGAAAATACAAGGAAGTTTTACCATTTCCCTTATTTTAATACTAGTCCACCAGTCCAAAAAGATGGGGTGGAACAGTTTGTAAGTCTACCGAATTGGCTATGAAAGCTAGCAATAGCATCACGCAGCACTAACGATAGAGCTACCGAATCACACCAGACGCTTACCGCGGCGCAATAGCCGAAGAATTCTGGCAAAACTAAGCAGCAAGCCGCCCTTCGGGCTAAAAAGACGGGGCGGGACGACGCTTTTCAAGCATATTTTGATTCGGTATAAAGACCGAAGGGCATCAAAGCAGCCCACTACTTGACAAATTCAATCCACTCAAAACGGCGTGCATCCGGTCGCGAAAATCCCTTAGTGCATAATCATCGTCTGGTGGCAATTCGGCTACACTATAGAAGCCACATGCAAAGCTAAGCAGCAAACTGCCCTTGGTCTAAAAAGACGGGGCGGGACGGCGCTTTCCAAAGCATACATCAATTCGGCACAAAGACCGAAGGGCATCAGAGCAGTTCACCAACCGATGAATTCATGACGGTTAAGCTATCACGCATTCGGTTACGAAAATAACTTAATGCATAATTGTAATCCGATGGCGATTCGGTTATGCAACCGAAGCCACATGCAGAGTTAAAACTAAGTATCATTACAGCAAACCCGGATTTGGCCAACATGCTGGCCTCAAAAGTATGCGAGTTTAACAAACAACTTAATGTATCTTCACAACCACCTACAAGTGGTTCAGTTCCCAGGACTTGAAGTAGAGGGAGTCAAGGCAGGGGCCAGATGAGGATCGGCAGCCGAAGCAGATGCAGCTCCGGTTCCTTCTTCCTGAGTGCCGAGCGCTTGTTCTTCAGGGATGGGCTCTTCGGCAGCGTGAGGGGCTTTGCGCGGCTGGGGAACCCTCCTGGGCATTGCGCTCTTCCATATAGGCTTCAACCCTAGCCCTGATAGCGGGTTTCTCGCTAGGGTCCTGCACCCAACAAAATATAGGATGTTCAATTCGGCAATCACAACCGAATAAGCACAATAAATCGAGTACTCAACCGAATATGGCAATAGGATTCATTACCCTGGCGCAAGCATATGCAGCCCGAAGTAAAGTCAAGTCTCGCCCGGCGGCCTCGGTCCAGAAGCCATCAAAGAACCACTTCTTGGCGGCAGCTTGAACATCCTCATCAGGTTTCCAATAGCTCATTGCATTCTCGAAGCATGTTGCCCTACCAAAGTGGTCGCAGCCTCCTTCCTTCACAGCCTTCATCAAAGCACGTGCTGTTTCAAAGCCAACGTACTCGCGGCCCAGTTGGATAGCATAGTCGAGCTGGGACAACTCCTGGTTCAGGAACTGAATCTTCTTCAAAGCTGATTCGGTTGCAGCAGGGGGCTCACAGTCTCCTCCAACGCCGTTCAGCACTGAGCGGAAAAGAAGAGTTAGCTCGTCTAGCTTCTCACCAGCAGCGCGCTCGGTAGCCTGAGCCTTTTCGGCCTCACGGCGCGCGTTGCGCTCTAGTTGCTTCTGAGTCTCTAGAGCGGCTTCGGCCTGCCTTTGGGCTTCCAGGGCCGCTTCGGTTTTCCCAACTTCTTGAGTAAGAAGGCTTTCGGTGTCCGCCAGTTTGGTTTCCAGCCTCCCAACTTCCTTCTCCCGAAGAAGAAGTCTCTTCTCGGCAGGGGCAAGAGTAGTGTGGCCCTGCTTCAGCAGCGCGCCAGACAGAACCGAGGCCTACGGGCAGATAAAAACAAGCAACCATACTCGTAAAAATTCGGAGACAAGAAAACAAGTAATTGGGTGATTTGGCGTGCTTACCGAAATAGCATGGAAGTTGACTGCCGAAAGCAGTTCATTTCGGTCTGTCGCCAGCAAAGCCTGTTCGGTCTGGCTAGCCGAAAAAGACGAGCCACATTCTTGACCGAAGGCCAAAGCAGCTGGTGAAGGCAGAATACCCACTTCGCGGGGGTCCACATGCACCACCAAATGGGTGTCAGAGTCAACTCCTAAAGCACGATCGAGTTCATAAGTCTCTTCCCGATCGGGGCTATGTTCATCAGGTGAACATGAGACCGAATAAGACATTCGCGGACATCTCCGGTGTCATGCGCGTTGATTCGGCATGAAACCGAGACTTACCAGGACGACGAGCTGCCGGGGTGATACTGCGGGGCCCGCCTTGAACTTCCAGCACACTACCCGAAGCAGCTTGCGCGGTCGCTTCGGCAGCCCGGGTGGCACTTTTGGTAGGGGCCCCAAGGCTTAGCCCAGTGGTGGCTCCCCTTGGCCGAATCTGCGAGGTGCGAGCCGAATTGGCTTCATCCCCAGTCTTCCTTTTCTTGGAGGTCATCTTGAAACTGCTCATGGTCGGCTGGTCGTCGATCGCCAGGTCGCGGGCGCTCCTCATTTTACCGCCAGCCATCGATGAAGTCTCCTCAATTGATTCGGCAAATTCCTGCACACCAGAGAAGCAAACCGAATCAGTATAAGCCGAATACAACGATAACACGTAAAGCAACTAAAACAAGTTAGCTGTGCAAAAAGCTGCAGGATAGAATCCAAAGCTAAGTCTTTCTACCGTATGGCCAGAAACAACCGAATCAGCTTTGCGTGTGTTAATAACTTGGTTGCGGCTTTGCTTTATGGGTTTCACCCATTCCCGCTTGGCAAGCAATCGACACACCCGAACGTCTTCAGCCTCACGGGGCCGAGATTGCCGACCAATTTGATGGCGCCGTTGAGCTTCGGCTTGGCGTGTACCACGCGGATTCGGAACGCCACGGCCTTGAGACCGGCCGCTTCCACGACCATGTGCCACATTCGGCTGTGGGGCTGAATCAGATGGACCAACAGCAGCATCACCCCTCTGTCTCCTGATCGGAGGAAGCCGATCAGGGTATTCAACATTCATGCGTTCCCAAATTCGGTTAAGATGCCGAAGGGACCCAAGCTTAGACATGCTCAAATCGTGTTCCTTGTCATTATAGGGATCACAGAGCTGATTAGTGTTGGTATTTCTTAGCGTAAGCAGATAAATCCGCAAGCGCACGGAGTACCATTGTAGCTTTCACCCGAAAGTATTCAGGGTACCGTATTTTTTCCACAGGGAACGGAGTGGACTAGAGAGAAGCAAGAACGTCCAGGAGAAGTAGGTAGAAGGATATTTTTGTAGGGAGAAAGGGTTTTCTAAGGTCAGACCAAGATCACTAGATAACTAAAGTCTCGGCTTACTAACTTACTCACTTCGGAGCAGCGGTACCTTTCCAGTTCTCGAAAAGACGGGAAGACGTAACCGGGGTCGGCCGCCAAAAGCTCTACGGAAACACCAACCCGAACGTGGTGGAATACACAGCCCGGTCGGAGCTGTCACCTCCGGGGCTACCACAACTATCCGTGGGGTTGGGTGCAAACTCAGGTAACTCCCTAGCCCAGACGCCACGTCTATGCTAGAGGCTACTACTCTAACCCGGTACCTTGGACTAGAGCACTCGGTCGAGCGGAGATCCCGTAAGCAAGAGAAGTAAGCGCTAAACTTTAATTATAAAGATCACTAAGAAATTCCACGGATATTACTGACGAAGGAGTCAGCTCCGTAGAGGTACTGGTTGGAGGAGAACCCAACAAGCCGGCTCCGCCTCCGCTCTGCGCCTCCTCTTTCTTCCTCTTTTCTCGCTTGTACAACTAGGTGAGAGCACCTAGAGGGACACTACTACTACTATGAAAATATATAAGTGGAAGCTCAAGAGATGGAATATATATTGTATAGCTCAAATCTGTAGTGTAGAGTGTGTCTTACAATGGAGGGAATAGCCCTCTATTTATAGTGGGGAGGAGAGAGGCACATTTACACATGGACCCCTGCCTAATGACGGTTCTAGGCACCAAACCGACCTCCACTATGACGGTAACGTGATTGCCAATCAATCAGCGTCAAAAACCGGAGAAGAACCGGCCATTAAGGCCCTGAACCGGAGCTAAACCGCGTCATTAGTGGGCTGTCAGCATTTCTGGAAAGAAATCAGCAGGCGCGGGCGGCTGAGCCGGACAGAACCGGGCTTGAACCGCGGCCCAACCGCGCGCACATCCCGCGAACCGCCGCACCACCTCCAGCTGCCCATTCCGCGCTCGCCACGTGGCTCCCGGGCTGGTCGAGCGGAGGGCCAGCGCGCCTGACCGCGCGCACGCGCTTGGCCCCGCGGCGCCACGTGTCTGTGCCCGAGTGGCCTGGCCGGGGATCCCGCTCCCGCCTCCGCGTTCAAACCGCGTGAGCGTGCGCGGGGCGTGGGGAACTGCCAGGGCAACGTGTCGCCATGGCATTGGCCAAGGGTGTCGGCGGTCTCCTCCCAGGCCGACAGCAGCAGTGGCGTGGGGCCGACAAGGCGGGCCCGCTGTCAGCCGGTGTCTGCTGCTGCAGCAGCAGCTTGCCAGCGCGACGCCGACAGTGGGACCCGGGCTGCCACGTGGCCGCCGTTGGTTGGCAGTGCATGGCACTGTTGGTTGTGCCACGTGGCAGTCTCTGATTGGCTGCTAGGTGTGTATTTTCCTATTCCCATATCTTTTTATTTATAGCTCCAATTATAGCAAATAATATATGTATTTTGCTCAGCTCGACGAGCCCGTCGCAATGGTGCACTCTGTTTTGCTGTTTGAGATACCTTTAGTTCATGAAATATTAAGTTTCCTGCAAAACCATTCTGAAAACCAAAACTTGTGGAATTTGTGAGATAAATAATATATTTGCTACGTTGTTCCTCAGGATTTGACCATTTTGAATCATAATGGCGGTCAAAATATATGCAGTAAGGAGCGCCAACAAGTTCCCCCACACTTGGATCTTTGCTCGTCCCGAGCAAAGGTTAGGATAACGTAGACATGAACATAGCTATTCAAGATATGAAACCGGCATAAAGGTCATTCCAAAACATACCTCATACTTGTGGGATATGTGGAGTGTCTAACAAATCTCCTTGAGCGGTTGAGAAGTGGAACGACTCTGAAACATAGCCATCTCATCCCATTTTCATAACTCAGTGACTTGGAGTTTTTATAAGATTTTTTTCAAAATAAAGCATAGTTCACATGTACTCCTCAAATGGCACTCTCGAATCGCTCAAAGTGTATAATTACCTCACCAAATGTATTTGGAGATTGCCTTTTTTCATGACCTACCACTAAAGCTATGAGTGGAGTTTTGGGTAGGCATACAAGGAATGGCTTACTTACCGATCGTGTGTAGCCGAGTCAAAATCCGAACCATGTTAAGGTTAAAGCCATACACTAGGTTGAGATGTGCAAGTGTGTGAAATGGATGAGGAATGATTCCTAACTTTGTGGTATTTTTGGGTCTCCATGCATCATGACAAACTCTCTTTTATTGGTGGATGAAGAGATGAAGAAATATGGGCTATCAAAGAGTAACTAAAATTGTCTCTCTTTTTTTTGTCTCTCTTTTTTTCTCTCTTCTTTTTTCTCTTTTTTTCTTCTTCTTCTTCTTTTTTTTTTCTTTGCACGGGGATCTAAGATTTCCCGTTTGTCTACAGGATTGGAATATCTAAAACTTATTCTCCCTCTCTTTTTTTTTCTTTTCTTTCTCTCTTTTTTTTTTCAACTAAGAACATGGCCCATAACTTATTGCCTGAAAAAGGATGAAGGAGAGAGAGATGTCATGACGGAATGCATGGAGAATTTTTGGCAATCTAAAAGAGGGGTGCGCGATCCTCAGGGTAAGGGTCGGCACTTTTATTTGCTGGAATGGTGCGCAATTCTCGGTGTAAGAATTGGCATTCTGGGCGAAAGGGGTGCATGTTGTGCGCGACTCTTAGTGTGAGAGTCGGCAATTATTTGGTGGGTGCAAGTGAATCTCAACCATATGTGTAAGACCCAAATCTAGGTTAGGTTCAAACCGTGACAAGGCCCAACAATCGGTAAGAAGCATACGAAAAAATGGTTTTGTAAACTTATTGATAAGCATGTCGTATTTGGCCTTGGTGGGTATTTCAACCATTGAGGAGTATGTGAAACTATGATTTTGGCATTTTATTAAAAGAAAATTCTCCAAATACTTCGATAGAAAAGGTAGGATTTCTATGCCAAAGCCATATCTCACTTCACAACAACTTAGTCAAAATGTTTTTCCTATAAGATATTTTCCCACAAGCATGAAGGATATGTAAGGTCTAACAGTTATGCAGTCCATACTCGAAAAGCTGTAATCATAATTACTTTCAAAAAATTAAATCCAAGTGAGAAACTTGATTTGCAGGAATGGACATGATAAAATCCGGAGCATAAATATATGAATAGGTGGGAAGAAAGTGATATCAAACCGAGTTGTGTGCAGGTTCCTCCACCAGTTCATAATGTGCTTTGATGCTCCCTTCTTCTTCTTTTTTTTTGATTGGGGTGTTGACACCCCCACACTTCTTTGGAGCTATATCTGGCTTTTTATTCAAAGATAGAAAAAGGTGAAAACATCATGGACTCTTCTGGTGAGGAACACCAGAGAGTCAAAAGTTTATTTATTATTATTGAAAACTTGTTCACCCAACTTTCTATTAGAGCTCAAGCAAGACTAAGATAAAATTGCAATATGAAACTAGCCTTGACTCATCTCCAAACATGAATTACTTCTATGCTTATGACAACAACTCAAAGATCATTAACCACAATTCAACACCATGTCAAATTATGATTAAAGAAGGCTATTTCAACCCAAGCACCATGCTTAATTTGAAAACAACCTATGGATGTTACTCCGAGAATACATCCAAACAAGAGCATATGACATGAACAGAGAAGCAGAAATTTGAACGATCATATGGAGATAAGAATGAGCTAAAGGGGTTGGTGAACAATTAATACATGTTGCATACCTGAGTGTCCTTACCGGCAGCATCTGTAAATTCAGCCTTGACGATGATGCACCGATGACGTATTTGTACAGGCTCCAACTCAGGTGAACCATAAGGCCAATCATACAACTAGTGTATATGGACGTTGGGCCTTAGTGGTAGCAAAGGTAGGAAGAGGCTCTCCTTTTTTTTATAGCTCATATGCATATATTTTTTTTTATCTCTCATGCATATATTTTTTTTCATTTTTTTCAACTATCTTTTTCTTTTCTTTTTGAACTTTCTTTCTTTTCTTTTTTTTTCATTTTTTTCAACTCTCTTTCTTTTTTTTTCTATTCTATTCTTTTCTCTTTTTTTTACCAAGGCAAAGCTAACATCATCCATCATCACTTTTTTTTGGATGGCTCTTGGTGTGAGTGGGATTTGGAATTCTCACCATCCCCCCCCCCCCCCCACACTTGAACTTTTGTATAAAAGTCAAGTATATTGGGTCGGGTCTCCTTGTGAGTGTATTCCATTCATCAAGAGCATCATGATTTGTAGTTGATGTCGCTTCATGTTCTCAAGTGCCATATGACCCGTACTCTTCTTGATCTTAACCCGAAATGGTTAGTGACAAGAATACCCGAAGGTGCATACTAACTTGAGAACATGCCCTTGCTTTTATTTGAAAGAAAAGATTTTTTTTTGATAATGATAATAGCAATAATAAAATACATTATTCATAATGAATAAACACACATTTTTTTCTTTTTCAAGATAGTCCGGGGTATCTCCCGGCAGTGCTTGTTTTAGGACAAAGCTCGTCCATGGGAAACCGTTTGAAACTAGCCCAATGTAGGTGATGTGGTTTCCCCTCCAACACCGACCATTGTGGGTTGATCTGTATAACTCATGCCAAAATGTTTCGAGACTTGCAAAACTTATGATAGACAAAAGCATCTACAACAACCTTCTTAAAAATTTTATGAACAAGGAGTAAGAAGGAAGTCATGGCATAGTTATAAACTGATCCAGGAGATTTTTCATATGAGCATGGAATGAATGGGACAGTTAGGAAATAACTTCCATGCTCATTGATAAAATCTTCTGTTTTAGGGGGAGCACTTTCTTCTTCATGATAGTTCAAGTCCTTCATAGGACTTGGACAGCTCATGGATATATCAGAAATTGACATAAGTTCTCCCCCGAGATCAGGAATATATGAGACATTAGGTGTGGGCATAGAGGGAGAGTGCATAGAATTGTCTTCTATGTGACTTGATCCTCCTTCTATGTGATGTTGATGTCTCATATTGGAATTTGAGGTATGAGATGATGTTGATGTGGGAAACGCTATGGTATTCCCAAAATCATCATCAAGAAACAGGTCATCCTCAAATTCAAAGGGGCATACACCAGGATAGTATTCACCATCCTTGTGATGTGTCCCTTTATTGGGAGGTTCGTCAGCAATCGGACTACGAGAAGGATTTGAAAGAATTTCGAATCCGTTTGCTGGTGCCTCCTCTTGTTGGTCGGGGCTTGACTCCATTGTTTCTTCAGGAAGCTCATCATAAACACTAGTGTAGGGGGTGTTTTCAAGGATTTTCTCCAAAACGGCTTTTCCCTCACTAATGGTTATGTGTGTGAACGAACCTCCAGAAGATATATCAAGGTGGAGAGCATCATCTTTGCTAAGACAAAGATGGAAGTGAAGTAGGAGGACTTGGTCAGGCAAAGAAAGGTCTGGGCCAGTATTGATAAGATTCGTGAACCTAGCCCAGGCTGCTCCTAGAGTCTCCTTCTCTTTTCGCCGAAAGGTTAAAATTTCTATGCGAAGGCTGGCAACTCTCGAAAGTGGGAAGAACGTAAGACAAAATTTGTCTCGAAGTTCGTCCCAATTTCCATGAACACCTCCTACGGTACGAGCATACCATTGTTTTGCACTCCCCAAAAGGGAGAATGGAAATAATTTCCATTTAATGGTCTCTTGTGTCATGCCAGAAAAAATTAGGCAAGAACACAAGTGCTCAAATTCCCGAAGGTGGGTATAAGGATTTTCATCTTGTTGCCCGGAGAAGGGTTGCTCCCTAACCATGGCTATGAAAGTAGGGCGAATTTCATAGCCATTCGTGAGAATGGGATGGGATGATGGTGGAGGTTCCAATGAATCGCCCTTTGGAACCGAAAATTTATGGATAGGAGTGGAATCCATGTGGTAGTGATGGTTGTGGTGGTTGGTTGCATAAATTTTTGGTAAAAAAAATATAAAAAGGATACACGGACGACTTGGTTCGAATCTAGAACAGCTACCATTCCCCGGCAACGGTGCCAGAAAGCTTGTTGGTATTTCTTAGCGTAAGCAGATAAATCCGCAAGCGCACGGAGTACCGTTGTAGCTTTCACCCGGAAGTATTCAGGGTATCGTATTTTTTCCACAGGGAACGGAGTGGACTAGAGAGAAGCAAGAACGTCCAGGAGAAGTAGGTAGAAGGATATTTTTGTAGGGAGAAAGGGTTTTCTAAGGTCAGACCAAGATCACTAGATAACTAAAGTCTCGGCTTACTAACTTACTCACTTCGGAGCAGCGGTACCTTTCCAGTTCTCGAAAAGACTGGGAAGACGTAACCGGGGTCAGGCCGCCAAAAGCTCTATGGAAACACCAACCCGAACGTGGTGGAATACAAAGGCCTGGTCGGAGCTGTCACCTCCGGGGCTACCACAACTATCCGTGGGGTTGGGCGCAAACTCATGTAACTCCCTAGCCCAGACGCCACGTCTATGCTAGAGGCTACTACTCTAACCCGGTACCTTGGACTAGAGCACTCGGTCGAGCGGAGATCCCGTAAGCAAGAGAAGTAAGCGCTAAACTTTAATTATAAAGATCACTAGGAAATTCCACGGATATTACTCACGAAGGAGTCGGCCCCGTAGAGGTACAGGTTGGAGGAGAACCCGACAAGCCGGCTCCGCCTCCGCTCTGCGCCTCCTCTTTCTTCCTCTTTTCTCGCTTGTACAACTAGGTGAGAGCACCTAGAGGGACACTACTACTACTATGAAAATATATAAGTGGAAGCTCAAGAGATGGAATATATATTGTATAGCTCAAATCTGTAGTGTAGAGTGTGTCTTACAATCGAGGGAATAACCCTCTATTTATAGTGGAGAGGAGAGAGGCACATTTACACATGGACCCCTGCCTAATGACGGTTCTGGGCACCAAACCGACCTCCACTATGACAGTAACGTGATTGCCAATCAATCAGCGTCGAAAACCGGAGAAGAACCGGCCATTAAGGCCCTGAACCGGAGCTAAACTGCGTCATTAGTGGGCTGTCAGCATTTCTGGAAAGAAATCAGCAGGCGCGGGCGGCTGAACCGGACAGAACCGGGCTTGAACCGCGGCCCAACCGCGCACACATCCCGCGAACCGCCGCACCGCCTCCAGCTGCCCACTCCGCGCTCGCCACGTGGCTCCCGGGCCGGTCGAGCGGAGGGCCAGCGTGCCTGACCGCGCGCACGCGCTTGGCCCCGCGGTGCCACGTGTCTGCGCCCGAGTGGCCCGGCCGGGGATCCCACTCCGCCTCCGCGTTCAAACCACGTGAGCGCGCGCGGGGCATGGGGAACTGCCAGGGCCACGGGTCACCATGGCATTGGCCAAGGGTGTCGGCGGTCTCCTCCCAGGCCGACAGCAGCAGTGGCGTGGGGCCGACAAGGCGGGCCCGCTGTCAGGCGGTGTCTGCTGCTGCAGCAGCAGCTTACCAGCGCGACGCCGACCGTGGGACCCGGGCTGCCACGTGGCCGCCTTTGGTTGGCAATGCATGGCACTGTTGGTTGTGCCACGTGGTAGTCTGTGATTGGTTGCTAGGTGTGTATTTTCCTATTCCCATATCTTTTTATTTATAGCTCCAATTATAGCAAATAATATATATATTTTGCTCAGCTCGACGAGCCCGTCGCAATGGTGCACTCTGTTTCGCTGTTTGAGATACCTTTAGTTCATGAAATATTAAGTTTCCTGCAAAACCATTCTAAAAACCAAAACTTGTGGAATTTGTGAGATAAATAATATATTTGCTACGTTGTTCCTCAGGATTTGATCGTTTTGAATCAAAATGGCGGTCAAAATATATGCAGTAAGGAGCGCCAACAATTAGCTCTCCTTTCCATCTCTTTCACAAAGTCAGAGTTTGACTCATAGCCAGGTGGCCGAACTAGATTGATCGAAGGTCCTCGGTACTCTTGGTGATATGTAAAACCATCAAACTTCATGCTAGTGCAGAGTGGCCATTGACCAAGAGAGAGCATCTCTTCAACTAGGTCTCGGCTGGTTTGCCTTTTGGTAGTTTGTCGATATGATTTGGCTGCTGCATTGTCAAGTGGCCCCATAGTCATCTCTGGAGACGAAACGAGCCCTTCCATCCGAGACATAACAGAAACTAAAGGGTGAGCCTTCGGCCGACCTTGTTCTTCAGCAAGCGCCACATCGGCATCTTCACATACACGGTAGTAAAACCAATGCTTCTTCCAGTCCTGCCACTTGTTCTTGAAGGTCGAAACTATGCAGGAGGCCGTGTTGCCTCGGGTAGGGACAAAATTATAAGACCCCACTTCCAACCGAAGTTCTTTGGTCCCGGCGTTATTGGTTCCATAAGTAGAGTACAACTGAGTCTCATAGTGCTGAGAAAACACCGGCACACTCAGTTCGCTGCCCATCATCTTCTGTGCCATGGCATAGATGCTAAGACTCACTATAGCATTTGGCGTCAGATGGTGAATCTGCAAGTTGAAAGCATCCAACACTTGTGCCACGAAATCCTCAAGGGGAAAATGCAGGCCGGCTCTAAAATAATCCCTGAACACTAGTGCTTCGGTGGGTTTAGGCTTCGGGTACTCCTCTGTCCCCGGAGACCGGCTTCGGCTCCATTCGGCAGCACTCAGAATACCATCTCGCTGATACCGGTTTAGCATGCTAACCATTGCCTTAGAACGATCAAGACGGCACGTCCAGCCAGTGTTCCTCGGTCCTCGGGGTGGCCTCGGCGGTCGAGCAGGGGCGGATTCGGCTACCTCTTCGGCATGAGGGGCTGAACTTCCCTCATCCTTGCCCGAAGCAGCACAAGCAGCACGAGCTTCCTTTTCACCCTCTGACGAGTCAAAGCACTCAACATACTCGTCCATTTCTTCTTCTTCATCTGATTCGGTTTCATCAGATTCATGGATAGATTCGGGTGCAACGGCTCTAATCGGCATTGGCCTCTTTCCAGGCGGAATATTCTGCCCACTAGTTTCACTGGAACTGAACCCGGAAGATGACTCAGAAGCCGAAACTGATTGATCACCCGATTCGGCATCAGTAACCGAATTGTCAGTGCTAGACGGAACCCTTGACATGTTAGCAATACAGAAGGAAAAAATGGGGAATTAAAACAAGAAAACACAAAACATCAAATACACCGAATAGGAAACTAAGGTTGTTTCGGTCAATTCAGTCAGCAAATAAACAAAAGGCAGTAAGTCCTCATCGAGAAGGAAACCGAAAGCGTGAATCGGCGGGGAGAACGAACTCAGTGCAGCTTCAAGGAGCTAGCGAGCCGAAGCACCATTTTGGCCAGGTGCACCGAATCGGTCGACTGAATCAACGAGTAGGTCGACCGAATTGGCGGCAGGGGAGCGAACGAACCGCAGCGCCGTTTCGGTCGCGGTACCGAATCGATCGACCGAATCAGCAGCAGGCAACCGAATTCGCGGCAGGGGCTCGAGTGCGGGCGGCGGCGAAAGTGACCGCTGGCGGCTTACGGGGGCCTTTTATTGCCCCCGCTGCGGGCCGACCGACGGTCAGTCGAACCGTCGCGTCGGTCACGCATCCCGAGGCCGGGCTTGGTCTTTCGGTCATCCTCTATAAGTCAGCGGCAACCGAATTGGAGTACAACCATTTTGGTTATCGCTGAGGGGCTACTGTTGGGTGACAACCGGGACCTGGGCACCCCGTCCCGCCGAAGTGACGAATTGTCGATTCGGTCAGGCAACCGAATTAGCACCGAGCGGATTCGGTCAGGCAACCAAATGTGCACCGAGCGGATTCGGTCATCTGAGTTGGTCGACGGTGGACTGATAGTCTAGCTCGCCCAGAGGCAAGGTCACCGAAGTAACCATATCAGGGGGGCTTCGGTGCCTTAACCGAATCAGCTATGGGCGGCTGGCAGTTATTTTACTTGTGCAGGAACGTCATGTCACTACTCCTGTGAGGACTACTCGCTGCTTGGTGGGCCTGGCGTTGTCGACCATTCAGCCAGCATATTGGAAAAGCACCCAGAAGACGGTTACGCCCTCGCCATCAAGCAGCAGGGAGGCCTAGGAGAAGCGGCCCATGGGCATTATAGTCATGTAAAAGCCCACGGGCGCCTATAAATACTGCCCTGATGGGACTGTACAAGAGGAGGAAATATAATGGAAAGCACTGAGCTTGTGTTCAAAGTTCCATTTCGTGTTCCGTGCACCACTTCGTAGGTAGATTCAGCATCGCTCTGTGAGTAGATTCGGGTTACCACCGGAGGGGGTTCTAAGGTTCTGCCTTAGAACAACAATAGGCCTCAACATGCTACGCTCCCATAGAAGTTAACATGATCAATCCGAATAACAAAGCTTGATATTCGGCTTGATTATTAGTGCAATTAAATTCCAACCGACTAGACATCTCGGTCACAAGACGGTTGGGAGATATTAAAATAATACCAATGCCTTGACTGTTATTGCAAACCGATCCATCAAAATATAGCTTCCATGGAGTAATGGTAACATAATTGACTTCATCATCAAGATTTATGCTATGCTCAATAATAAAATTAGCAAGAACTTGACCTTTGATTGCTCGCAATGGCTCAAAGATCAGATCATATTCAATCAAAGAGTATGCCCATTTGCCTAACCTCCCACTAAGGATCGGCCGATGCAACATATGCTTAATAACATCGGCCTGGCATGCTACAACACATGTACATGACAGCAAATAACGTCTCATCTTTTGGCATGCAAAGTACAGCGATAAGCATAACTTTTCAATATGGGCATACCTTGTCTCGGGATCAAGAAGACAACGACCAAGATAAGCAATCACATATTCTTTTCCTTCATCTTCTTGAGTCATAACAGCCCCAATAACCTGTTCTTCGGCAGCAACATAAAGTTTGAACGGTGCTCCTCTCTTCGGTGCACGAAGAACGGGCGGCGATGACAAATACTCCTTTATCTTGTCGAATTCCTTTTGTTGGCTTGCCCCCAAAGTTAGTTCAGATTCATCCTTCAACTTGAGTATAGGAGTAAAAGGAATAATTTTTCCGGACAAGTTAGCAATAAATCTTCTCAAGTAGTTCACCTTTCCTAAGAATTTTTGCATGTCTTTCTTGCATGTAGGTGGCTGAACTTTCTTGATCTTCTCAATCCTTTTGGGATCAACTTATATGCCTTTGTCATGAATGATATAGCCTAGGAACTTCCCAGCCGATACTCCAAAAGCAAACTTGAGTAGGTTCATCTTCTAACCATCGCGACGCATCCTTTCAAAGGCAAGACGTAAATCGGCTAAATGAGATTTATGGGCAGCCAAATTAATCACAATATCATCAATGTATACCTCCAAAATCACCCCAATTAGATCATGGAAAATCAAATTCATCGCCCTTTGATAGGTGACGCCTGCATTCTTCAACCCAAAGGTCATCACAATCCACTCAAATAAACCGACGAATCCGGGACAAATAAAAGCCATCTTTGAGGTATCTTCTTCCGCCATAAAAATCTGATTGCACCCCGCGTTACCATCAAGAAAACTAATTACTTTGTGTCCCGAAGCATCATTGATCAACATATCGGCTATAGGCATAGGATATTCATCTTTAGGAGTGGCTCTATTTAAATCTCTGAAATCAATGCATACTCTAATCTTGCTGTTGTCCTTCTTCTCAACCGGCACAATATTAGAGACCCACTCCACGTATTGGCATGGACAAATGAACTTCGCTTGCAACAACCTTTGGATCTCCTCCTTTATTCGGTCATGGATGGCCGAATTGAAACGCCTTGGATGTTGCTTAACGGGCTTGAAGTTCTTTTTGAGAATGAGCCGATGCTCAACAAGATCTCGGCTCAATCCCGGCATGTCAGTGTAGTTCCATGCAAAGCAATCAACATATTCCTTGAGAAGCGCGATTAATTCAGCTTTATAATCGGCTCCCAAGTTTTGATTCACAAATGTCGGCCGTGCGTAGTGCCATCCCCAATATCAACTTGTTCTAAAGGGTTGGCCGACGTGAAACCTTGGCCCAATTTATTGAGCTCATCAAAGTCATCAATAGCTTCACAAGCATCGGTCTTTTCAGCCCGATACTCCTCCAATCGACGCTTTAACCATTTGTGATTATCCATTAAATAATTGTGTTTAGCCGATTGTCAATCAGCTTGAGAGATACAGCAACAAAGCCACCTCTAGCATAATCTACATAATCATAAGTAGAAAGATCTCTACCTGACAAGCAGCCAAAGGTGCCGTGCCCCCCGAGTTCGGATGAATCAGCAACTGCAACTTCAGCCGATGAATCCGCATGGACAATCTCAACAGCATCGCCGACCCATTGGATGAGAAACTGGTGTAGAATGGAAGGAACATACTCATTAGCATGTATCCAATCACGCCCAAGTATCACATTATAGCTCCCCTTGATGTCCGCGGCGAAGAAAGCGGTAGCCAAGGTTTTGCTCCCGATGGTTAACTCAACGTTAGCAATACCCTTAGCTGGAATTGAAGCATCTCTGCCAACTCCTGTGATGGTCATGTTGGTTTTGATCAACTCCTCTTCCTTGATCCCAAGCTTGCGGAACAACGAATAAGGCATGACATTGACAATAGCACCGCTGTCCACAAGCATGATGTGCACCAGAGTTCCATTGATATGACCCCTCAAATTGAGAGGACGAAGGTGATCCACTTTAACTACCGGCTTCTTGAACATAGCGTTTCTACTGCAAACACAAGCTCCGCTGCTGGTGGCTCCTCATCATGATGAATCACATAATAATCCGATGACAAGTACATCACGTTGATCCGCTCCGGAGATGGCTCATAATCCACCATCTCATCATCTTGTTCCTCCGAAGCCTCCATGCCTATGGCATTAGCAACCACAACAACAAACTCTTTGGGATTCTCCCCAAGATCCTCAGAAATTGATGGAATCGGTTCGGACGCCTCAGGAGGAGTCACAACGATTCAACAACTGCTGGAGCAACTGAACTAGCAATTACCGACTCAACTGATCCTTTAATCGGTTGGGGCGCCTCCACCATCACCGCCGGCTCAACTGGCGCCACCGGCTTAGCCGACTCCAAAGTCGGCTTGGCCGGTGCTGCTTCCATAGTAGCATCATCAAGAGCTTGCTTCTTCAACTTTCTTGCCCGGGCACGCTGCAATTTCCGCCTTTGAGTCTTGTCCAAGTTTGGTGGACACCACTCGGCTGCATATACTTAGGATCTCTTGGAGGTTTCTCTTTCACCTCTTCTCCAACAACTTTCTTTGCAACTTCCTCTTACTTGTTTGCTGGAATTTTGTTGTTGATCACAATCGGTTCATTGTCGGTAACCACAGGAGCCGACATTGATCCGATAGTGATGCTAGGTGATGGAGCACTTTTTGGAGTAGGCTTCTCAAGTTCTTGCACCTTCTTTTGGACATAAATTTGCTGCATTGGTGCCTTGATCACCTTCTCTTGATACATCCTGCTAGAGCTCGATTGAATTTCCAATCGGCTAGAGACAGGGCGCCTTGCATCCTCCAATCTCTGATGAACTGGAATGCGAGCATGAGGATATGGTACCCACACACCTTGAGTCCCCCATTGTGGCAAAGGCAACACAAGTGGAGATGGAGTGACCGGTGGCCCCCAAAGAGTTGGATGAGAGCGAACAACCTGCATAGAAGAACCAACCGATGGAGCTACACCCTTTTGCTTCTTATCTTCAGCTTCTCGCTTAGGAGGTGTAGACTCTCTTTTTTTTTATGGGCCAATTCTCGGAATCGACCTTTAGTTGCTTGTACTTCGCCATAAGTCGGTCAGAAGTACAAAGTGGCTTAACCACAAATTTCTTCGGTTTCTGCTCTTGTTGCTTCCATACACCAATCTTCGGCTTGTGTGGTATGAAGGTGCGTGTCACATGAATGCCGAAAGCGATGGAGCCTTCTGGAATTTGGGAGTCAGTTTGACCAATTGTAGCAATCGATTTAACCGACTTTGAAGCTGTAGAGACATCGGCGGGCTGCTCATCTTGGGGCGCCTTCTTGCTCTCAATAAGTGGATCAACTCGGTCGACCGGAGGGATCGGCCGAGCTGGTCTTTGTCGCGCCGCTTAATGCTCATACCACCGTTGCCTTCATAGTGCTCATACTAGCAGTGATTGTAAACTTGCTCTTGCCTTGCTCATCCTTCTCAAGTGCCACTTGCCGCCCCAAATTCTTTTGAACATTCAGTGTAGGACGTGGCTCGCCGATAATCACATTCTTGCCTTTAGCTTTATCGGCTTGATGAGGACGAATCAAAATAGCTGGCTTCCCTACTTCAATGGTATTGGTAGGAAAATGATTGCTCTTGATCTCCATATCAGCAAGGCTCAATCGTCCCTCATTAAGGGTCAATTGTATCTGTCGATGAAAATGGTTACAATCATTAGTTGCATGAGAATAAGAATTATGATATTTGCAATAAGCTTATTTCTTAATCTCATCCGGCGAAGGCATAGTGTAATTGATTCTAATGTGTCCGATTTTAAGTAACTCATCAAAAATCCGGTCACATTTAGAAGTATCAAAAGTATACTTTACTTCCTCATACCAATTCTTTTGAATCGGCTTGACAGAAGGACAAGTAACTTGCTTATTTTCTGCTGGCCACCTAATTTCAGCAGCATTGCACTCATAGTTATCATCATCCGAATGATCTGAAAAAGCATCACAAGCATATGTATTCGAACGATGTGACTTATAAGGCTCACGAGAATCTTTAAGGCGTGATTCCCAGAAAACGGCCCTCTCCATGAGATGATTGAAGCTAGTAAACTGAATATTCTCTAGTTTCTCACGAATTCTAGAGTGCAAACCATTAAAGCATATATCCACAAGGTCTCTTTCAGAAATATCAAGATAAAAGCATTTATTCTTAATCTCTCTAACCCTAGTGAAAAAGTCTAAACAAGCTTCATCATGCATTTGCCTAACAGTAGTAAGGTGTGCCAGTCTAGTTTCTTGGGTTCCAGTGTAAAAATGACTATGAAACTTTTCCTCTAATTGAGCCCAAGAATTAATAGAACATGGTGCTAAAAAAGTAAACCATGAAAAAGTAGTACCAGTCAATGACAAAGGGAAATTACGAATTTTCATGTACTCATGAGCACTATGTTCCCCTAACTGAGCAAGATACATACTAATATGTTCCATGGTAGTTTTATTACCAACACCATTAAATTTCTGAAAGTCAGGTACCTTTCACCCCTCGGGATTCTTCATGTAGTCATAAGCACAAGGATATGGCTTAGTATACATGTTCTTAGCGGTCTTCAAGTGGACACCTAAACTTTCTTCGAGGGACTTAGTAAAATCCTCTCTAAACCGATTCAATACATCATTGAAATTGGTAGAGGGAGGATTAGAAGTGTTGTTGCCCTCAAAATATGGAATTGGACTAGGAGACTTCGGTGGGTTGGGTAGAACATTGTTCCCCTCCGAAGCTCTTGATGCTCTATGATCGGTTCGCAATTGACCCGATTTAGGAGCACCACTTGATGTGCTAGCTCTAGGATAACCGATTCCAATGATTGGACCCGATTGCATTTTACTAGCATCAGCATAAGATGTTTGATTCTTATAAAAATTCTGAGGCATACCAAATTCAGGTCGTTATAAAACACCTGATTCATTAGAATCTTTTGCTTTACCAAACATCTTAATTATTCTATCCTCTAACAACTTATGAGAATGTTGCATAGTAGCAGTAAGAGCATTACTTTGATCTAATAACATCTTAGCTACTTCAGCTTGCGTAATAGGATTATCATCAAATTTAGAGCCTGTGTCATTTTTACCTTTTCCCCTGATGATCCGATGATGTCCTCAACGCTTGGTTCTTTCTCCTGAGACACCCGATCATGACGATCCTTCACGCAGCCTTCCAAGAAAGCTTGCTGAAGAGCCGCCATCTTCTCTTCTAGTTGGGTCTTCAACTCTGGAGATAGCTCCTCCACGGAGGTAGGTCGAATGATGTTGCCGCCATGAACATCGCTCTTGTTCTGCATTGAACCGTCACCCGTCATATCACCGTTTGAGGGAAACTTGAGCTTGCGCCTAGTTTTCCCCAGCGGAGTCGCCAAAAAGTATGTTGACACCAAGATTGCTCCCGGTGCCTACACACCACACGTGGACCTTGGACGCCCTCGAGGTAGCCATAAGTGACCTGCAAATGTGGCAACTTCAAAGTGTAACCGGAAAAACTGATCTAGAGACCGGTAGACCGATGTAGAGCTTGAAGATGATCGAAAAAAGATCCCGAACTCGCTCCCGGAAGGATCCGTCGGGGATGAGCACGTGGAGGATCTCCTAGCACCAGCGGATGGCACCTAGGATGCCAACGGAACTCGCGGAGAGAGCCGCCGGACAGCAACTAGAGGGGTTGAGGAGAGAATTAGGGCAAAGGAGATAGTTTTGTTGTACTTTGATGATTCGATTGATAGATGGGATCAATCGGCCGTGATCCCCTTGTATATATAGGGGGGTCTTATCCGCATAGGAAACAACTCCAAAGCACATACGGCAAGTTTCCCACATCAAAAATTACCAAAAGGGCGCGTCCCCATAGGAAACATAGGAAACATACACGGCGCCGGACGCGTCCGACGTGAAAAGGGCGCGTCCGGCGCTCCGCGTCCGATGCTCCGCGTGCGAAAAAGCTTCTCTGTGCGCGTTACGTGCGCGCGTGCGCTGAGCACTGCGTCAGACGCTCGGTACCGCGTCCGGCGCTCGGTCGCCGCGTCCGACGCCCAGCGTCCAGCGCTCCGGGCCGCTGAGGGCGGCTCTGGACCGCGTCCGATGCGGCCCAGGCGCGTCCAACGCTGGCGTGGAGGCACGTCCGACGCTCGGGCTGCTTCTCGGTCGGCCCTGTGTCGCGCCCGATGGGCGTCAGACGCGTCCGGCACTTCGGCACGGCGCGTTCGATGCGATCTTCTTTGCCGTTTCCGCCGTTTCGCATGTTTGCTGACACGTCGATCCTCTTTAATTTCCATTGGACATTTTTGCGCATCAACAGCTTTCTAACAAACTCCAACTAGAAATAACCTTGTTGTGCCTTTTGTCTTTCAGGCATTCTGCTTCCTGCAACTCATGCCTCAGATAAGGTGTCAATGTTGAAGGTAAACATGACCAAATCCCAAACTGTTGCTATCTAATATTTAAAGTATTACCTAAAGGCAGTGCTGCTTTCTGCTACTATGAGTTGTAGTTATACATCATTTCCTATACACTGATTTTGGGTGTCAGTGGTACACTGCATAGACATTGACAAGTTTACACAATTGATTCAGGGTGGTGTCAGTACAAAGATAGACAATAGTGCTTCTTAGTACAAAGATAGACATTATACTTCTGTTAATGCTTTACATGTTTCTTGCTTGTAAGAATTTAAAATAAAATTTTCAGTACTGTAGTTTTGCAGGTTACGAGGATCCAATTGTTTTGGAAGAAAATAACGGTTCTACAAGATGCAGCTGGCAGTCTTACACTGGCATTGGTACTGAGAAATTGTAACTTATGAAATTGTAACTTATGTCATTCAGAGAAGGACAATAAACATTTGCATGACAGTATTTCTTATTTCCTTGAATTAAGTCAATTTGCACGGAAAGATGTAAAAGATGGACGGAGGAACATGAATCCGGTTACATGCTTTTTTTCATCGTTTTAAATTAGATTAACAAATCAGTGCTTGTGGCCATGCTCGTGGTTGATCAGAGCCATGTACTCAATACTCATTGCATTTACTGTGATGTGCTTGCTTGTGAGAGCCCTCGGATTGCATTCTAGGATCTAGCTCGAGGATTCAAAAAGGGCTAGAGCTGGATTAGGATGGTGTGATGTGTAGGATTGTTTCAGATCGATGAAACAAATTAGTAGTTGTTAGGATCGGGCTGGTGCATTACTTCTTCTTCACCTTAAGATTGGAGAGGAGGATTGGGGCCAGATCACAGCCCATTCCCAGGCGTACTTGGGAGGACAAATTGAGAAAACCCAAGTTCCCTTGATGGATTTCTAGATCTACATTGCTAATTTCGATTGTAATGCTTGATTTCTTAAAAAAAATCCAATTGAAGGACCGGAATTGCGACCAGAGGGGGAGGGTGAATGGGAGCTAAAAAATTTCTTTCGAAAGTCTAGAGCCTCTGTCCCAGATCCACACCCCAAAAACCAAAACACAAAGCTTCAGAGTGCAGTCAGCGGAAAAAGAACACAACCCCGAAAACAAACACACAAAAGTAAGTCGACCTTCATGACCACATATTCTATTGGTGAAGCTCGCTCTTTTCCTTGTGACCTTCGGTGAAGGTCGGCGAAGGTCGGTGAAGCTTGCTCTTTTCCTTGTGATCTTTGGTGAAGGTCAGTGAAGGTCGGTGAAGCTCGCTCTCTTTCTTGTGGCTCTTGGTGAAGGTCGGGACGCGATGCGAGCTTGGCGTAGCTTGGGCCGACAGTGAAGGTCGAGCCGACGGTGAAGGTCGAGCCGACGATGAAGGTCGGGACACGCTGCGAGCTTGGCGGAGCTTGGGCCGATGGTGAAGGTCCCCCAGAGCTTGGCGAAGCTTGGACTGTCGGTGAAGGTCCCCCGGAGCCTAGCGAAGCTCAAACTGTTCGGTGAAGGTCCCCCAGAGCTTAGCGAAGCTCGGACTGTTGGTGAAGGTCCCCCGGAGCTTAGTGAAGCTCGGACTGTTCGGTGAAGGTCCCCCGGAGCTTAGCGAAGCTCGGACTGTTGGTGAAGGTCCCTCGGAGCTTAGCGAAGCTCGGACTGTTCGATGAAGGTCCCCCGGAGCTTAGCGAAGCTCGGACTGTTGGTGAAGGTCCCCCGGAGCTTAGCGAAGCTCGGACTGTTCGGTGAAGGTCCCCCGGAGCTTAGCGAAGCTCGGACTGTTGGCGAAGGTCCCTCGGAGCTTAGCTGAGCTCAGGCTGACGGTGAAGGTCTCGGAGCTCGGCGGAACTCAGGCGGACAATGAAGATCCCCGGAGCTTGGCGGAGCTCAGGCGGATGGTGAAGGTCCGTGGAGCATGGTGAAGCTCAAGGATCAAAACACCGTCAAAAAGGAAGTGATCCCAGATTTCTCAAAGGGGGAAAAGTGGAGATCGCAAAGAACACAAAAAGCACCACAAAATTTGAGACAAGTCTTTAAGCCCAGAGGAAACAGCGAATACTAGGCGATTCGCTTGCCACACATGTTGGTTCGAGTATGAATCAAGGATTCATAGACCTCTCTCTCGCCAAGCAACTAGAAGTAGAAAACCTAAATGAGAAAATGGAAATGCAAGAGGTGAGGGGGGAAGGGAACCCCTCATTCTTATTTGTAGGGCCTATTTTACATCCCCTCTTTGCCCTTCGATACATGAAGAGCCAAACACCTTAGCCAGGGGCATAAGTGTCCAACTCAGGCTTCACTTTGATCCGACGGTCACCGTGCCTCCTCACCGGTAGCCTCGCTTCCACGCGATCTCCCCGATGCCGCCACGTGCCGTCCGTCCATGCAGGACCTCCCGGGTTTTGAGGCGCAAACCCGCGAAACCCGTCGCCGATGGTTTTGAGGCGAAACCACCAAACCGTCGCCGATGGTTTTGAGGACAAACCACCAAACCCTCTGCGAGTAGCGTAGCCCATACGCATCCCCCACCGTGTACACTTGCGCTTGTCGATGTCCCAGCTGTCAGCCACCATGGCTAGTCGCCCGGCTTCGAGGTCCCTCGGTCTAAGCCTCACGTCCGCCCTTCACTGCAACCGGTCCGTCAACACGACACGCCCTACTTGACCTTCACCGCACCGCCGACCCCCGTCTAAGCTCGACACCTGCAAAACAACACAAGCCAAGAGACACCATTGTTTGACACGAACCCGCGTGCCATCGGTTAGTGGAACACAACACACGCACACACTTGTGTTGCCATGTTGACAATCACTCAGCACAAAGCCTACTACACCATGGCCATGGAAAAGTCATGTGTTCGCAATCTCCCCCTTGATGAGTGCATTGTCAACATCAACACAAAAACAGAGACAACTCATCCAAGTGACCAAAAACCAAAGAGAAGCTGAAAACGGGTCACTTGCTATGAGCAAATCTTAGAGCAAAACTTGGTCCCCAAAGACATGGGCAACGGTTTGACGCAACCAAGCGAAACGAAAAACTAGCCCTCAAGAAGAGGCAAAATGGGCTCAACACCGCTAGCAAAGCACAACTCGCAATAGAAACAGCTAGACCCTCAAGAAGAGGCAACGACTCAACACATCTAGCAAAAACAGCTCAAAACTCAAAGCTCGGAGTGCAACTCCCCCTTGACAAATGCATCCTCACAAATGAACTCTCTGGATTTGTGGATATTTCTCCCCCTTGTTGGCACATGCACTTATCAAGATTGAAACAAAAGAGACTGCAACTCCCCCTCAAATCATGCCATGATAAAAATGCAAAAGTGTGGAGCTTCAAGAGTATAGCAATCTAGAGTACATAGATGCTCTAGCAAGTATGGCAAGTGTATAGCAACAAGCACAAGTCGAAGCCAATGCTCAAACTGATCAAATGATACGAAATATGAAACATAAGCATTTTGATCAGGTGTTGAGCATTTTATAAAAGGCGTTCACCAAAAAGCATAGCACTGTTGGTATAAATTAAGTGCACGTAAAATATGAAGGATTCCACAAGCGCACAGAACTTACCATTGTAGTATTTTACCGGGAGTAAACCAGGTATCGTTATTTATATTTTACCACAGGGAAGCAAGGGTTAAAGAATCTGATAATTCACCATCATGTATCTATTAACTTAGTAAACTAACTACACTAAAGTAGGGGTAAATGATATATGATAGGATATAAGAATAAAAGCACACATGAGAATTCTATAATAAATGAGTAGCTAGCTAGAGTGAGAGGACAATGGGAGAGATCAAGGTTCCTATATACTTCTCTAATACTCTGGTTCTATGATAACAGGGAGTGGTTAGATATAGCGATCACACAATAGCACTTTGGAGCAGCAGGTCCTTTCCAACTCTCGAAGAAGACTGGGTAAAGAGTAGTTGGGAGAAGGCTGCCGAAAGGTCTACGAAACACCAACCCGAACGTGGTGGAATACGAAGGCCTGACAGAGCTGTCACCTCTGGGGCTATGTCGATGAAATATCGGCGATAGTCCGACCAGGGGTATGCCCTGACCGGTAATGGATTGGCGGAAGGCGCACGAGATTGCGAGCAAGACGTAAACAGGGAGCAATCACACGAGGTTTACCCAGGTTTAGGCCGCAAAGATGCGTAAAACCCTAGTCCTGCTCTCTGTTTCGATTATGATGTGGATGTATGAGTCCGTGCGTTATGCCGTTCTCGTCCCTCCGCATGGGGGTCCTTGCTCTCCTTATATATCACGGGGAGCAAGGTTACAAGTCGGAACTAGCCTATCTGGTACTAAGTTTATATACTTTACAAGTCTAAACTTTCCTATCTCAGCTAGGTCTTGTCCTCCTTGTCGGTCTTCGATATTCTTGCCTGTTTTAGGCTGTCCGACCAGCCTGAGCCGATCGGTCTTGAAGCTTGATGGGCCGGCCTGGCGATAGCGTGTCGGCCCAAACTAGGCCGTGAGGGTATATGGAGTTTATACCTCCACAGGCTACCACAACTATCCGTGGGATTGGGCGCAACCTCAGGTAACCTATAGTCTAGACACCATGCCTACACTATCGATTACTACTCTAATTACTTAAGATAACTAGAGCACTCAATACGAGCGAAGATCCCATGCCAAGATATAACAACTATACTAATCATACATATGAAGGCATAAAGTAAATAGAGAAGATAAATGTATTAAAGCATAAGTCTTACAAAGAGTAGATACAAAGACATACCAAATCTCTGAAGACTTCTCCAGAACCGGAGCGCAACTCCGCTCTCCCTAACTCTCATCTAGATCTAATCTACTACATTGGAATGTCTAGTTCTAATTCTCTAGAGAAGAGAAGTCATCCATTCAAGGGACGCCTCTACAACTCTGATCCCGCTGGGAGATAATGAATTAGGGTTGTTGGAACACGGTTCCAGCAGGTTTAATATTAACACGTAATTACAATTACAAAACTAGAGTGTGAAGAAGAGAAGTTCTTCCACTCCAGTCCGTCCTCTCTTACAACAGGGGACCGGGGCTCCTTTTATAGCCAGTCCAGCTCCCTAATATAAAAAGACATTACAACCCCAAAGAGGGGACGGGGAAACCCTAATTTTAAGACTCTTCCAGGTGGGGTCGATGGGGGCAAAATCGTCCCTCGCGGCGCTGACGGGCCTGCTGGACTCTTCCTGGGCCTCCAAAGCGTGCGGTGTCCTCCTCGCTCCTGGGCCGCTGGCGGGCCACCTCTTAGGCCGCAGGATGTCTCCGCCCCCGTCCTGCCGTCTCCGCCACCGCCCGGGGTATCTCCGTCCTGGGATCGGAGGCTTGCGCCTCCGCCCAGTGTCTCCGCCGGCGGCCGGAGACCGGGGGTCTCCGCCTCCGGCTCGCTACCTCCGCTCGGAGGCCTGAGGTCGGGCTGCCGGCCTGTTGTCTCTGGATGGCGTCCGGAGACCTTCTTGCCGGCCTGTTGTCTCCGGAAGGCGACCGGAGACCTTCTAAGGCGCAAGCCGGCATGGTCTTCGGCGGCGGGTATCACACCTCCGATCCAACCCCGCATAACCAGCTAAAGACAATCGCAAAGCAAATAAGATAAATGGGGGTTAGTTGACCGTAGGCACATGCCATGTCTCCGCCGCTGAGATGCCTTTTCCCAACATTCCCCCTTTGAGGGTTAGGTCCAGCGGAGGCGGGCCCTGGCCATCAACTCTTGGCTTGATCAGCGGAGACCATGGCCCCCCCTGGCACGCCTTTGGTGGACGGAGATTTCAGGGTGCGAAGAAGGTATTCTCTTTTAGGTACTTGCTGTTGTTTTGTGTTTTGTTCTCTCTCTCTTTTTCCGGCCGTTGGATCCGGGGACTGCGGTTTGTGACCGTTGGAATTTTTACCGTTGGCGTGGGGGGATGTCCACCCCCACGACCGGCCGTCCGGCCACTATAAAAAGGGAGGGGGCGGTGAGAGGTTTTTACCCCAAGCTGTAGTTTTCTTTTTACTCTCTCGTGCTACTTCCGCATCCGCCGGTTGCCTCCGATTTCGATCGTGGCACCTCCGCTGCGACGCGCTTGCCTCCGCCACCGCTACACCGGCCCTTACTCCCGGCTTCAGAAAGTGAAGGCTGGTGCCTGGCTGGGTCTTTTTGAAAAGTGTATGCTTGTTGCTGCGAAGGCCAGAGACCTGGAAGAGTCTCTCTCTGACGTGGAAGCCTCTGTCAACGACCTTGTGCCTCCGCATAGTCCCGGAGGTATGGCTCTCATCACTTACGACTTTGGTCATAGCAAGATGACTGCGGAGATGATTGAGGACCTCGAGAGGCAGGGTGTTATTCCGGCCGGTCGCGCCAAGCTTCCTGGTTCGGAGACTGAACCAAAGCCGGGCCGCGGGTATGCGGTGGTGTTTAGGGACTTCTTCACCTGCGGTCTTCGGCTTCCGGCACACTCGTTTCTGAGGAAGGTCTTAGCGGAGTTCAACGCGCAGATCCACCACCTGACACCTCATGCATTCCTTAACCTCGGCAAGTTTGTCCGGGCCGTAGAGTCGTACGGCGGGGAGCCGGATCTGAATACCTTTGTGAGGCACTACGAGCCGCGAAACAACCACGGCGCTTTGGTGACGACAAGGTGAAGGCCCGGTTTGGTGCGTGCACCTTTATGGCGAAGAGGTTCCGGAAGAGCGGTTGGAGATATCTTGGTGCCGAAGGGCAAGTGGGAACCAGCCAATTGGATGGATTATTGGTTTTATGTGCGACCATTGGTGTCACCGGGTTGGATGACGATGGTAACAAGATTGTGAGGTATCCACTGGCCTCCGCTATGACGGAGATGAAGCCGCATACAAACTTGAAGCCGTTGCCTGCATCGTCTGCTGAGGCCGCCGCTCGCGAGAAGTCGTGCCGAAAGGCCTTCGCGTTGGCTTGTAAATACTCCGGAGGTCGCGACCTTCTGGAGGAGATAGTGGCCTCCGGCTGCTGGCCCTTGGCTAAGGAGAGGCCAAAATTTGAGATTGTTCGGAAGGAATTGCCGGTCTTCGGAGAGGCTGGGGGCATACCCTGCCCTATCTTTGGTCTTAGTTTGCCACGAGGGGAAACTGGGACGAATTTCGTCAACCGTATTGAGCGGAAGGTGGTGGAGCTTATCGGAGAGGTCTCCGAACGTGAATACCTTGCGCGGAAAGCGGAGGCCGGCATCATGCCGCGTCTGAACCGCGTTTTTGAAGAGCTTCAAATTCCCTATTCTTCCCGGCCTGTGCCCGGCAAGGTGCTCCGGCGGATTGAATCAAAGGCTCTGAAGAACGCCTCCGCTGTTGCTACGATCAAGGCGGAGGCATCAAAAAAGAGGAAACGTTCATGCGCTGGCCATGGGCTTTCCAAGAAGGAGAAGACCTCCGAGGCGGAGGCTGTTGAGGCTTCCGCATCTGCATCTCCCAATGCGTCGGAGGCTGGCTACCAGGGTGACGACGGGGAAGAAGAGGTCGCCAAGGAGGTGGTGGCGTCCGCTAAGCCCTCACCTACAGCGGAGACAAAGGCGGCTTCACACCCTCTCGTTTCCGCGGGGCTCCATCACCGGAGGTGTCCGTTCACCCCTTCCCTAGCGCTTTTGCCGAGCCGTCTAGCTCAAGACGGTGAGGCCGGTGAAGAAGAGGAAGAGGCGAAGGGGGACGAGGAGGCCGGGGACACCGAGGCGTCGCTCTCTCTCCGGCTCACCAGGTTCGTGATATCCCCGACGACATCTCCGATGATGATTTTGTTGGGAGTCCCGGCCATAAGGTGTCGAAAAGCACGTCTTATGCTTGAGTTTGTTGCCGACAAGGCCGCTGCGGGCGGCAGCCTCCGGCGAAGGGCGGGCCTCCGCTCCTGGTGACAAAGGTCCGGTGGGCGGGCTTTCTCTTCGTAAGTTTCTTGGGCACCGCCTCTCTTTTTTTTTAGCGTGAGAAGACTTCTAACCTTTCTATTCTATAGCTGAGCTTGCCGGTATTGCTGGGAGCATGAGGCCTCCCCCGGCGTTGATTTGGCGCGCGTGTTCCCGGCGCGGGGTGCTCGTACTCGCCTACGGGCGGAGGTTCTACTTCCGCCGCTCATGCTTCTGGAGGTAAAGATTTTTTATTCTTGTCTTATTTTTAGTTCACACGTTGATTGCATGATTGGCTTGCTAAGATACGTTTGTTTGTCTCCGCTTCTCTTTCAGATGCCTCCGCTACGTTCGGTGCGTGGGGCTTGAGTGTTCACGATATTTTTGAGCATTACGGAGGTTTTTGCCATATAGTTTTACTGCTGTCTCCGCGAGTTTGCGCTGTTGTGGGCTTGCACTTACTATCATTTTCCCTCTGGTTTTTGTTTTGATACCAGCCCAAGTTGATAACTATCTTGATGCGCGCCCTTCGAACGCCTTCGCGCCTTCTTCAACCGGAGCACCACCGCATGGTGAGTATGCTTTGGCCTTTTTGCCTTTTAGTCTTTTCCTTGTTGTTTTTTCTCACTCTATTATTGTCTATAGACTCATCACATGGCCTTCGCTATTGAGCACCGGGAGCCGTGGAACTTGCCCAGGCGGACGCAAGCCATTGAGGTCTTGAAGGGAGAAGTGGAGACCCTTGGCCGCGAGAAGACTGACCTCGCGACCAAGGTTTCTAACTTGGAGGCCGCGCTTCAACAATCGGAGGCCCTGAAGAAAGTGGTTGAAGACTTGGAGCTGAAACTTAAATCTGCCAATGAAGCCAAGGACGTTGCCGTTGAGCGCGCCAACAAAGCAACGGAGGTGTCCGAGAACCTCCGCACCCACCGGCCTCGATGGAAAAGACTCGGAGACCTTCCGGAAGGAGGCGGAGGGATTGGCCGCGGAGATCGAGGAGATAAGGATTGCCGGACCGAAATTGCGGAGACATATTTGTCCGCTCTTGAAGAGTTTGGTGGTGTTGCCTCTCCTCTTCCCGCTAACCGCACCGCCCGGATTGATGTCTTGGATCAAGTCCAATCTGGCGAAGCTATCCTTATTTGTCGGAGGTGTGTCCGATTTTGCGGCACGGGCCTCCGCTACTGGGTTGATTAAGAGCTTGATTCGCGGAGGCCTGGACATCAGCACCGTTGGTTTTCCTGAGATCTCCGATTCGTCAGAGCTCGGGGAGACCTCCCGCCCGATCCGCAAGACAGTTCAAAAATTCTTGAAGTCTTTCTGGGCTCCTTTTGGCAGGGCGGAGGCCGTTGCTGCTGCTCACGCAATGCGGAAGGTGAAACTTCTCTTCCTTTGTCTTTTATGTTTATCTCTTCTTTTGATTCCTCATGGAATTAGTATTTTTGTGTTTTTAAGGCCGCCGCCGGAGGCCGGACACCGCTAGGCTTGTGTTGAAGGGTGTCCCCGTCCCCGGCGAGACTTCTAAATCAGGTTGCGGCGGAGGCACCCAAGTTCCTCAAGTGACCGTGTCTCCGGTGAGGGTACAACCCGAGACGGAGGTTCAGACGGTAACTCGGGCTTGCTCTGAAGCTCGTGCTAGCTCCCCCGCGGAGACATTGCAAAAAGGGCAGGACGGAGATGCTGAGAAGACTGCTGAGGCTCACGATGTCCGCGGAGAGGAGGTAGACTAGGGTTTTTTCTTCGTCGTAGTGTGAAAACACTTGTTGATTTTGTTGTGGCGCCTGTCGTGTGCGTATTGTAATTAAACTCTCTTTTGTGCTTGCTATGGAACTTATGGGTGAATCCTCCTGCGCAGGTCTCCGATTTAGGGCCTGTGCAGGAGGTGGACCCTGCAACCCTTATGCGCGATGGTGTTTACGTTAGCGGTTTCCTGTGGGACTGCTGGCGATTGGTTTTCCCTCATCGTAGTATTGATGATATGTTTGAGTTTGTTCGTGCTCAGCTGGACGATAGGCGTGACACCTTCGTTGGGTCGCTAGCGTGGAGGGGTCCTTGGTGAACTTGGCGTTTGTCGGTTTTGAACGAGATGTTTGATTTTTTCTTGTTGCCTTTTTCCGGAGGTTACGTATGTGTTTGTTTGTGTCCTTTTCTTAGGATTTGTCTGGCATGCTGTAATGGAACACAAAGGTTTTTATTTCGTACGCGGAGGTTGCGGAAGATGAACTCAGTGGACAAGTTTTTATTATCTCTTTGCACGTGTGCTGTGTTGCCCTTACCTGATTTTGAACTGAGGTCTAAAAACGGAGGTATTGTCTTTGCTTGCTTGTATTTTAGGAGATTCATCTCCGCGCGTTGCGACGCTACTTTATTCTACGTTTGAATTGCGCGCGGAGGTTTCTTGCCGTGTTCCCCGAAACTCTTTCTCGTGTACCTTTTATTGATCTTTTGGATGATCAGCTGTTAGGTTACATGGTTCCATGCTAAGGCATGGAGATTAGTGTCTTAGTGCTGCCTTTTCTCCTACTATAGCTAATTGGACATGGTCCCTTGCTAACGGGGACTCTCAACTTGTCACTAGGTACCACCTGTCCTCGGGCTCACTTTCATGTGACATTCCACGCCTTTGTTGAGCGATTTTGATCGGGGATGGGGGGACGTTACGAATTCTTACGCGGTGTCCCCCCTAGCCCGTTTTCTTCTCTGAGGAAAGGTTTGTTGGTGCATGCTCTGAAGAAAAGGGTGGTGTGCATTTTGGTCTATGTGGCCCTCTTCTTACGAATTCTTACGCTGTCTCTGTATTACTACTTTGGATTTCTTGCAGATATACATCGACCTCCATCCCCCCTACTCTTGATACGTGCCTTGTGTGATGCTGGGGGTGGATGCTGGAAGCGCTTTCCTTTTATAGGCCTTGGTATGGCTAATTGACTTAAATGTCTCTGACCTTTTTGGTACACTTCTTAGTAAATGCTGTGGATCTTGTGTTTGGTTTCTCGTGATATGCTCTCATGATTGCTCGAGGACCAAAACAATCATTCGATGGTACTCATGCGGTTGAATGCGCTTGATTGCTACTACGGGTTATGGTACGTATCTTGGTCTTTTAATGCATTAGATTGCGATCGGGGCATTTATTTGCCTTTCTCCTCCCTAGGGCTATATAAGGCTTATGGCTTCGGTGATGCTTGGTCATTTGGTGTAGTGTTTGCCAGGATTTTGGTTTAGTGAGAGCATGGTCTTGCTGTTAGATGCACTTGAGCTGATACTGAGTAAGAATTCATAATAGCTATATCACAATGGTGCGTCTCTCTTCTGCTGAGAGGTCTGGAGTGGTATCCGGCTACGAATACAACTGTGCTTGCTGCTTGGCCTATTCTTCGAGGTGTGTAGTGGGACGGGCTAGTGTGAGGTGTGTCGGTTGGCGCTTGTGTTTTGGGTACCGGGAGCCGAAGTCCGTCGATCGAGGCTCCTTTCCTTCTCGGCGATGGAGAATTGCGCGCTCTTTGCTCTTTTGCGGCTCGTTTTGCTGATTGTAATAGTAAAAAGTAGCGCACCTTCTCTAAAGTCTATACTAGTTAGAGCTAGGGCATTGGTGATTCTTGTAGCCTTGATTTCATACTTGTATGCAAATTAATGGACTGGAGTGGCTTGCACAGCGGGCGCATTACCTCCTCTTTTTTCTTGGTGGCCTTTTTTGTTTATGTCGAGTGGGATTGCTTTGATCGCTTTGGTTTTGGTTTAACGCGATTTGCATACCTCCGCTATTTTTGCGGAGGCCTCGATAGACCACCGGTCGACCGATCGACCTTTGCTCGGTATCGGTGCCCTAGCCGCCCGTCGGGTCTTTTTCCGATTTTGGTCATGCCTTTTTTGGCTTTGTAGATCCCTTAGTGCCCGATACGTCGTCTTTTTCTAAGGGTTTTCAACCTTTTTGGAGGTCGCTTACAAATCTTTTTGAGGTCCGCCGGTCAAGGCGAAGTTTGAAGTGACCTCTTCCGATGCTTAAAGCTCCGTCGAATATTGCGGCCGCGTTGCCGCCGCTTTGCGACTTTGCTGCATTCTCGCTGTTTCTCGGGGTCCTCTTTATATATTGCGTAGGGTTGATTACAACGGAGTTGCCTCGTTAAAAACCTCTCCTCCGATAAGGAGTCCCCGCGTGAGGAAAAGAGTGCAATCCGGTTCGAAGGGAAAGAAAAGAAACATGAAAATGAACTACTGGATGCCTCCGCTTATAGATTTACGGAGGTTCCTTACATTTTAGATGTAGTATTTCCCGAGGTTGTCCACATTCCAGTGTGGGTTGATACTTTCCCATTTTCATCTTGTAAGAGGAACGATCCTTTCCTTCCCCGCTTGGTGAGCTAGGTAAGGTCCTTCCCACTTTGGTTGCGCTTTCCCCGTTTGGTGCATTTGGTTTCCGGCGGAGGACCCAATCTCCTTCTTTGATGTCTTTGATTACCATTTTGGCATCCCCCCACTTCTTCGTTTGGTTTTGGTACTTGATTATGTTGTCCACAGCTTTCTAGTCTCTCTCGCCTCTATCATCTCTTTGTCAGTACTCTTCATTTTCTCGCTAGTGCTTGTTTTGTGACCCGGAGACTTTGGTTTCTTAACTCTTCGGCATCATAGCCTCTTCCCCATATAGTAACTTGAAGGGTGTGAAGCCGGTGGCTCGTGAGATGTTGGTGTTGTGAGACCACACGACCTTAGGCAACTCCTCGACCCATTTTCCTTTCCTCGCCGTGTAGCGTTTTTGAGATTGCCGAGAATATGATCCTATTGGACCTCTCAACCGCCCCGTTACTCTCCGGTGGTATACGAGGCAAAGGCCAGCCGAGTACCAATGCTTCGCAGCTCTTTGAACTTGTCGGAATCGAAGCTTTCCGTTGTCTACTGTTAGGGTTCTTGGGACACCGAATCTGCGCAGACTATGTTCTCGCGTAAAAACTTTTTTACCGCTTTCGAAGTGATGGTTGATAGTGGCTTGGCCTCAATCCACCTTGTAAAATATTCTACCGCCACAACCGCATACTTGCTACCTCCTTGAGCCGGTGGGAGTGGCCCAACGAGGTCCATACCCCATCTCTCGCATAGGCCATGTTGGTGGGATGAGCCGTGACTCCCCCCGGCTTGCTTTGGTTTGGTGAGAAATTTTGGCAGGTGCGCCGCACGTCTTCACTATGCGTAGGGCGTCTTTGATGTGAGTGGACCAAGAAAAACCTTGGCGAATGGCCTTTGCGGATAATGCCCTTGGGCCTATGTGGGATCCACAAATCCCCGCGTGAATGCTGCGTAGGAGTTCCTGGCCTTCTTCATTGCTTAGGCATTTGAGTAGTGGTTGCACTATGCCTTTTTTGAACAAATGTCCCTCTATTACGGTGTAGCTTCTTGCTCGAGCCGCCACCTTGCCGCGCCGGCTTCATCTGAGGTTACATGATTGCCACTGATTTGATCTATGATTGCTTGCCTCCAGTCTTCTGAGTGAATTAGTAGTACCTCCGCGAATGCTCTGTTTAACCTAGCCATGGCCGGTTGCTGTACCTCTTGGTAAAAGTGCTCGCCGGCATGTCAAGTTTGTTTGCCGCCGCCTTTGCCAACTCATCGCCTCCATGTTTTCTCCTCTCGGTATGTGCCCGAGGGTGAACCCTTTGAATCTCTTCTCAAGGCCTCTCATGACCTCTAGGTATCTTGCGAGTTCAGTTCCCTCGCGGTGTACTCTTTTTCCACTTGTCCTCGCTACCAACCGTGAATCTGTGTTTACCGACGTGAGTAGCCCCGAGTGCCTTTGCTTTTGTCAACCCCAATATGACACCTTCATACTCTATTGTTTGTTGCTTTGAAGCATAGTCTAGCCGCATATTTTGTCCCGACTCGATGGTGAAAACAGAATTGCGGAGGCCCCGGCCCCCTGGACTCCCCGCACCATCCGTGTAAAGCGTCCAAGGGGATACCTCCGATTTTGATTCGGAGGTATTTGTTGGCACCCATTCTCGAGAGAAAATCCGCTAGTGCTTGCGACTTGATTGCTCAGTTCTTGCGACAAACTTGATCTCGAACCGAGACACTCGTAGCCCACTTGCCAATTCTTCCCGAGGCTTCTTTGTTGTTCGTGATCTCGCCGGGCCGCGCTGTCGGTATCGAATAGTGTGGTCCCGAAAGTAGTGCTTTAGCTTCCTTGATGCCGTGATTACGCGTACGCTATCTTTTCAATCTCTCGTGTAGTTCAGCTTTGCTCCTTGCAATGCCTCGGACACATAGTATATTGGCCGCCGCACCCGCTACCGTTTATCTCTCTCTTGTACGAGTACCGCACTTACGCCCCCGCCGATGCCGACACGTACAACGAGTGGCTCGTCGCTATTCGGGGCTGCCACCATTAGGTCCTCGCCAAGTATTTCTTGAGCCGTCCGAAAGCTTCGATTGCTCGGGTCCCCATTCAAACTTTTCGTTGGCCTTGAGTGCCTTGAAGAATGGGAGGTCGTTCGGCCGATTTGGAGATAAACCCGTTCAAGGCCGCGATTCTTCCCCGTGGAGTCGCCGGACCTCTTTTTTGTTTGATGGCTCGGGCATGGCCGGGACGGCTTTTGTTTTGTCTTGGTTGGCCCCGAGACCTTCGGGTCCGACGACATATCAAACATTTTTCCCCGCCGACTCCAAAGACACATTTTTCTCGGGTTTAGCTTCAATCCGGCCTCCTAAGGTTTGCAAAGGTTTCCTTGAGATCTTCCGGATGGTTCTCCGGTTCTTTGCTTACCACGGCAATGTCATCTACATAGGCTATGATGTTTCTCTCGCAACCGAGACCGTAGTACCGCTTGTACCATTCTTGCGAAGGTTGACCCCCGTTCTTGAGCCCCTCGCATTCGCACAAAGCAGTAGGTTCCAGTCGGTATAGTGAAACTTGTCTTTTCCTCGTCTTCTTTCCTGAGCCAGATCTGATGATATCCCGAAAAACAGTCCAGGAGGGAGAATCTTTTGCATCCGGCGGCCTTATCAACTGAGGCGTCTATTCTAGGTAGTGGGAATGGGTCTTTTTTGCATGCCTTGTTCAGGTCAGTGAAGTCGATGCACATTCGCATTTTGCCATTCTTCTTTGGGACAAGCACCACATTTACTAGCCATTCTGAGTATTTGACCTCTCGTATGACGTTTGCATCCAATAATCTCTGCACCTCCGCCTTCGCGGCCAAGGTTCGTTCCTCTGACATTTTCCTCCGCCTTTGCTTCCTTGGCTTTACGTTTTCATTTAAATCCGAGTGTGCTCGATTATGTCTCTCCCAATTCCTTTAAGGTCTTCTCGACCATGCAAAGACATCTCTCGTTTTTGGACAATAAGCCGAGTAATTCTCTCCGTTCCTCTTCGATAGATTTGCTCCGATCGTGACCTTCCCGTTTGGCACCGCCTCGTCGAGGGGCACCGTTATCGTGTCTTCCCCGATCCTTCATGTCCGTCTTTCCTCCGGCATATCCGGTGGCTCATCCGATGCCACCGTGTTTATGTTTCGTGAGCCTTGTATATTGCTCTCTCTATGTTTCGGCTTCCTTCCGGCTTCCTCGAACCGTGATGATTCCATGCGATCGGCATTTTCATGCAAAGGTAACCCATGTGGATTGCCACATTGAACCTGTTTGCGAATCCTCTTCCTAGGATTGCATTGTATGGGTAGTATATGTCTACTACATCAAAGGTGATGTATTCTGTCCTCGCCTTGTCCCCATCTTGAAAGGACACGGGTAGGGAAATTTTCCCGAGCGCGTGAATCTTCCTACCTCCGAATCCTATCAGAGGTGTATCTGGTGGTTGTAGCTGAGACCTGCTGAGCTTCATTTGATCAAACACACTTGCAAAAATAATATCTGCCGAACTCCCAGAGTCAACCAGTATTCTGTTTATCTCCCATCCCGCAACATTCGCTTTTATGACCATCGCATCGGTGTGAGGGTAACTCTCCAATCGGAGGTCCTCTTCTCGAAAAACTGATTTGGGCCTTAGACCACTCGTTGTTCGGTGTGCTCCCCGCACAAACCACATTATTCACCAATCGGAGGTGATCTTTTTTCTCGTTTCTTTGTCTCGAACTCCATCGATGAGCCGCCGGCTATCGGTAGTATCATTCCTATTGTGGGCGAGAGCGTAATGGGGGTTCATCTGATTCTCAATCGGAGGTTCAGCCTTTGGCATGGTACTTGGGCAGGTGACCTGCTGTGGAGGTGCTGGTAGGGCCTCGAATTGCCTTTGTTGCGGAGGTGGAGGTAATGCTGCGTACTGCTTCTGTTGCTGGTGATGTGAAGACTGAGGTGTTTCTACCACGGATATCTGTGGGGTCGAGTGTTGACATAAGTGATCGCACTCTCCGCTCTGACGGGTGCCTGGTTGCCGTACTGAGACATCTGGTACTGCACAGGCCGCCATGCTGGTAGGGATGGTGGGTAATACCGTGTGCGACGTTCGCGAGAGAAAACACCATTGGTGTACCCCGGGCAGCTTGGGTTGTACTGGCGATGGTATTGCCGAGTGAAGGTGTGATTCACTTGTCCGGGCGGTTCCCGAACGGGTGGAGGCGGCCGTTGCTTGCTCTTCATCCGATCCATTGTTTCTTTGGTTTCGGGGCATTCCTTGGTGCCGTGTCCCTTTTCTTCCCCATGGAAGATACAATAATGTCTTCTCGGCTTCGGTTCTTATTCCAGCTTCTTCGACTTGTTCTTGTTGAAATTCTGGTTATTCGAGCCTTTGCATCTCGACCGTTTCCCGGCTCGTCTGTCGGCGCCGAGGCCGGGCCGCTTTGCACATTAAGGACTTGCCTTTGTTGAGAATTCTCATCTCGTCATAGGACCTATTGTCCCTATTGCTTTGTTCTCGCCGGAATACCTTTTGCTCGGCCTTCTCCTTCATCCAGTCTTTTCCGAGGTCGTTGTCGATCTCGCAGTATTTTTCGAACTCTTCATGCAGTTTTTCCATAGTGGCCGGCTTTTCCTCGCTAAGTGGCTTGCGAAGGGTCCGATGCGAGACCTTTAATTGCTGCCTCTATTGCGACGCCGTCGGCACATCCGGCGCCGCCCGAGGTGTAAGAATCTCTCGAAGTAATCCCTTAACGGCTCTCCCTTGTCATGTTTGTTGCTGAACAGTCCGCCGACGACAATGACTCACTTGAGAAACCTTTGAAATTGGCGATTATCTTATCCCTCAGGTTCTCCCATGAGTAGATTGTGCTGGGCTGCAACATGGAGTACCATGTCAGTGCGTCGCCCTCCACGGCGATGACGAAGGATTTGGCTAGGACACTGTCATTTCCTCCCGCGGAGGCAACTGCCGCCTCAAAACTCATCAGGAATTGCCGTGGATCTGTTTTTCCATTGTACCTAGGCAGGACCATGCGCTTGTAGCCCGGGGGCCATGGTGCTTTCTGTAGGCCTTCTGACAGCGGGGATTTTGGGTCGAACGTCCTCTGGTAAACCATGATCTGAGGTATCTCTGTGGGTGTTGCGGCCATGTATTGGCTGAGTTGTGGGGTTGTCGTAGTGTTGTTTTGATGCATTGTTATGGGTTGCATGCTCGAATCTCCGCTTGCAATATTGCCATTTGCCGCCCGATCTCCTCTCGCTTTGCCGGGAGGTGTGTATTGCCCCGTGCGTAGCTGCTTGCTCGCTCTCGGCTGTCTCGTTACGCTTCCATGCGCTGCATTTCGGCTCTCAGCCGACTTACCTCATTTTCCTGGTGTTGGTCGCCGTCCTGGTTTGCCGGAGGTGGTTCATCTTCGCCGTGGTCATCATCGTTCTGTTCATCTTCGGTTGCCTGTTCGGAGGCATACATGCTTCGGGCGGACCTCCGCGGTCTGCCCCTTCGCGATGGCTCAGGTGCCTCCGCGGGTGCCTCCGCCTCGGCGGCGGCACGTTGCCGTCGCGCGGCGGCCGCTATTTGTTTTCTTGTTGGCATCTCGTGAGTGATATCCTCGGCCGACACACCGGTGGGCGCCAACCGTTGGAACACGGTTCCCAAAGCGGTTTAATATTAACACGTAATTACAATTACAAAACTAGAGTGTGAAGAAGAGAAGTTCTTCCACTCCACCCGTCCTCTCTACAACAGGGACCGGGGCTCCTTTTATAGCCAGCCTAGCTCCCTAATATAAAAAGACATTACAACCCCAAAGAGGGGACGGGGAAACCCTAATTTTAAGACTCTTCCAAAGTGGGGTCGATGGGGGCAAAATCGTCCCTCGCGGCGCCGAGGGGCCTCGCCGGACTCTTCCCCGGGCCTCCAAAGCGTGCGGTGTCCTCCTCGCTCCCGGGCCGCCGGGCGGGCCGCCTCTTAGGCCGCAGGATGTCTCCGCCCCGTCCCGCCGTCTCCGCCACCGCCCGGTATCTCCGTCCCGGGATCGGAGGCTTGCGCCCGCCCGTCTCCGCCGGCGGCCGGAGACCGGGGGTCTCCGCCTCCGGCCGCTACCTCCGCTCGGAGGCCCGAGGTCCGGGCCGCCGCCCGGCCTGTTGTCTCCGGATGGCGTCCGGAGACCTTCTTGCCGGCTCGTTGTCTCCGGAAGGCGACCGGAGACCTTCGAGGCGCAAGCCGGCATGGTCTTCGGCGGCGGGTATCACACCTCCGATCCAACCCTGCATAACCAGCTAAGACAATCGCAGCAAATAAGATAAATGGGGGTTAGTTGACCGTAGGCACATGCCATGTCTCTGCTGCTGAGATGCCTTTTCCCAACAAGGGTTTAAGGGATGCCTCCTCCTGGGGCCAGGGGCCCTGTTTATATAGCCCTCTAGGATGCACCACAGCCCTTGGATCAAACCGACCTAAATGGACGATTATTATTAATCCTCAAGGTCGGTGGAGCAGGGATCCGTGAGGCTGATGCTGATTGGTCCAGGTCACGGGGCTCCCGGTTTGGGGTCCGGGGCGGCCGCCCCGTCACCGAGCCGGTTCGGGCTCCCGTTTGGTCCAGAGCCTTCTCGAACCTTCCTGATTACAGAATTTTGGTCGGTTGCCGATTATCTCTATGTAAACCTGACATGTGGGCCTTCCTTGGGTATTTTTAGCCGACACCCTGCAGAAACAGACATTCATCAAAACTCGTGGAATTCCATTAGTGTAAGCCCTATATCTAGAAGGTAATTATGTTTAGGTCTTTTTTCATATCTAGTTGATGGTAAAAATTGACACTTATCGACCGTCAACAACTCCCCCAAGCTTACCTTTTGCTCGTCCCTGAGCAAAGATAAACTCAGTGTGGATCAGGAGTTGCTACAATGCTTTCACGCCTCAAAAGTACACATGCGTTCAAACAAGAACTCTCCTCCGAATTAGAGTGAACTATTCTAACTCAAAACTTACTCATATTACCTTTCACCATGGGGCTTGTAACCGTCACTTGGGTCTTGAGCAGTTGAAAGACAGAACGGTCAAGTCAAGCGCTATGTTTCTCGCTCTTTGATCAACTATTATTCTAGAGTTTTTGCAAGATTTTCAAATAAAACTCAGAGTTTCCTTGTATGACCCTTTCAGGTCTCTCATTTGTGGTATTTTTGGATCCTCCCAAAGGCATGAGTAGTGTATGCCTTCTCTCTTCTCTCAGAATATGTGGTATTTATGGAACTAAGGCATAATGGAAAGTGCCTTCTCTCTCTCTCACCCTACTTTCTAATAGGCTTATGTGGAGCTCATAGGTGGGGAGACACTCAAACTCACTTGCATATATTGCATAGTTAAGACATGGATCCAAAGGAACTAAAATAAACAATCAAGTCATATGTGCATGTGAATGAGGGAATGGAATGAATGATAGGGTGGTGATGATAAGAAGATGATTATGATGGGTGATCAATGGTGAAGATCTATTTCTACACTTGCTCCTTTGGGGATAACATACCTCCTTTTATTTGGAAACTTTGAAGACCTTTGAAGAGGACTTGGTTGCTTTTTTTCACTTTCTTTCTTTTTCTCTCTCTTTTTTTTTTCTTTTTTTTCTTCTTTTTTTTTATTTTTTTCTCTCTTTTTTTTTTTTTTTTTTTTTTTTGAGCAACCAATCCTTTCGAATAAAACTATAGCAATAGCAATAGGGAGTATCAACTGAAATAACTGGAGATTTATTACACAATGGAACAGGATAGGATGGCAATGAATATTTTTGGGTGTTCACTCCCAGTGTAGGAGTAGAACATTTTCTGAATGGAATGAAATGAGTGGCATATATATATGTGGAAGAATGGATGGATGAATGGATGTGTACTCCCAGAGTAGGAGGAGCATGAATACGTGTCTCCAGGGTAGAGACAATCACATCATATGGTGGAATGTGTACTCCTAGGGTAGGAGCAACATAGGTGCGTATCTCCAGGGTAGAGATAGCACAATATGTGGTGGATATGGATCTATATGTGGGTGGTACCTCTAGGGACAGAAGTAGCACAGAATGAATGTAGTATTTATAAAATGGGTGCATGCTTCTGAGGACAGAAGTAGCATAGATCAATGGATGGAGAGCACATAGTATTGACTTTAACTGCATGACTGATTCCTTACGGGTCCACAGCATAACTACACTCAATGCCTATAAAGACTACACTCAATGCCTACAAAATGATCTATATAATAGATGGGTTTTCCTAATCTAGTAAGCATGAATATATGGCTGTGGTAGGAATTTAAACTCGTCATAAAGGAACTCATCATGCAATAATTTAAGATTTTCAAAGATGAATTCTCCGAACTCTAGCATCTCTAGGAACAAGATGGACAAAGAGCTCAAAACCTTCCCATTTCTTATCCGCCAACTACCTAGACTTAGATCAAGCATTCGCTACCCACAAGTTTCAGGTTCAGAGCAAATCTCAAATCTAAACAGTTGTGTCTAAAACTCGGGAAAGTGCAAGGTTGAAAACTAGGTATTTGAAAGGAATTACAGCAGAGCAACTATTCATCATCTCCATGTAGAGTTTATTCCAGGGATTACTTAAAGACAGATTAATAAGAGCTCTCCAAAAGTAGAGAAGAAAGAAAATCTTTCTGGGTTTCTACGGTTATGCATCTTTTTAGTTGTTTTAACAAAACAAGCTCTATGAATAAATAGACAAGTTGGAACACTTAGCTTGATACACGGGGGATGCTCTCCCCCAAGCTGGATGTTGACATAGTCTCATGGATATTTCGACAGTGAAGATGTTCTAGTCTTCCCGGACTTTCGTGGATATTTGCCGTTGGAGACAAATGTTCAACCGTTGAGGGCAGCACTACGAAAGGAGACTGGACATCCTTCGTCTATAGCTCTTCTTGATCCTTTATGTTCTATGAAGCTCAAATAGACAACAAAACTTGTGGAACTGATTAAGCATTAGTGATAAAAACCTCTAAGCCTTGGTTTGTCTAGAACTGGCTTAACTCAAATGTCTTCTAACATGATCACAAGAAATATTTTTATCTTTTTATAATTAAGGGATGCAAACAGAGAAAATAAATATGCTGAAAAAATTATTTTTATGCCACCACAGTGAATGATTATTCACATGGGGCTTAGTAGTTTTCTGGATGCAAATGCACAACATCTTTATTTTCTTTTTCTAATGCAGAGATAGTAAAGCGAAGATGCAATTAAGATGCATGTAGGGAAAATAAATATGCTTAAAGGAAAATGCAATGTTGCGAAGGGAAATGCTGATAAATACCAAGTTACCTCCTTGGCAAGGGTTTGGTGATTTAAGTCCTCTGAACAGGACTTCTTGTCATGTTCACTCCTTCAGAGCATCATTTGATCCCAAAGGTAGAGACCTTGAGAACTTGTGATGAAGAGTAGATGCTTCTAGTGGTCCTTTACTTCTTCTTGGAGTTTGTCTTGCTTGATTAACCTCTCTCCTTGACTTGTTCATGAGCATCTTGTCTTCTAAAATTGCACTCCTTTTTCCTTCCTCTCTTTTTTTTTCTTATGCCTAGACCTTGTGCTCCACTCATTGTTTCTTCTCAGCGTGCAAGAGCGATGGGGGCTTGAAAAGAGGAAGAGCATTGCTGGATCTTTGTTTGAAGAGTCATCGGCCTTCCTCCCCCAAGCTTGACTTTTGCTGTCACTTGCCACTTGAAGCCAAGTGTGAGTGTTGAGTCATCCCTCAGAGTGTGTTGTACTCCTATGTCCTTAGACATTGTTTGTCCTCTGTTCTTAAGCCTTCATTTGTCTGAGAGGGACTTTTGATTATAGGTCCGTTGAGCAAAGATCTCTCCTTTGCATTCTGCTTTTGTTTCTACTGTCCAATCCAAGATGAGCGTACAGACAGTTGCATGATCTTCTTTCGTCAGCCATTCTTGATTTTCATGGAGTCTTGGTTGAAGCATTGATGTTCACTGGAGATGTAGACTCGAGTTCCTCCTTGATGATCTTTGTCTTCTAGCGGCATGGCGAAGAGTTGCAGTTAATGATACGCCATCTGTCTTGATGATCAAAGAAGAGGCTTCATTATTATTTGTATGCAGACTTCATCTCCAATGGCTTAGGGACATCATCTTGTATTTGTTCATGGTCTTCTTGGGTTTGGGCGGTAGTCAACCCTTGATGATGATTGGTTGACACAAGGATGCATGCTTATCATTCCATCCTTGTCCTTGCTGCCGACGTGCAAGATGTTGTCTTCAAAGTTGCTCATAGCTTGTCGCCTTATTCATCCACTTCTTTGAGTGAGTTCAACATGTTGATCCTTTTATGGTACTCTTGTCTTCTCCTTTGTTCCATCACTGAAGTGGTGATTTGGCAGGTTCGTGACAAACCATGGATAGGCACATCGTAGATTCTTTCCTACAAAATGTTAGTGGACACATACCCGAAGGGTTGCAACAATTCAAACTATGGGCTATATATACACTATCTATTTGAAATTCATCTATGCTAACAAAGAGATGGTTTTTGAGTCACCTTAGCATAGGATTTATTTATCATGTTTTCTAGCAACCCCTTTTTATGGCACTTTAACATGGTTCAAGGCAAAGGTAACTTGCAACAAAAGATAATGTGAATGATAATTGATACTTACAATTCTTCCTTGGACGATGGATGAGTTGTGTCTTTTGTGCGAAGTTGTTGAAATTCATCATATGCCTGGCTTCATCTATGAGGTGAGTTCATCTCTTGACTTACCCAAATTGGATTTTGAGAGTTTCCTGCAGGGGTTAGTCCAACAAAAATAACCAATATCTACTAAAGCACATTTTAGCTCAATAACCAAACTAGACTCCATGTCTAATTTAATTAAGGAAGACCTTTTAACCTAAGCACCACGCTTAATTTAAAAGCCTTTAGAAGTACCCATATTGCAATATGAAGCACCTCCAAACCAAAGCATACTATAGCAAACAAAGGTAGCATGAGAGCACTACAGAGCTTTACTCAGATGGAGATGAAAGAGCATGATCATGGTGAGGATTTTTTTTTCTTTTTAGATGCAAATGGCATGGATGAATGCAAGAAACAAAACATGCAATGGATTGAGCAAATATCAAAGAGTGGAGTGGATGCATGAATTCTTAAAAGTAAACATGTAGTGAGATGCAAGAAGTTAAAAGATAACTACTCATAATTTTAAAGTCCATGAGCAAGACTATCTCACCTTTCGATCATACTTACCATGATTCACATGATGAAATTTGTGAGTAGTGCAGCATCTATGTTCGTCACTTGAGATGTGATTTGAATTCCTGTGATGACAACCTTTTCTCCAATCTACACATGGTTAGAAAATATATATGTATACGCAAACCTGTGAGGTGGCAGGGTTCAAGTTGAATGTTGAATGTTGAGGGACCCTAGGCTCTTCATTGCCTTGTGGAAACTTGCTGGAAGGTCGAAACGACATCTTTTGTCCTGTCTATTCCACACTCAACAGAACAAGGGGTAATCCTACTAAAGCTAGTGATACACTAAATTAGTAGACATCAAGATCATTATCAAAAACTTAACACCGATTGCTTCCCCGAACGGCGCCAAAAATGCTTGTTGGTATAAATTAAGTGCACGTAAAATATGAAGGATTCCGCAAGCGCACGTAACTTACCATTGTAGCATTTTACCGGAGTAAACCAGGTATCGTTATTTATATTTTACCACGGGAAGCAAGGGTTAAAGAATCTGATAATTCACCATCATGTATCTATTAACTTAGTAAACCAACTAGACTAAAGCAGGGGTAAATGATATATGATAGGATATAAGAATAAAAGCACACATGAGAATTCTATAATAAATGAGTAGCTAGCTAGAGTGAGAGGACAACGGGAGAGATCAAGGTTCCTATATACTTCTCTAATACTCTGGTTCTATGATAACAGGGAGTGGTTAGATATAGCGATCACACAATAGCACTTTGGAGCAACGCAGTCCTTTCCAACTCTCGAAGAAGACCGGGTAAAGAGTAGTTGGGAGAAGGCTGCCGAAAGCTCTACGAAACACCAACCCGAACATGGTGGAATACGAAGGCCCGACGTAGCCGTCACCTCAGGGCTACCACAACTATCCGTGGGATTGGGCGCAACCTCAGGTAACCTATAGTCTAGACACCATGCCTACACTATCGATTACTACTCTAATTACTTAAGATAACTAGAGCACTCAATACGAGCGAAGATCCCATGCCAAGATATAACAACTATACTAATCATACATATGAAGGCATAAAGTAAATAGAGAAGATAAATGTATTAAAGCATAAGTCTTACAAAGAGTAGATACAAAGACATACCAAATCTCTGAAGACTTCTCCAGAATCGGAGCGCAGCTCCGCTCTCCCTAACTCTCATCTAGATCTAATCTACTACATTGGAATGTCTAGCTCTAATTCTCTAGAGAAGAGAAGTCATCCATTCAAGGGACGCCTCTACAACTCTGATCCCGCTGGGAGATAATGAATTAGGGTTTAAGGGATGCCTCCTCCAGGGGCCAGGGGCCCTGTTTATATAGCCCTCTAGGATGCACCACAGCCCTTGGATCAAACCGACCTAAATGGACGATTATTATTAATCCTCAAGGTCGGTGGAGCAGGGATCCATGAGGCTGATGCTGATTGGTCCAGGTCACGGGGCTCCCGGTTTGGGGTCCGGGGCGGCCGCCCCGTCACCGAGCCGGTTCGGGCTCCCATTTGGTCCAGAGCCTTCTCGAACCTTCCTGATTACAGAATTTTGGTCGGTTGCCGATTATCTCTATGTAAACCTGACATGTGGGCCTTCCTTGGGTATTTTTAGCCGACACCCTGCAGAAACAGACATTCACCAAAACTCGTGGAATTCCATTAGTGTAAGCCCTATATCTAGAAGGTAATTATGTTTAGGTCCTTTTTCATATCTAGTTGATGGTAAAAATTGACACTTATCGACCGTCAACAAGGACCTAGCACATATAAGCAGGAGATCAAACAAGTGCTAACATATGTATACAAAAGTGAACTACCCCATATAACGGTCACACATCATGTCTCAAAGATGCACTTAACAACACTTGTAACTTCAACATTGATTAGAGTTAAAACAGAGGTTAAGAAGGTTTCATTTAGACATGTGTATGCAAGAGGATCAAAACTGTCCGCCAAAAGGTTGTTTTTATCATGTTTTTCAACCACGCCGAGTTCATCCCTTAGTGCAAGTGGGAAGCTGTCTCGTCACGAGTGGTTGTGGACTAACACTACAATGCCCAAGTTCATCTCACTCGGATGAATGAGAAGCAATCTCATGACATTGCCGTGGGACGTAAAAGATCCAACTCAAAACTTTTCATCATTTCTTAGCTTAGACATCAAGTTTTAGCACAAGATTATCAAGAGATCCGAGCTAAGTGAATGACTCAAGAAACATGAGACATAGCAACTCAAGCATACATATGAAAGCAACAAGGTTCTCACAAAACCTACACATGCTAGTTGCCATCTCAAAGGTGAACATTTTTTGGGTTGCATCAAGATTTAAGCAGGTTCACAATCAGAAAAATAGGCTTAGCTCATAACATGTAACAAGTGATCAGAAGAAGCCTAAGCCGCAAGCACCATTATGTACAAACAAGACATACTAATAAGAGCATAGATGTAATCAAAACTGCTATAGTCATGAAGCTCAACAAAGGTAGTATGATACATGATGAAGTGCACTATGATACACAAGATGCAAAGAGAAAGCCAAAAGCAAAAGAAGAAAGCCAAAACCATACTATACATTAAGATACAACTACCCCACTCTAAAAAGGATAGCAAATGCCCAACTCCACTCTCAAGTGGGCAAACTGGGTTTGATCGAGGGGTTGATCGAGGGGCTTTGTGAAGATATCAGCAAGCTGTTCATGGGTCCGCACAGGCTGAAGGTCTATGTCTCCTTTCTCTTGGTGATCTCTCAAGAAGTGATATCGGATCTCAATGTGCTTGGTTTTTGAGTGGAGTACTGGGTTCTTAGCAACGCTAATGGCACTAGTGCTGTCACTGAAAAGAGGCACTTTCCTAAAGTTCAACCTATAGTCTCTCAAGGTAGCAACCACCCAAAGCAACTAAGAACAACACGCAGCAGCAGCGACATACTCAGCCTCACACGTGGATTGGGAAATGGAAGACTGTTTGCGAGAGGACCAAGAGATCAACGACGAACCCAAAAACTCACAAGTTCCCGAAGTGGACTTCCTCTTAATTCGATAACCGGCATAGTCAGCATCAGAATAACCCGAAAGAGAAAGAGATGAAGAAGTCAAGTACCATAGGCCAAGCTCGAGAGTGAAGCGCAAGTACCATAAGATGCGTTTGACGGCCTGCCGATGTGAAGTGCGTGGTGAAGACTGGAAGCGTGCGCAAAGGCAGACGGCGAACTGGATGTCGGGCCTCGTCGCCGTCAGGTACAACAACGACCCAATCATGCTGCGGTACTCCTTCTGGTCCACGGCTTCTCCTTCTAGATCGGCGTCCAATGCAGTCGTGGTCGACATGGGAGTTTGAAGTGGCTTGGCATCACCAATGTCGAAGCGCTTCAGAAGATCCTTCGTGTACTTGCCTTGATGTACAAATGTCCCTTCTCGGGTTTGCTTGATTTGCAACCGAGAAAGAACGTCGCCGCCCCATCATGCTCATCTCGAACTCCCTGCTCATCATATCTGAAAACTTTGCAACAAGAGTATGTGACGAACCACCAAAAATGATGTCATCGACATATATCTGCACCAAGAGAGTGTCACTGCCATGTTTGAGTAGAAACAAGGTTTTGTCAACCGACCCCATGGTGAAACCCTTGCCCAAAAGAAAGGACTTCAGTCACTCATACCATGCTCTCGGGGCTTGTTTGAGACCATATAGGGCTTTGTGGAGTTTAAAGACATGGTCGGGATGCTTGGGATTTTCAAAACCTGGAGGTTGCCTCACATACACCTCCTCATCTATGTACCCATTCAGAAAAGCACTCTTTACATCCATTTGATACAGCTTGAACCCTTTCGAAGCTGCATAGGCTAGGAAGATCCTAATGGCTTCTAAATGGGCAACAGGTGCAAAGGTTTCCTCATAATCTATCCCCTCCTTTTGACAGTACCCCTGAGCAACCAACCTGGCCTTGTTTCTCACCATAACCCCATCCTCACTCTGCTTGTTCTTGAACACCCACTTGGTTCCTATGGGATGACACTGAGGTGGAGGTGGAACTAAAACCCACACTTGGTTTCTCTCAAAGTTCTCAAGCTCCTCATGCATGGCATTTACCCAATCTGGATCAGTTAATGCCTCAACCACTTCTTTGGGTTCAAAATTTGCAACAAAAGCAGAATGTGCAAAGTGCAAAATCTCATAAGATCTGTTGCGAGTGACACGCTCATTTATGTTACCAATCATGGTTGAGGGAGGATGGCGATGCTGAATGTGTCGCGGTGCTTCTCTTGATGAAGTCGCCTCCCCCAACAGCAGTTGGAGCTTCCTCAGGTGCAGCTGGAACAAGCTGAGGAGCCTCGTCGTACGGCCCCCATGTGGTAGAAGATGTGGGAGTGGGACCGTCAATGGAATTAGTCGTCGCAGGGTCAACTGGGGCAGCCGGTGGAGTCGGCTCGGGATCACCCCAATCGGCATCATCCTGCTCATCCTCCACAAAAATGCTCTTGTTCATCTCCTCATCACCTGCACACTCAAAGACAGGAGAAGAACAAGGTGCGGTTTCGTCGAAGGTGACTTCACAAGTCTCCATGACACGGTTAGTTTCAAGGTTAAGTACTCGATAAGCATGCGAATGAGATGCATAACCAAGAAAAATCCCGTCAGAAGATCTTGATTTAAATTTGTCTAAGTTTCCCTTCTTCAAGATAAAGCACTTGCAGCCAAACACTCGAAAATGGCTCACTTTAGGCAAACGGCCAAACCGTAACTCATAAGAAGTCTTCTTCGTGAAAGCTCGAAGGAAAATGCGATTTGAAACGTGACATGCCGTGTTGATTGCTTCGGCCCAATAGCACCTAGGAGTCCTATGCTCATCAAGCATCGTCCTGGCCATATCAACAAGGGTCCGATTCTTGCGTTCAACAATCCCATTTTGCAGTGGGACATATGGCGAGGAAAACTGATGTTCAAGACATATGGAGGAGCAAAAGGTCTCAAAATGAGTATTCTTGAATTCAGTGCCATTGTCACTGCGGATAGCTCGCATGGCATGCTTTGGTAACTCATTTTGCAACCTTAAGATCAAGTCATGAACATGAGTGAAAGCCTCATCTTTACTCTCCATGAAAAATACCCATGAATAGCGAGAAAAGTCATCAACCACGACCAAAACGTACCACTTGCCACCATCTGACCGGACCCGAGCTGGACCTACAGTGTCCATATGTAAGAGCTCGCCGGGTCCCTTGGTCATCACCTTGTTCACGAGAGGATGAGAAGCTGCAATCATCTTCCCATGACGGCATGGGTGACAAACAAGATCCTTCTCAAACTTGAGCTTGGGCAATCCACGGATTAGATCAAGTGAGCTCAATCTTGCAAGCAAGTTGAAACTCAAGTGACCAAGTCTGCAATTGTTGGCGGTCCTTATCGACACATTTTAACCGCCAACTTAAGATAGAAAAGGGAGAATTACATGTTCTTATACGCATATACTTGTGCTATTAACCGAATTCCACTTGTACCTGGAGTTTAGCAACGTTTACAGGAAATACACCAAGTATAGGGGATTTTATACAGAAAAGGCGCTTTCCGGCAAAGCGTAAAGAGGCACAAGAAGGAGACAGGCCCAATCAGAGCCAAAATGGGCTGAAACACCACACCACCTCGACACACCTGACAAGAGGGACCCACCAGCCAAGGTCGGTTGGGGGGGCGGCTCCAACCTGGCGCGCTCGCGCCAGGGGCGCGCTCGCGCCCCCCAAACTGACAGGTGGGCCCTGCTTCCTGGAGGCGGTTCCATCAATGCAAAGGAGGGCGGTGCGCAGGTGTTCCTTCCATGTATAGCTCCAAACCGACCTGCTCAACATATAAAAGGGGAAATCCAAGCCATTTCACAACACACATTCATTTGAGCCATTCTCCTCTACTCTTGTTCTCTAGCCTAGTCTAGTAGCTTAGGAGCTAGGTTGAGCTATCAAGGAGGGCTTGTCTCCTAGGAAGAAGATCATCACTTGGTAATATACTATGGAGTGTTCTTCCTACTTCAAGTTCTTATTCTTATTATGTAGCTTTGTTCATGAACTAGAGTATAGTTGCGTTCTTGCTAAACCTGATTCATATGAACTAGACCAAAGTTCTTATGATCATTTCTTAGCATGTTCTTCGTTGTTCTTCGTTGTTCATATGATTTATAGGATTAGAGGTCTTGATGAGAATGGAGTAACGGTTCGTCGTTCCTTCGGGTTTGCCTACGTTCTAGCTCGTCCATCCGTAGGGTGGGAGTCCGTGGGGGATGTAGGTAGTTCTTGGATATGCGGGCGGGGTGTCTGGATATGAGAGAGCCTTTGGATATGACGGCATGCCACGGTTGAGGGGTAGGCGGCAGGTGGTGACAGCCCTGTCCGTCCCTTGTAATCTCCCACGTCCGTATGTCGTGTAGGAGTTCGTAAATGCCTCTATCAGCTGGCAGACCAGCTGCGGGGGTCTCCCTGTTACTTTAGGCTCTAACTTATCTCTAACCCTGTAGACTATATGACTTAGCTGTTCATGACATTGCTATGATTGACCTACCTGCTCCGCTTAGGTTTATTCTTTATTCGTTCATTCGTTTATTCTTTCTTTTATACTTTATCCTTGAGTTTGGCCAAATGTGTGTCCACTATCTTGCAAACCATTTATACTTACCCCTGTATAGTACTAGAGTCACATTTCGATGACATGAAGTCAAGTATCCATATCCATGTTTAGACACCTCTACACCATGCCTTCCTATGGGAAATATAAATATCGATACCCTGAGAATACTCCCCGGGTGAAATGCTACAATGATAGATCCATGCGCTTGTGGATAATATGTTTAGAACACGACTATCAACCCTGGCGTTTCTTGGCGTGACCACTGGGATGTAACAATTCTAGTGATTGCGTTAAGAAATGCCAACAAGCATTTCTGGCGTCGTCGCCGGGGAAGGCATTGGTTGAAAAGAATCTAGCATAAACATGGATATGAATTGACTTCATTAGAAATGGACATAGTCTATGCAAAGCTAACTTTCATGTTTTCGTCTCTGTTGTGGATGAAAACAGATAGTGCAGACTCGGTTCATTTGCCGAATCTTTATACGAATCCGAGAGCCCGCTCGACAGCTTGAACCAAGTACCACCCACACCATCAGAGATGGCCCAGAAGTCAATCCACGAGTTCTCAGCTCCCGCTGTCGCTCATGTGCCCACGGGGCCCATTGTCGACGCAGCGGAGAAGAATTTTGAGCTCAGGACTGGACTCATCACGATGGTGCAATCTAGTCCATTCGCTGGACTACCCAATGAGGATGCAAATGCTCATTTGCAACGCTTCATGGAGCTTTGTGACACAGTCATCATCAAGGACGTATCTGCTGACGTGATCAAGCTCCGTCTGTTTCCCTTCTCCCTCTCCGGGAAAGCGAAGCAGTGGTTCTACAAAGATAGAGAAGCAGTGAGCACGTGGAACCAGTGTTCCACGGCATTCCTCGCCAAATTCTTCCCCATGGGCAAAACAAATGCCCTAAGAGGAAGAATTACCAACTTCCAAAGAACACAAAGACGAACCCATCCCTGAAGCATGGGAGAGACTCCAAGACTATATTCAAGATTGTACTCATCACGGGATGGAGGAGTGGCCGGTACTCCAGAATTTCTACAATGGGTTAACACCCATGTCAAAAGGGCACCTTGATGCCGCTGCTGGAGGAGCATTCCTATCGCTTACAGTTGGCAAAGCTATGGCTTTAGTCAACAAAATGGTGAAAAATCAAGCTTGGGGGAAGATAGGACCCCAACCAAGCAACAAAAGGGCATGCACACAGTCAAGGAGACTGATATGCTTGCCGCTAAGATAGAGCTACTCCTCAAGAAGATGGAGGAACGTGCTACAGCTAGCACGCCCGACTCCGTCAAAACCTTGGACTCTCGCATGACTTGCGAAGTCTGTGGTAATATTGGCCACTCAGGAGGTGACTGCCCTGAGACCCGTGAAGAAGTAGCATATATCAACAACGGGTTCCGCCAACAACAAGGAGGAAATAGTGGCTATTCACGACCATCATTCCAAGGTAATTCGAATTATAACTCCAATTATAATTCGAATCAGCCTTCATTCAAAGATCTAGTCCTTGGGCAAGCCAAGATCAACGAAAATTTGACCAAAAAGATGCTCGACAATGACAAAATTCTTGGAAGCATCAATGATAAGATAGAAGGCTTATCTTCTCGCCATTAGAGATCACCGGGCTTCAACAAAATGATAGAAACTCGCTTAGCTCGAGATAGCCGCATCTCTCCCAAACAATAGTGGCTCGAGGAATACCCGGCAGCCCGAGATCTCACTAGAAACAGATCAACATGATCTCGACATGGCCCGGTAAGCCGTGTCCCGCTTGGGGCTCGTCTTGGAAAAGAAGGGAGACCCTGGCCGCCCAACTATCACCATCGCAATAGGCCCACATATTATTGATAATGCCTATTGCGACCTCGGAGCAAGTGTGAATATGATGTCCAAGGCGACATATGAAAAATTGTTGGGAGGACCTCTGTCCCCTCCAACATTCATGATGCAAATGGCAGATCGGACTATCACACGGCTCGAGGGGATAGCACAAGATATCCTAATCAGGATCCAGGATGAGTACGTTCCAGTGGACTTCGTCGTCCTCAACACAGGAGACACAGACGAGGGACCACTCATCCTTGGGCGACCATTCCTCTACACTACCAAGGCAGCAATATACGCTGGGAAAGGAATAGCCAGCTTCCACTTCAACGCGAAGGTGATCAACCTTCGATTCAATGGCTATCCCAAGCCGGCAGAAGTAAAGAAGAACCCGCCAAAGAAGCGGCAACCCAAGGCAAAGAAATCTGGACTCACTTCTCCCGGGCCGGTGAATCATCAAGCGAAATTGATGAGGAGAAAGTCCCGCTCAACGAGACTTTTAAATCAGTGAGCCCCGGCCGACGTAAAACCGGGCAAAGCTATCTAAAAAAAAAATCTTCCTTTATTTACAAAATATTTATTTATTTTATAAAAAATATTTTCTTTGCACTTACTTCTTTTTTGTGAGCAAATAAAATAATTTTTTATTTTCAAAACTTTTTATCCCAAAAATTCCGAAAATTAGTTAGTTAGAAGGAATAAAATTTTTTTGTTATTAAAAATTATTTTTAAAATAATTTTTGGAAAAATATTTTTGATCAAAATTTGTTGGAAATTTGAAAATCAAGCAAATTTTCCAACATATTTTGTGTAGAGCAAGTAGCAAGAGCACTCTTGGGTGTAGAAGTTCATTCCCTACTAACCCTTCACACCCAAGAAGCTCTCTCTACTTGTGAGCCATGGCAGGATTCGGGAACTTGCTTAGGAGACGCTCCAAGCGTCGCCTCGGCGAGTCGAGCTCTCAAGCTCCCGAAGCCCCCGTGGAAGAGCAGCAGCCCGAGGAGGTTGAAGGAGCCGGCGAGGAAGAGGTGGCGCCGGAAGCACCACAAGAGCAAGTCATGAACGAGGAGGACAAGCTGTACCTCGACCTGGAAGAAGGTCGTGAGATGCAAGCCTACTTCCACCTCAAGGATCGTCTCTTCCTCCACACGCAAGCCTACGACTCCAACCTCCTCCACCGCATAGGTATGGATGATGAATTCGATCTTGTGTGAAGGTCTGTTGGTTGGGAGGATGTGGAACCCATCGAGGAACAAGGTTCACGCCTCCTAACCATACGGTTCCTCGACTTTGCAAGAAACCGACGATGGTGTGATTTTTCGCTTGTTCAACGAGGAGCATGAGCTTACTTGGAAGGAACTTAGTGTTCATTTGGGTTTTAACCGAAGATGCTTCCTCGATCTTGATTTCGCCACCATCGGTTTTGATCGAAACAAGTTTTGGGAAGAGATTTCTGGGAGGGTTGAGTTTCGATCTTCAAACCCCAGAACACCCAAATCCATCATCCCACCTTGAGATTTATGCATCGTTGGATGTCCATGGTTTTCTTCCCCACTAGTGTGGTTAGATGGGTGCGCATGGCCGAACTTAAGTTGCTCTATGCCATTGTCAAGAAAATCAAGGTATCATTGGCAAGACATAGTGCACAACAAGTACCCGGTCTTGTGCACCTCTCTGGTCACTCGTGTTGCCAGTTCGATGGGTATTTTGGAGGGTGAAGTTGTTGAGTACATTCCTATTCCTCGACCCATCTGCGACTTGACCACTTTGATCCAAGGGCACACGTTGACTACCCACGGCACAAAGGATGAGCTGTACTTCTTTTTCCCTGGCTACGAAAATAGGATCCGGTTACCTAACCTGGATTACTATTTGCGTAATTGCCAGTCACTAACCTTTGTGCTCAAGACTGCTGAAGATATTCGCATGGAAGAACTCACCAGCAGGACACGACGAGGCAGGACGGAGGACGAAGCAGGCCCCAGTTCCTCGCAGCCTGAGCAACAAAGGACCCCCTACCAGGACTACACGGGGTATGCTCCACAGGGCAGCAGGAGCTGGGACCAGTTTGTACCTCCCGCGCCAACCACAGATGCGTGGGCCGAGGTGGGCATGGACGAGTGGGAACGCCACAGGCAGCAGTACGAAGATGTTCCCCCACCAGTCCAGTGTCACACCCCAAAATTTCCATTTTGAGATATGAATCAAAAACACTAAATAAAACAAAGGATTTATTAATTTTCCTAAAATAAACCAAGATTTTATTCATTTGTTGTCATTATAAAATGATAAAAGTGTGGTTTCAAAAACTTTTATAAAGTTAATAAAGGTGTGGTTGAGTTTGTGTTTTGCTCTGTTGAGTGGTGTTTGAGTGGGAAAACGGTTTACTAAAATCCTTTTTCCTTTTATCTTGCTCCCGGTAGGAGTTTTGACTCGAGCTTCCTTACCGCTAGCCTCTAGCTCACTCTAGCGTGCCCTAGCCCTTCATGGCTTGCCTTCGGCTAGCCATAGCATCGCCTGACTAGCCCTAGCCCCTTTTCCTTCGTCAACCGTAGCGCCCTAGGCTTGCCCTAGCTAGCATTGGCTTGGCCCTAGCAAGCTTTGGCTTGGCCCTGGCCAGCCGTAGCCCTCCCTGACACAACCTAGTTTGTTCTGGCCACTCCTAGCCTCATCTGGCCTGACCCTAGCTTCTCTGGCCAGCTATGGTTTTCATCTGGCCAGCCCTAAACAGCTATAGCCAGCCCTGGCCACCTTCGGCTAGACCTAGGCAGCTCCAGCCAGACCACCGCTTGACCTGGCTAGTCCCCTAACCTCTCCTGGCCATCTCTAGCCTTCCCTGGCCAGCTTTGGCCAGCACCAGACGGCCATAGCCTTCCTTGGCGGCCCGTGGCCAAGCCCGGCCGGCCGCCAAGGGCCGTAGGCGGCCTACGCCACGGCCCGCCAGCTTCAGCCGGCCATTGTGGCCAGCTCATCGTCGTGGGCCAAGCCCAACTAGTCGCCCGCTCTCTAGCCCGTTTCGCCTCCTCCCTTTTTATTTTAGAGCTTCTCCAATTTTTGGATGCTATAAAATATCATTATCATGAGCTTCAAATATTTTATTTGGGTTCATCATGTCAAAATCTATCTTTGGGTATTTTCCCATAATTTTTTGGAGTCTTAGAAATATTTTTCAGGGGTTTAAAATGATTTCAGCATTTTCTGGAATTATTTTCGAGCTGAAAATGATTTCTATATAAATCCCGAAATTATAAAAATAGCTGATTTTTCCGCGACTCCAAACCCTAACACTATATATATGCCGGCGAAGTCCTCGACGCGCTGGTTTCAGAAGTACGGCCCGTTTCCGCAGCCGCCACCCGAAGCCTCGCAGATCGGACGCCGAACTTTGCCACACCTAGGTTTCCGGCGAACTCTCCGGCGAGCGTTTCCGGCCGAACTGTCGCGTTCCGACGGAAACCTCCACCACCAGAAGGTAGCCCTCGTCGTTCTCTACGCCGTCATGTACTCATTTTCCCGAATCCACTTCCGTTTGATGGTTTCCTAACATCTCTCTCTCTTTTCCGGCGAGGTCATCCATGGACGCGTGCCTTCTCGTTCGTTTTCCGGCCATCTCAGGGCATGGCCGTTCCCTCCACTGGGCCGAGCGCCCTGCGCCGGCCTCGCGCCGCCTCGCCGCCCGCCCGGCTGGCCGTCCGGCCCTTCGCGCGCCCATGCGCAGCGAGCAGCGCCGCCACCGTGCTCTGCACGAGCGTGCAGGCAGGCTACCCGCCCGGCCAGCCGCCGCCCCTTGGGCGCGCCGCCGTGAGCGTGGCCTGGCGCCCTGCCGGCCAGCAGGCCAAGGCCAAGGCCCTCCCCCTCTCCCACGCGATGCAGCAGCAGGGCTGCCATGGAGGTCACGTTCAGTTCGTGAACGTGAGGATCGAACAGAGGTAGAAGACAAGGTAATTACGAAAATGCCACCGCGATATTTATTTACAGAATTGCCATTGATCGTATTATCTCCGCCGTTTCGCCGTTTCAAGTCCGATTCGAGCGATTCAAGATGCGTTAGAATCGTGTCGTTGTGCTCTACGCAGTAGGGTTAGTGTTATCATGTTGTTCAGTTATGAAAAATATTTATTTATTGAAATGTAATTGGATTAACAATTATATAATAGTTTTATAAATAAAATCGACCTAGGTTTTATAATCCGTTTTCGTTGGTGTGCGACCGTTCCGACCGAAGTTAGTATGAGCAATGACCTCGATCATGTCGCATGTTTATAAAATTAGTTATCCAATGCTCTTTTAAAATGCGATTAGCCTAGTTTGATCTTGTTAGTTGTGCCCTCTCAACGATAGTTCCTTCGTCGGTCTTTCTAGTGCTTTCAAGACCACAGCTTCGCTCTCTACCTTTTTGTACGCTTTTTCTTTAGCTGTTTCATTTGTATGGTGTATGTTCTTAGTCTTGTTTGTTTGTGTTGCTTGCTTGGTGTGAATAGACGACGAGTAGTCGACAAGTGCCGAAGACCAGAGGAGCTGAGTACCAACAAGTGCAGCTGAGGTTGGAGACCAGAAGATAGAACAATTAAAGTCTACTGAACAGTTGGACTTTGGATTTAAGGCAAGTGCAGGACCCCTTGATCATATTGAACCCATGAAATGTTGTCGTAATGCATGCATGTGTGTAAATCTATGTAACCTAAGGACATACTAGCTACCTTTATCCATATATCACCCATGGGGGTTTAGTAGATAGGTGTAGGTCTGCTAGAGCTCTACTCACCTTGTCACTAAAGTTAATTACTTTTAAAACTTGCTTCTTTAATAAAAGTTGTGCTAAGTTAGTGATGGTCATGCGGCCATGGAGAAGTGGCAAGGATGCGGTGAGCATCGTTGGTTGGTGAAGCAAGGGAGATGCGGATGCTAGAGTTTTGCCCGTAGCGACAGGGGCATCCGTGTCGTCTCTCCCTAAGGACCGGTTCGTGGAGCGGCCACCCGGGACTTCCGTACATCTCCAGGCTAATGGGCTCTTGCTTGGCCAATTAGCAGGACCATCATAGGCAGGTTGGGTGGCTTACCGACGGGTGCCATAGCGATGGTGATAAGGGTGATCTCAAGTTCTAGTATGGGTGTTCTGGACGATCCGTAGACCTGGGCGTAGGCTACGAGTACGTCACCCATATGCTTGCGACATACCTGTCGAGTTGCCACTGCCCTTGACCCTGTGAACAGCCTCGTTGTGACACCCTGCCGGCCTGTCTTGGAAACGGGCTAAGAGGCTGATCCCCTCGGGCGAAAGGGAACTCACAAACTGGAGGTAAAGTGTACACCTCTGCGCAGAGTTTGATCAATCGATATATCGTCCATGCTCACGGTTACGAGCGGCCCAGATCCTCGCATGATTAGCAAAAGGTTTTGCTTTGATCGTGGAGATGGTTTTTGAGAGGTTGCTACCTCAGGCTTTACCAGGATAGCGATCCTGTGTTATCTGAGATGGCTATCTCATATATAATTGTGTTATTAAAGCTTTTCTTTTTGTTTGATCTTAATGAACCTTAATTCTACTTGAACCTTAATTAAGGGTTGGGTTTCTCACCCAAGTTGTTAGTGAATAGATTGCTAATTAAAATATGCTTGTTACATTAAATGCTACCGCAGTCTTTACCCTTCAGCTTTATCTTTTGTTAAGCCTTGCATATTTTTGCATTTTCCGCCTGTACTTGTTGAGTTCGACATGGACTCACCTTGCTATAGTTTGCTAGCAAGGTGCTGCTTAAAAGAACAAAGACATTGAGATGTCAGAGGTGTTTGGCGTACGGAACCCCCAGTCGACCGTCCCTGTGAAGATGGAGCCTAAAGAAGAGTTCCGCAACCGTTTCGCGTTAGCTGATGATTGTAAGTGTTATTATGTATGTTTCCGCTATTTTTAGTACATTGACACTGATATTTCCATTCTATGTTATATGTGTGGACTTCCTGGGCACACATATGACGGCCTCTGGTCTTCTTTTGAAAACCAGGGTGTTATATCCAGCCACGACATAACCCCGAGATAGAAGCCCTCGGCACCCGCATCGGAGAGCTGCAGATCCAGACAGGTGAAATACAGCACTCTCTCACCTCTTTTGTGCAGGAGACCCACGAGTGGCAAGCACACATGGACCAGAGGTGGGACGGCCTGAGTGTACGATGCAAAGAAGACCGACTCAACATGAGGAGTTTTGGAGGTTCATGGGATATCACCCCGACAAAGCTGAGCTTCATGCTAGCTTGGGGAGGACCCCCAAAGGTATCTTGCATTGCATATTTAATTTTCCAAGTAATTTTATTTCCTTTAGCATGTTTAATTCTTGTTCTCATGCATATAAAAAAACCAAAAAAATAGTTTATCCCTGTGCCTCTTAGTATGTCCTGTAAAAATGTGTAGTTCACCCTTGTTGAAATGATGAGGTTGCTCTGTCTCTTGTTTCTTTGTACCCTAGTTATAAACATTGTTTTCTCTAGATTTGGGTTTATCGGCTAGAAATGTCTCATCCTGAAAACTTGCTTTTTAGTGGGAGCACTTGTGTTTTCTCGTCTAAGTTATTGCTGGGTATGATATAGTACTATAGCCACCGCTATGACTTTGCTCTAGAGTACGACTTGACTTCCGGAGTTTTCATTTGCAAAACGATCAAAAAACTAAAAGTTCCTCAATGATTATGAACCACCCACCAGAGCCATATGATTTATCCGTAGTACAAAACCTTCATACGCTGCTTGTTCGTACATTGAGTTCGGTCGGATCGGTACCGACGCGAGATTATGACCTTACACCCACGATTGAGATTTCACTTGCACCCACCAAATAAAACGCCGACTCTTACACTGAGAGTCGCGCACAACATGCACCCCTTTTCATCCGCCAACTCTTACACTGAGAGTTGCGCACCATCTTTCCACCAAATAAAAATGCCGATGCTTATCCTGAGGATCGCGCATTCTTTAGCCACCAAAAAGTACTCCTTGCATTTTCATCATTACGTCTCTCTCCATTTTCATTAATCCTTCAGAGATTGGCTAGTCATTCATTCGAAAAAAAGAAGAGAAAGAAGGATAGGATAGTGCAATAAATCAACGGGAAAATCTTTAGATCCCCGTCCAAAAAAAAAGAGAGAAGAGAAAAAGAAAAGAAAAAGGTTGTTCCATTCATAGCCCATACTCTTCTTTTATCATCATCATCATTCAAATAAAAGAGAGACATAATGCATGGAGTACACAAAAATATCCAAAAGTTAGGAACCATTTCTTCCATCCCACACACTTGCACAATCTCAATCAAGGTGTATGGCTTAATCTTCGTAAGGTTCGAACCTTGACCTTACAATATATGTGATACAAGTATGCCCACTTACATACCTACCCAAAACTCCACTCTCAGCTTTTTAGTGGTAGGTAGAAGGCAAATTCTTAAAATGCCTTTGGTGAGGTTGCTATACACATTGAGTGATCGAGAGAATCATTCGAGGAACTTGGGATTCATTTTATAAAATTCTTAAAACCTCTGGAAGAATGGTCAAGCTCTGGATGAAAGATAAGCACAGGCCATGGTGCTGTTCTACCTCGCAATCGCCCAAGACTTGGGAGCCAAAAAGCCCCATTGGAGCGAGATAATAAAAGGGTGGATAGAAATGTCGGTTTATTCAAATTCAGTGGAGAACATGCGTATAACTATGGTATATTAGAAATACGATCGGCATAGAAGCAGCTCCCGATCAACAACCCAAAAAGCCCCGGCTTTGCTCGGGACGAGCAAAGGGTAAGCTTGGGGGATCTTGTTGGCGGTCCTTATCGACACATTTTAACCGCCAACTTAAGATAGAAAAGGGAGAATTACATGTTCTTATACGCATATACTTGTGCTATTAACCGAATTCCACTTGTACCTGGAGTTTAGCAACGTTTACAGGAAATACACCAAGTACAGGGGGATTTTATACAGAAAAGGCGCTTTCCGGCAAAGCGTAAAGAGGCACAAGAAGGAGACAGGCCCAATCAGAGCCAAAATGGGCTGAAACACCACACCACCTCGACACACCTGACAGGAGGGACCCACCAGCCAAGGTCGGTTGGGGGGCGGCTCCAACCTGGCGCGCTCGCGCCCCCCAGACCGACAGGTGGGTGAAAGGCCCTTGTTTGGTTTTGATAATTGAGTGACAACTTTAGGTGGACTAACATGTGTGATGGTTGGGATACACAGGAGTTAGTTCACAGGTACATGTGTGTCAGCAACATATGCCATGGTGGAGATGGCTTGGATATGTTGTGAGGCTCAACACATGAGTTGATAAAGGAGCTCATTGCAAATGAGACATGACATGGAGTCATGTGACCAAGAGGTGAAGATCAAAGATGAGGCTTGGCTTGATGGACCGGTTGCAAGTGTGAAGGGAAAGTTGAGGCTGCGAAGCGAAGGACCATGCGATGGTGAAGCTTGGGCAAGACTTGGCGCCGATGGACCGACGCAACGGTGAAGACAAGTGAGGTCAAGATCGATGGACCAAGAGTGTCACATGATGATATGAAGTGGATCATATCATTTGATGATCGTGTCGGTGCATGTTGTTGCATTGGCACAATGGAGGAAGACGGTGGAGATGGAAATGCGCAAGGCAAAGGTATAACCTAGGGCATTTCATTTCACCGGTCTAAGGTTGAGTAGAGAAGTACTTGACCGGATTTAGGATAGATGGCCGTACTATCAAGAGGGGTAATCTTGTTTGCATATCGGTCATCTAGTGCCACTTGAGCGATCTAACATTGCGATGTGCTAGGATCGAGTGGCGTGGTGAGTTGAAGAGAAAATCCTTTGAAAATGATTGTGAAAATGCTAACACACAAGCACATGGAGTTGTACACTTGGTGGTGTTGGCACATTTACAAAGGTGGCGAATGTTCGCGCTGTGGTTTGTAGGGTTGAGTTGTGGGTCCCTCTCTCCCTCCCGCCGAGCTTGCGGCGGGATTCGGCGCGGGGAAAATTGGAGGCATATTTTCCATTGCGCCGGATGCAAATTGTTGTTGGAAACATGCTATCTATGGTGGTCAAGTTGGTATACTTGTGGGATAGCATGGTGGAGAAGATCGCGTTTTCGATGGGTAAATCATGGATTTACAAGTGCCGGACGCGGCGGCGGACGCGCTGCCGGGCGGGCGGGACGCTGTCCGGCGCGTGGAAGGTTGGCGTGGGCGGCCGGGCTCGGCGCCGCGAGCGCGGACGCCGAGGAGGCGCGTCCGCGCACGCCGGACTCGGACCGAAACTTCGGTGCCGAGTGCCGCGTGAGCACGTTCGCGACGCGCGGGACGCAGCGGCGGACAAAGGCGAGTCACCGTTTGGCGTCCGGCGGTTCTCTCGGCGCTGGGCGGTGGCCGGTGGATGCACCGCGGACGCGTCCGGCGGTGGTCACCAGCGCGTCCGGCGCAGGGTTTCGAGCGATCGTGAGGTAGCCGTTGGGGATCGCCGGTCGACTTCGAACGGCCGGTACACGTGGCGTGACGAGGAGCGCCGGACGCAGCTTGGAGCGTCCGGCGGTGGAGGCTGGACGCGTCCGGCGCTCGTGTTTCAGTTGCCCGAGGTGGCAACGGCTAGTTTCAGCCCTTGGGGCTATATATACGTGGTTTGGCCAGCTGTGGCCGGTTGCTGAGCACGCCCTGGCTATGTTGCCTTGTGTGGTGGTGCTTGGAAGCCCTCTAACTCACATATGCTTGGTAGTGACCATCCGATAGTGTGAGAAGAGCGATTCTAGTGCGAGTGCTTTGTGAGATTGCATTTGTGGCACTAGGTGGTTGTGTTGCAAGCCGGAGAGCTTGTTACTCTTGGAGGTTGCCACCTCCTAGACGGCTTGGTGGCAAGAGGCTCCGTGGTAGCACGCGTGGAGATACGGTGCTCCGGAGAAGAGATTGTGAGAGGTCGGTACTCACCTCGCGGGGATCACGAAGAGTAGCCCTATTGGATTGCCGTGTCATTGAGTTACCACCCTTGAGTGTGTGGGTTTGCTCGGTGCCTTGAGGGGCTCACTTGAGAGTGGTGTCTTGCGGTGCCTTGTGGGGTGTGCCTTGAGGGGCAAGTGACTTGAGGGTCACACCGAAGAACCATCTAGGTGAAAAGACCGGAGGAACCACCGAAGGTGTTGGTCGACACAACAGGACGTAGCTTGGGGGCAACCAAGTGAACCTGGTGAAAAATCGCCGAGTCATCTTTCACAAGCTTTGTATTTACTTTTCTTACATTCTTGTATAGCTTGTGTAGTTGCTCTTGTGGTTAGTTAGCTTGAGTAGCTTGTTAATCACCTTCTTGCTTGTGTAGCTAGAAGTAGAGTAAGTTGCCTTGCTTAGCTTGTGTAGTTAAGTAAGATTGAGCTCTTGGGTTTGGCTTGTGTAGCTTTGTCCATGAGCATCTAGTGAGCTTAGGTTGGCTTTGTGCTTTTGCTCATTAGAATTGTGTAGGTGCACACCCGGTTGCTAAAGTACTAGTTGCTTAGGTTTGTGTGACCTTGCAAGCTAGACTTGTTTAGTATGCACTAGCTAGATTGGCACCTTGTCTTCTTGTTTAGGATCTTTTACAAGGTGCATCTAGAGACATAGATAGAGGGGTGAAAGTCTTGGTTAGGCCGATAGATTTAATTCCGCACTTATATCGGTTAGCCAGAGCGATTAGTTTTAAAAAGGACTATTCACCCCCCTCTAGTCCGCCATCTCGACCTTACAGTGGGCCCTGCTTCATGGAGGCGGTTCCATCAATGCAAAGGAGGGCGGTGCGTAGGTGTTCCTTCCATGTATAGCTCCAAACTGACCTGCTCAACATATAAAAGGGGAAATCCAAGCCATTTCACAACACACATTCATTTGAGCCATTCTCCTCTACTCTTGTTCTCTAGCCTAGTCTAGTAGCTTAGGAGCTAGGTTGAGCTATCAAGGAGGGCTTGTCTCCTAGGAAGAAGATCATCACTTGGTAATATACTATGGAGTGTTCTTCCTACTTCAAGTTCTTATTCTTATTATGTAGCTTTGTTCATGAACTAGAGTATAGTTGCGTTCTTGCTAAACCTGATTCATATGAACTAGACCAAAGTTCTTATGATCATTTCTTAGCATGTTCTTCATTGTTCTTCGTTGTTCATATGATTTATAGGATTAGAGGTCTTGATGAGAATGGAGTAACGGTTCGTCGTTCCTTCGGGTTTGCCTACGTTCTAGCTCGTCCATCCGTAGGGTGGGAGTCCGCGGGGGATGTAGGTAGTTCTCGGATATGCGGGCGTGGTGTCCGGATACGAGAGAGCCTTCGGATATGACGGCATGCCACGGTTGAGGGGTAGGCGGCAGGTGGTGACAGCCCTGTCCGTCCCTTGTAATCCCACACGTCCGTATGCCGTGTAGGAGTTCGTAAATGCCTCTATCGGCTGGCAGACCAGCTGCGGGGGTCTCCCTGTTACTTTAGGCTCTGACTTATCTCTAACCCTGTAGACTATATGACTTAGCTGTTCATGACATTGCTATGATTGACCTACCTGCTCCGCTTAGGTTTATTCTTTATTCGTTCATTCGTTTATTCTTTCTTTTATACTTTATCCTTGAGTTTGGCCAAATGTGTGTCCACTATCTTGCAAACCATTTATACTTACCCCTGTATAGTACTAGAGCCACATTTCGATGACATGAAGTCAAGTATCCATATCCATGTTTAGACACCTCTACACCATGCCTTCCTACGGGAAATATAAATAACGAGACCCTGAGAATACTCCCCGGGTGAAATGCTACAATGATAGATCCGTGCACTTGAGGATAATATCTTTAGAACACGACTATCAACCCTGGCGTTTCTTGGCGTGACCACTGGGATGTAATAATTCTAGTGATTGCGTTAAGAAATGCCAACAGCGATGCCACTTCCAGAGCTCTGAGGAGGAATTTGCCATCAAACAGCGGGAAAAACCAAATGAGCGAGAAAAATCAGCGCGAAACACTTTCCCAAAAGGCACAATCTTGCAAACGAGGTTCTCTTGAGCATCAAGAACACGACAAAGTCTTGGCTTAAACCGAACCTCAAAACCATCATCAAGAAGCTGAGAAATAGAAAGCAAATTGAAGTGCAAATTTGAAACCAAGGCCACATCCTTAAGCACAAAATTCTCATTCAGACGGATGGACCCACGTGAAAGCACTTTACCCTTGCTGTTATCCCCAAATGTAATGTACTCACTACACTTCATTTGGGTGAGGCTAGAGAACCATTTTGAGTTCCCGGTCATGTGTCGAGAGCAACCGGAATCAACTAGCCACGTGTTCTCCAGCCCTTCATCCTACATCAATAGCGAGACATGGGATGAGCAAATGATCCAACACTAGGGTTAGTAAACTGAGGAGAAAACCAGTGTTGGCTTATTTGCCCATGAGAAGTGTTAGCAAAAGCATCATGCATGCCATGTCCCATCTGAGTAGAGCGATCACCTCGACGAGAAAAACGTGGTCCGCTCATCCTGTAAGACTGAAAGCCACGGTCACGAGATCCAAGGTCATAAGCAAAACCTGAACCCCGCCGGGCACGACCACCTCATGGTCTCACACCTTGAGGCCTAGGTCCTTGAAGTGTTGCACCTCTTGGCCTAGCACTGTGCCTCTGGAAACGTGGAGCAAACACACCATGAGTAGAGTTATGGAAAAGCTCATACTCATGCCGCTCATCTCTCTTCCTCCAAAAGCAGAACTCAAACAAGTGACCATCATGGTGACAATAATCACAAGATACACCTCTCTTTGGGTGGTGGTTGACTCACTCTCTCATGGGTATGGATCACTCTTTGGGTTTGCTTGTTCTTTGGAGGCGGTTTAATAGAGATGTTGGGAAGTGTGTCAAGTGGGTTCCTTAGGTGGTTTGGTTTTGGAGTCCACACTTGCTTTGGAGGTGAAGCTTTGGGAGGTTCCTCAAACACACCATCTTTCACACTGGGCTTGTTAGGCTGTGGTGGGTTGATTTTGATCAACTTGGGAGTAGTGGAAGGCTTGGTGAGTTTTTCAGATGCACTCAGACCACTGTGATCACCAACCTTACCAAAAACATTTTCACCCTTCCCACCTGTAGCAAAGCCTAAACCTGTTGTATCAGTTCCCCTCTTGAACTGACTCATCATCATGCCAAGCTGCGGCTCACTGCAAGACAACCAACTGAGCATGGACCGAAGATTTGTGATTTCTTCTTCGGCCCTTTTCTTGTCATGCCTACAAGAGTCCAGTTCTAGCTCCAAAGCCTCACAACAAGCACATCTAGTAACAAGGCTAGACTTCTCAAGTAAAGCAATCCTAGCAATTTTCTCATCTAGCTCAGACTTCAAACCATCACAAAATTTGCAAGGACTCACAGAGACAGACCTAGCCTTAACCTCATCAAGCTCATCTACCAAAGCAACATACTTGGACTGCACATCAGCTAGGTTCGCCATATGAATGGCACAAGCATCACACTCAGACTCATCAGAGATGTGCACAGACTCCCTAACAAACTCTAGCTCTTTGACAGCAAGCTCCCACTTAGCCTTGAAATCTTTTCTTTCACGAGCAGCATGCTTAAGCAAAGCATCTTGACTAAGCAAAGTGGTAGTCAAGTTATCAACCTCAACAGCAAGGGACTCGAGATTTTGTTCTACCTCGGGCTCGGTGTCATCGTTCTTCTCAATGCTTGGGGTAGACTCGTCGAGTGCCATGGTGCGAGCCTCCAAGCTTGGAGTCGGCGAAGAAGCACGGCCCGTTGAACTTGTTCTCGACCTTCCGCTCGGCCTCATCATCACTTGGGGGTGAACCTCTGTCGGAGTCGTCGTCGAGATCGCCGAGGGATGCGAGGAAGGCTCGCCGCCGCCTCTTGCTTCTCCAGGAACTTCTTCTTGACCGCCTCCTTGTCGAATCTTCCCTTGTACTTGTACTTGTACTTGGGTGTGGAAGACTCGTGCTTGTCCTTGCGCTTGCCGTGGTCGTTCTTGTTGTAGGAGCTCTTGTCGGGGTTGGGGCAGCTGGCGATGTAGTGGTCGGGATCTCCACATCTGAAGCATCCTTGCTTGGTGATGCCACGCCGGCGATTCAAACGGTTGTTGTGAAACCGTGAGAACCGGCTAATCACCAAGGCAAGCTCGTCATCCCCAAGAGCCTCCATCTGCTCCTCTGTAGCTGAGACTATAGAAGACAAGGCAACATGCATACCGTGAGGGTTAGTTAAAGAACTTGAACCTCCCGTACTCGAGACCAAAGCCATGGTAGGGGCAGACGGATTTCTGATCCTCGCCTGCGTCTGGTGATCAATCTCGGTGGACTTGAGCTTACTGAACAGCTCATCCACAGTGAGAGTCTCATAGCTGGGCGATTCGATGATCGCCGAGACCTTCACTTCCCAAACCCTCCGATCTAGAGCATATAGAAGCTTAAGCGCTCTCTGATGATCATCATAGGGCATCTGAGGGTTGTTTGCCCTCATCTTGTTCACGATGGTTTGAAAGCGAGTGAACAAAGAATCAATATATTCACCATCGGTTTGAACAAAGTTCTCATACTCTCTCTTGTGTGTCTCATAGAGTCTGGTCTTGACATGGGCAGTACCCTCATGATATTTCTGCAGTCTAGACTAGGTCTCTCGAGCAGTAGTACAATCAGAAACATGCTCAAATTCCTCCATAGAAAGAGCAGAGAACAAGACGGTTCTGGTAGTGTTGTTCGCCTTGTGTTGGTCGATCTGTGCTTGGTCAACACGGGCAGCAAGTACCACATAGTCCGCATTCTCACAGATCTCCCAAACACGCGAATCAATCCCCTGGAGATGCGCCGACATGCGTATCTTCCAATAGGGATAGTTCTTGCCATCGAAGTGCGGTGGCTTGCCAAGCCCACGGTTCTCCATAATGTCGCCTTCGGGGATCACAGACCGATTAAGGTGAAGTGATCCTTAACCAGGCTCCGATACCAATTGAAGGACCGGAATTGTGACCAGAGGGGGGTGAATGGGAGCTAAAAAATTTCTTTCGAAAGTCTAGAGCCTCTGTCCCAGATCCACACCCCAAGAACCAAAACACAAAGCTTTAGAGTGCAGTCAGCGGAAAAAGAACACAACCCCGAAAACAAACACACAAAAGTAAGTCGACCTTCACGACCACATATTCTATTGGTGAAGCTCGCTCTTTTCCTTGTGACCTTCGGTGAAGGTCGGTGAAGCTTGCTCTTTTCCTTGTGACCTTTGGTGAAGGTCAGTGAAGGTCGGTGAAGCTCGCTCTCTTCCTTGTGGCTCTTGGTGAAGGTCGGGACGCGATGCGAGCTTGGCGTAGCTTGGGCCGACAGTGAAGGACGAGCCGACGGTGAAGGTCGGGACACGCTGCGAGATTGGCGGAGCTTGGGCCGATGGTGAAGGTCCCCCAGAGCTTGGCGAAGCTCGGACTGTCGGTGAAGGTCCCCCGGAGCTTAGCGAAGCTCGGACTGTTCGGTGAAAGTCCCCCGGAGCTTAGCGAAGCTCGGACTGTTGGTGAAGGTCCCCCGGAGCTTAGCGAAGCTCGGACTGTTCGGTGAAGGTCCCCCGGAGCTTAGCGAAGCTCGGACTGTTGGTGAAGGTCCCTCGGAGCTTAGCGAAGCTCGGACTGTTCGGTGAAGGTCCCCTGGAGCTTAGCGAAGCTCGGACTGTTGGTGAAGGTCCCCCGGAGCTTAGCGAAGCTCGGACTGTTGGTGAAGGTCCCCCGGAGCTTAGCGAAGCTCGGACTGTTCGGTGAAGGTCCCCCGGAGCTTAGCGAAGCTCGGATTGTTGGCGAAGGTCCCTCGGAGCTTAGCTGAGCTCAGGCTGACGGTGAAGGTCCCGGAGCTCGGCGGAACTCAGGCGGACAATGAAGATCCCCGGAGCTTGGCGGAGCTCAGGCGGATGGTGAAGGTCCGCGGAGCATGGTGAAGCTCAAGGATCAAAACACCATAAAAAAGGAAGTGATCCCAGATTTCTCAAAGGGGGAAAGTGGAGCTCGCAAAGAACACAAAAAGCACCACAAAATTTGAGACAAGTCTTTAAGCCCGGAGGAAACAAATGAATACTAGGCGATTCGCTTGCCACACATGTTGGTTCGAGTATGAATCAAGGATTCATAGACCTCTCTCTCACCAAGCAACTAGAAGTAGAAAACCTAAATGAGAAAATGGAAATGCAAGAGGTGAGGGGGGAAGGGAACCCCTCATTCTTATTTATAGGCCTATTTTACATCCCCTCTTTGTCCTTCGATACATGAAGAGCCAACCACCTTAGCCAGGGGCATAAGTGTCCAACTCAGGCTTCACTTTGATCCGACGGCCACCGTGCCTCCTCACCGGTAGCCTCGCTTCCACGCGATCTCCCCGATGCCGCCACGTGCCGTCCGTCCACGCAGGACCTCCCGGGTTTTGAGGCGCAAACCCGCGAAACCCGTCGCCGATGGTTTTGAGGCGAAACCACCAAACCGTCGCCGATGGTTTTGAGGACAAACCACCAAACCCTCCGCGAGTAGCGTAGCCCATACGCATCCCCCGCCGTGTACACTTGCGCTTGTCGATGTCCCAGCTGTCAGCCACCACGGCTAGTCGCCCGGCTTCGAGGTCCATCGGTCCAAATCTCACGTCCGCCCTTCACCGCAACCGGTCCGTCAGCACGACACGCCCTACTTGACCTTCACCGCACCGTCGACCACCGTCTAAGCTCGACACCTGCAAAACAACACAAGCCAAGAGACACCATTGTTTGACACGAACCCGCGTGCCATCGGTTAGTGGAACACAACACACGCACACACTTGTGTTGCCATGTTGACAATCACTCAGCACAAAACCTGCTACACCATGGCCATGGAAAAGTTATGTGTTCGCACCAATACTCAAATCTTGAAAGTCACTCCTTCAAAATTTGGAAGTTTTTGGAGGCCTTTTGATTCATTTATGGATTTTTGGGACGAGTTGCTGTGTCTGCTAGCCGTAAGAACCGGGCAGGCCGATTGATCAGCCGGCCACGCAACACATAGCCCGCGAGCAGCCTAGCACAGCTGGCCCGGCCGCCCAGTGGTTGCTCGGCCGGCCTACTCGCCAAGGCTCCAGGAGGCCAGCGCAGTGCTCGCCCAGCCTTCTCGCAAGGCTCTTTCTGGTCAGCCAAAGCACCCAGCCGGCCAGGCCGACTATCAGTAGCAGGAATGCAGGATTAAAAATTGTTCGTCTGAACATGTTAAGGTTCTAAAGTCAGAGCTATAGCCGCCGGCTCGACGACACCGCAGACGACACCTAACATTATCTAACAGTAACAACTCCGACTGATGTGGATGTGGTCATGTAGCCAAAGTCAAGCTCAACCACAAGCAGTGCATGCCTCCAAAAGATATTTATTACCTTCACGAGGTAATTTCAGGCTGCCAGTCACTCACGCACCACACAAGTCCACAACACTTGCTTGGCTACCTAGCTAGCTAGCTTGCCATGGCTTCCTCCTCACCATCGTCCCCGACGCTCCGCCTCCGGCACGTGGTGATGCTCCCCTTCATGGCCAAGGGCCACGCCATGCCGATGCTGCACCTGACCCGCCTGCTCCTGCACCGGGGCCTCGCGTCGGCGGTCACCGTGCTCGCCACTCCACGCGAGGCGTCCTTCATCCGCGCTGCCGTCGCGGGGATCCCCGGCGCGGCCGTCCTCGAGCTGCCGTTCCCGTCCGACTTCCCGGCAGGCCCCCAGAGCATGGAGGATCTCCCCTCCACCACCTCCGAGTGCCACTTTCTGGACTTCATCTCCTCCACGGCGGCGCTCCGGCCGGCGTTCGCGGACGCGCTGGCGGGGCTGGAGCCCCGGCCGGACCTGCTAGTCCACGACGGCTTCCTCCCGTGGGCCAAGGATGCCGCGGACTGCCTCGGCGTGCCCCGGCTCGTCTCGCTCGGCATCGGCGCCTTCTCCAGCTACGTCGCGCTCGCCGTGCTGATACAGAAGCCGCACGCGCGCGTGAGCACGCCGTGGGAGCCGTTCGAGGTCGACGGCTTGCCGGGGCTCCGGCTCACGAAGGCCGACCTGCACCCGCCATTCGACGACCCGGAGCCGGCCGGCCGTCACTGGGACTTCATCTTGGAGAGCGGTGCGGCCACGGCGTCCAGCTTGGGCAGCATCCTCAATACCTTCCATGAGCTCGAGCCACTCTACATTGACAAGACGAGCCAGCTGGAGAACTGGCCGAAGTTGTGGCCGGTGGGTCCGCTGTGTCTCGCCACTGAGCCGGCGGTCGGCCAGACCCTGGACGACGCAGATCTGGCCGGCTGGCTCGACTCCAGGCTCACCATGAACCGGCCGGTTCTCTACGTGGCATTCGGCTCCCAGGCTAACCTGAGCCGGGCGCAGCTAGAGGAGATCGCGGCCGGACTGGAAACCTCCGGCGTGGATTTCGTATGGGTGGTGCGGTCCAAGTGGTTCGATGGAGAGGACCGGGTCGAGGTCGAAGGGCGGTTCGGAGACAGGGGTAAAGTGGTGCAGGGCTTTGTGGACCAGCTTGGTGTCCTGAGGCACAAGGCCATCAAGGGCTTTTTCAGTCACTGTGGGTGGAACTCGGTGACAGAGAGCATCAGTATGGGGGTCCCGATCCTTGCGTTCCCGTTGGCGGCAGAGCAGAAGATGAACGCCAAGCTCGTCGTCGACATGCTCGGAGCCGGGCTCAGGGTTTGGCCATCCAACAAACGGGACGACGACAACGGTGGTGGCAGCGAGAGCTGTGAGGAACTGGTAGCAAGCCAAGACATCGGGGCATTGGCACGGGAGCTCATCTTGGGAGAGCAAGGGAAGCTCGCGGCGGCGACAGCAACCGAGCTCGCAGCTTCCGCTAGAACGGCGATGGATGCCGGCGGTTCGTCGTTTGAAAACCTGGAGCTGATGGTGCGCGCAGTCATCAGTGGCAGTAGCAAGGTTGATTGAGGCTAGCTCACAGAGGTGAGGAGCTCTTGTGCTGCTAATCAGCATCAATTCCATAATGCACCTTTTTCTTTTCTTTAAAATCGACTGTCCCACCATCGTGCATCTTTTCGGAACGTCACATGTAAGATATTTTTTAGCATGATCAGTCATCGCAACTTTCACTCTGTCGCTACCAGAAGTGATCAATAATGGTGGTCATTGGTGATGAGTTGACTTCAGTGTTGTGACCGTAGCATTCTGTAGCTAGGTTTGTTTAGTTGCCCAATTCTGCAATGTAGTGTACTGTATCATTTTATTTTTATTTGGTAATAATTGTCCAAACATTGATTAATTAGGCTCAAAATGTTCGTCTCGCAAAATACAACCAAACTGTGCAATTAGTTTTTGATTTCATCTAAATTTAATACTCCATGCATATGCTGGCATTTTGATGTGATGATAATCTTCTTTTAGCATAGTGGAATTTAGGAGCAAATTCTGAAAACTATACAAGCCCCTATAGATATTTGGTACATAGGATTCTGCAAAAGGTACATAGGATTCCCTTCCTCTGAGCCGTATACGAATGAGAATATTCCTGACAGCGATGAAATTTTGGTTGGTTATTACAGAAACTGATAGCATATAATCGCTAATAGGGACCTGACCAATAGTGTTAAACTGTACTATACTTATTATTACTCCAAATCATGAGAATATTCCCTGACAGTTGTACAAAATTATGCTGTGAGTGTGAAAATCCAATAGCAAAATTAATTTCTTTCTCGGTTCTTGTCGTATTCACACAGAAAATCAGAATTATCCTATAGTTTTTCTTTAAAAAAATATCAATATTTAATAAACTCAGAGAGAAATTTAGAATCGGTAAAATATCCTGAGCGATAAATATTGAATGGACCCCATGCAAGTGCCAAAAGTGTGGCTCAAAAACTTCACCGTGCACACATTTTTGCTCCGAAACAAAAGAGGAGAAATTTTTAATATTGCAATCAATCTAAATCCTGAGCATTTCAAGATTTTGAAATTACCATGCAATGACTACTAGAAATGAGAATAATCCTGACAGTAATGAAGTTTTCGATGATTACAACATAAACTCATAGGATAATTGCTAATAGGCCTGACCGATACAGTAAGTAAAAAATTATGTTGCGAGTGCCAATGGGAAACTAATTTTTTTTGTCGGTTCTCATCAAACTCAAAGAGAAATTCAGAATTTTCTATCAATTATTTATTTATTTATTTATTTATTTATTTATTTATTGTGTTAGTATCTAAGATAGTTTAGTTTGGATCCTTGAAATTGAATTGCTTGTAATAATTATATTTTGGGGCTTTGGGCACATATTTATAATAGGCTATATAATTTCTATAACTTTTAAGTTGGAGACTACAAGCACAGTTTGATGGTCTATAGAATACATTTCAATCTCCCACTCTATAATTTGAAGTATGCGAAGAGCAACTCTAACAACCTGAGCAAAACTAAATTATGTAGTTTAGCCATTTTCTAAATTAGAAAACTCTAAAAAAGAAAAGATGTACAACATCCTTGCTATTTCTCATCTTTAGATAGCTAGCTAGTGCCCTTGGTTGGTTTTATATAACCACCTAAAATAAAAGAATAGCCAACTTCTTATTTTACAAAACCAGATAACAAATGTTGGAACACGGTTCCAGCAGATTTAGATATAGCTTGACAATGGTCCAACTATTATCATTATAGATGAGGGTTACAAAGTGGGTCCCAGGTAGGCAAGATCACAGCTACCATGGGACAACACAACACCCCTTACAACAAGGGCAGAGGGGCTCCTTTTATAGGCAGCTGCTCACCCTCTCACCCAAAATGACCACTTTACCCCTGAGGGAAAACCTAAACCCTAATTTCTGTCCCTATTACACGTGGGACCGGGGCGCCTTGACCGTCTTCTCATCTCGGCGGCTTCACATGGGCTGCGCATTGAGTGGGCCGCCTAGTGGGCCGGGAGCCCCCCACATGCTCATGGTCGAGTTGGGCCTCTTCTTCTCGGGCTTCTCCGTCTCCACCGAGTTGGCGTTGTCTTCTCTTGCTCATCGGGGATCTCTCGCCGACCCCATGTCTCCGCATGGGAAACGAAGACAATCCCTCGGAGGCTCGACCGAGACCTTCACCGGCTTGAGGAGACCTCCTCCAGACATTGGGAACCTCCTCCATCCCGAGGAGGTTCCTTCTTCCTGATCATCTTGGGGAACCTTCGCCATCTTGGGGGACCTTCGCCATCTTGGGGTACCTCCGCTGGCTTGAGGAAACCTCCTCCAAGATATTGGGAACCTCCTCCATCTTGAGGAGGTTCCCTCCTCCTGGTCATCTTAGGGGATCCCCGCCATTTTGGGGGACCTCCACTGGTCTCTTAGAGACCTCCGTCGAGTCCCTGCATTTACTCAGACTCATCGTGGAGCCTCAGCATCCAATCAGACACAAACAAGGTGAGTCGGTTTTTAGAAAATATTAATCATGGGGGCATTTTTACCTCCGTCGCTCTCTCGCGGCCCCAACATTCCCCCGAGGGTTAGGCCCACGGAGGCGGGCCCTAGCCATCAACTCGCCCGAGCGGCGGAGGCTATGCCCCCCGGCTCGTCTTTGTTGGGCCGAAACCTCCTATCTTTTAAGAGGTTAGGTTTTTCCTTTTTATTTATTGGATTTTTGTCCGTGTTGATCTTGCCACGGATTGGTGGATTCTTGGGACCATTGGTTAAGGACCGACTCGTCCCCTATAAAATGGTGGGGGGTTGTGGGCAAGGATTTGCACCCCCCTCTCCATGCGCCCCTCTTTTCCTTTCAGGGCCTTTCTACCCCACTCAGCTATCTGCCATGGAGGTCCGTTGTTTTGGTGAATTTGCTTTTTGACGTGGAGCTTTTCTACTCCTCTTTTATTCCGGCGGAGGCTCCTGGGCCGATGGCGGAGCTTATTACCTATGATTTCGGTTGAAGCAAAATGACGGCAGAGATGATTTCCAATTTGGAGCTGCGTGGTTTTCTTCCTTCTGGCCGAGCCAAGCTTCCGGGCTCAGAGAAAGTCCCTAAGCCACCCGAAGGCTACGCTGTCGTTTTCAAGGATTTCTTTACCTGCGGCTTCCGCTTCCCATGTCATGATTTTTTAGGCTCGATTTTGAAGGAGTTTGAGGCTCAGATTCATCACTTGACTCCTCACTCCTTTTTGAGTCTCAGTAGGTTTATGTGGGCGGTGGAGTCCTACGGTGGTACTCCGGACGTAGATATTTTTCTGGAGCGTTATGAGTTGCAGAAGTAGCCAAAGACATTTGGCGAAGATAAGGTAAAAGCTCAGTTTGGAGGTTGCACCTTTATGGCTAAGAGGCATCAAGCCGGGTCTCATCTGGAGATTTCTTGGTGTAATAAGGGCAAATGGGAGCCGATGAACTGGGTGGAGTATTGGTTTTATGTTCACACTGATGGTGTGTCTGTTCCCGGTGATGTCGGGGAAGAGGTCACGTGTTTTCCTTTGGCTTCTGTGATGAAATCTATGGAATCACATAATAATCTGAGGCCAAGTAATCGTTCCTCCGCTCGGAGGGATTCTTGTAAGAAAGCTTTTGCTCTTGCATGCCGATATTCCGGAGGTCGCGATCTGGTGGAAGAGATGATAGCCTCTGATTGCTGGCCTCTTGCTAAGGAGAAACCGAAGTTCAAAGTGGTGAGCATTGAGTTGCCAGTGTTTGGAGGGAAAGCAGTGGTCCCTTGCCCTCGCTTTGGTCTCATCCTCCCTGATGGTAGGTCTGCTGAATATTTTGTGGAGGTAGTCGGGAGGAAGACGTACGACCTGCTTGGGGATGTGTCTGAACGCGAGTACCTTGCTCGAAAATCTGAATTTGGCACTATGCCTCGTTTGAACCGGGCCTTTGAAGAGTTGGGTGTTTGTTATCGCTATGAACGAGTTGTTCCGGAGAAGGTCCTTCATAGGCTGGGTAAGAAGGCTTTGAAGAATGCCTCTGCTGTTGATATTGCTAGGGCAGAGGTAGGGAAGCGTAGGTGCTCTGACATTACCAGGGCTGCGGCCAAGAAATGGAAGAAACTTTCTACTGAAATTGCTGGGTCTCCGATAGTTTCCGAAGAGGCTCTATCTGATGAGGTTGAAGTTTTTACTGAATAAGAAAACTCAGCTAGGACTTCGGAAGAAGGGCCTTTTTTTGGGATTAATGGCTAAGGTAAAGAGTGCCGGGACTCGGCGTTCTCCGTTGCCTGTGGTAGTTGGGTTGGCTGGAGTTTGTCGGATGTTCTTGATGCTGCGCTGTGTTGGAGCATAGTCTAGTTTTTCGGAGATAGGGGGATCTTACAAACTCTTACGCGACATCCCCCCTATAACCCCTTTGCGGGGGGGATAACTATTGATGAGGTGTGGGCTCCCCGTGCTCGGGTTATTTTCTTTCAAAGAACTTATAGCCTTGAAGGTTGTACACTGGAGCTATTGGTCATTTTTGCAACCGTGGTGTTGGAATGCCTTCGAATTGCCTCGGACTTTGAGGTCTTTGGTGCAGCTTATGCTATTTTAGCATAGTTTGCGCGCCTTACTACCTTCTCTTGTTTTGCGGTAACCTTATTCGTGTCGGTCCTATTGTGGTCTTTCATTAGAAATTTTTGGTCCAGTAACTCTGGTATAGACCTCCGCTAATTTTCTAGGTTCGTGCGGAGGTTGTAGGATTTCCGCTGGTACCTGTTGGACCTATTTCGTCCTATCTTTGCCTGAGCCTTTTTGTCAGGTCTTTTCCTGATTTTTGATAGAGTCCACTTGACTGGTGGTTTTGGTGTTTGAAGAGACGGGACCTTTTTAAGGGCTTCTAGCCTACTCGGAGATCGCTTCATATCCTTCAATTACCGATCAAGGCTGGATTTTGATGTGATCTCAAATGGTGCGTACATGCTTTTGTCGAATATTGCAGCTCATTCTTTGTCGCGCTCGACTTTTTGTGATATTGATGCGGGGTTCTTTTAATATGTTCAGGGGTTGATCGATTTACGATAGTTTTACCTTGTTACAAGCCTCATCTCTGACTTGGATTCTCTGTGTGAGGAAAATGGTATGAACCGGTTTTGGTTTTACTAGATCCTTAGCACGTCGCGGGCCTACTTGGCCATTGTAAATTTTTGCTGTAGTTGCAGTTTGTTTGTTTGGATGCTCTATTGGGATAACTCATTTTTGACTAAGCTTTTGTATGTTAATACCTCCGCTATGCGGAGTGAAGGCACATGCCGGGGGTTCTTCCTCAGGGCTTTAGATTGGCTTTTCTAGTCCAACATAGTCTAGGAAAAGGCCGTTATTCTTTTGTGCCGTATGCACTCTTCCCTTCGTATACTTGCGATAGAAGGCTTTATCTCCTATGCGAATAGGCTGGTAAAGAAGGGTTATCATTACTTTGTTAGAGGCTATCCTCTGATGTCTTTCCTCCGCGTACTGGAGGTCTTGATAGAAGAAAAAACATGTGCAATCGCCGAGGCTGCATGTCGAAGGCTAGAGAAATCGCATGAAATTGCACAGAGTTGATCTCCTGCGTTTTTAGAGACTTTGAGTATTACAACTTCGTCGAATATTGACTTGCTAGCTGGCGAGTCTTTCGACATAAAAAAGGCGGTCTTTCACCACTCGATGCAAAAGATTGTTAGTCTTAGACAATGCAAAAGCCTTATACAGATTGTACTTCAAAGGTAACGCAAAAGCCTTAGCAATGCGACCGGTGCCCAAGTAAGTTTGGGTCTTTTTCCAGGATTTTGGTAAGAAGCTGACACAAAAGCCTTAGCTCTATGACCTGGTGCCCAAGTAAGTTTGGGACTTTTTCCAGGATTTCTGTAAGAAGCTAACACAAAAGCCTTAGCTATGTGACCTGGTGCCCAAGTAAGCTTGGGACTTTTTCTAGGATTTTTTGGTCGCCTTGGCCATACAATACCATGGCTTACGGAGGAAACATCCGCTAACTTCCTGATGATCTTTGTTCGTTGTGGCCTTGACACCACTTGGTTCGAGACAGAGGATTCTCCTCAGTTATCCGAAGACCTCCGACTCGATGGTCAGAGCTTCCGCTTTAGTCCTGCATAAAAATGGGCAAAAGCCAAAGACGACTTATTAGCGGACATGCTGACAAACAGGAAGGTATGTTTGCTGCCTTCGCTACTCCGGTTTCTAATCCTCCCGTTCCCCCCTTGGGGTTTAGGTCCAGCGGAGGCGGGTTTTGGCCTTCATCTATCTCGGAGCCGGCGTCGGAGGTTGCACCGGACATATGCTCGGAGGCCTGGCGGAGCCTTTGCTACAAAACAAGAGCCAAAGTAGCATGTGTGCTTTTGTTGTGAGAACAAGCGGAGGCTGATACTAAAACATAAGTATCTTGAAAGGGTTCGTTCGAGACTTGAGACTCGAAGGTCTTGTGCATGACGTCGCGAGAACATGATGTCCTGGTTTGAGCCTGCGGGTTCATTGCTGTTGTCCTCGTCTCCTCCCTCTGGGCGGAGGCAGGGTGCTTCAGGCATGTTGGCGTTTGTGGGTTCAAAGGTGCCAAAAGCTGAATTTTGATGGAGGCCTTTGACTATAAGGCTATTGACACTCAAAGGTTGTAGATTGGCGAAGGCTGCCAAAGGCCCTAGATGACAAAGGCCAATGTACTGACGAAGTCCAATGATTTTCAGAGGTTGTTGCCTGATAGAAAACCACCGACTAGCTGAGGCATTAACTGACGAAGGCCAATATGCCGATGAAATCCAAAGATTTTTGGAGGTTGTTGCCTCATAAAAAACCACCGACTAGCGTAGAGGCATTAACGACGAAGGCCAATATACCAATGAAATGCAATGATTTTCGGAGGTTGTTGCCTCATAAAAAACCACCGACCGACGGATGCATTAACCGACGAAGGCCAATATGCCGATGAAATCCAAAGATTTTTGGAGGTTGTCGCCTCATAAAAAACCACCGACTAGCGAGAGGCATTAACCGACGAAGGCCAATATACCGATGAAATGCAATGATTTTTGGAGGTTGTTGCCTCATAAAAAACCACCGACCGACGTATGCATTAACGACGAAGGCCAATATGCCGATGAAATCCAAAGATTTTTGGAGGTTGTCGCCTCATAAAAAACCACCGACTAGCAGAGGCATTAACGACGAAGGCCAATATACCGATGAAATGCAATGATTTTCGGAGGTTGTTGCCTCATAAAAAACCACCGACGACGGATGCATTAACCGACGAAGGCCAATATGCTGATGAAATCCAAAGATTTTTGGAGGTTGTTGCCTCATAAAAAACCACTGACTAGCAGAGGCATTAACTGACGAAGGCCAATATACTGATGAAGTCCGATGATTGACAAAGGTTGTTGCCTGATAATCGGAGGTACTCACTAGCGGAGGTACTGACTGACACGGTCCAATATAGTGATGAATTCCAATGATTGACGGAGGCTGTTGCCTGATAAGCGGAGGTACTGTGGAGGTACTGACTGACAAGGTCCAATGTACCGATGAAGTCCAATGATTGACGAAGGCTGTTGCCTGATGAGCAGATGTTCATGGGGTCTAGTGGTGGTGATCTGCATGTTAGCAACAAACAAAGGTCCGATATATGAAAAAAAAAAGGTTTTTGAACTAGCCAGCTGTGGCCAAGCATGTATAGCCCCTCAGGCCATGCTTTTGTTGTGGCCAAGGTTGCGACAACATTTTTTTTTGTCACAAAGGTGACAAGTTGTATGTAAAGGTTAGTTTTGGAAAATTGTTTCGAAAGCCAAAGATTGTTATGGCAAGATCATGACAAAATAAATTGCGAAGATCCGAGTTGTTAGATCAAAAATTTATAGGCTTGTGCACTGGATTGGTTCCTTTTGCGTGATAGGTTGATAATTCAATGTCCCTTGCCGGAGGCTATAATTCTATATCAGTAAAGAGTACTTACTTCTCTTTAACTTAAACAACCTGCATGGACTTTCAGACAACTTGCAAGACTGAAAGTTAGAGTGGACAGTAGAGGTTTCAAATTTTATTCTCTTGAGCAAAGGTTTATAGGATGATAGAAAGCATATGAAGACTTAATTCAATCCAATTCTATTAGCACAATAGCATAAATATAATATAATTAACTTGGACAGGTTTGCGTCGAACCTTTTATGGAGTTGTGTGTCGTGCACCTTCGTGAGAGAGGTAGCCAGAAATAGCCGGAGGCTAAATCGATAAGTTGTGGTGGCGGAGCCGGAGGGTGCTGCATGCAAGCGCGCATGGAGCTGGATGTGCCTCGCCCTTTAGAACTTTATGAGATACATTAAACACATTGGTTAGCATGCGGAGGTTTTGTAGATGTGGTTGAGCGGAGGCCGCCGGTATATGCACATTTTAGCAGTACTTTATGCTCAATGTTAGGTGGTATAATATTAGTTTTGCAGCAACGTAACTTTGCCGCCGTATGCAGCACGTATATGAACGAACCTCTCCACTATTATATTTGAAATCCTATTTTATTGTTCATGATGCCATTCCTTATTGTAACGTTGGTTACATCAAAAAGAACTTACAAACATTAATAAATACTACAGGATATTAAAGGATGAAAGGAGCATTATACTAACTGCGCGCGCTGTTAATATACTTTTTCCAATTTTTATCTGATGCTATATACATGGCTATATGTTATTGAATGCCTTTATAAGACGCGGCGCTTATAATCTCCATACATAATGCTTTAAGAAAACAACCCATAGCAGAGCGGCAATTGCAGGCACGTCTCAAGCACAAGTAAACTAACTTATACCATCTGGCAATACTTCACGGCCACGTACCCGTCCCTTTCTACACAACACAGCGTATAAGCGCCGTACCGTATCGCTTCATAGTTCATACATACAACTATTACAAGAATAGTACATGTCCGTAGCTATATATACATACATGTACCACCCAGCTCCAATCACCAAATCAGCAGCAGCAACCAATTCACAGGCCTGATCGATTGAGTGATCGACCATGGCCACCTTCAAGTTAACGATCTTGGCTGTCCTCGGCTTCGCCTTCTTGTGCGGTCCTGCCCTCGCTGCTCGCGACCTGAACGACGACTCAGCCATGGTGGCGAGGCACGAGCAGTGGATGGTGCAGTACAACAAAGTCTACAAAGACGCCACCAAGAAGGCTCAGCGGTTTGAGGTGTTCAAAGCTAATGTTAAGTTCATTGAGTCGTTCAATGCTGGTGGAAACCGCAAGTTTTGGCTCGGCGTGAACCAGTTCGCCGACCATACGAACGGCGAGTTCAGGGCCACCAAGACCAACAAGGGCTTCAAACCTAGCCTCGTGAAGGTTCCTACCGGATTTAGGTACGAGAATGTTAGCGTCGAAGAATGTTAGCGTCGATGCACTTCCAGCGTCCATCGACTGGAGGACCAAGGGTGCGTCACTCCCATCAAGGATCAAGGCCAATGTGGTAAGTACATTTAGTATGAACACTTGTGGCAACACGTACTATTCTGAAAGTACTCCAAAATTATAGTGTTATATGTTATGAGATTTGTTGAATCATTACAATTAATAGGCTGCTGCTGGGCGTTCTCCGCCGTGGCTGCCACAGAAGGCATTGTGAAAATCAGCACCGGCAGCTCATGTCCCTCTCAGAACAAAAGTTGGTGGATTGCGATGTCCATGGTGAGGATCAAGGTTGTGAGGGTGGATTGATGGACGATGCTTTCAAGTTTATCATCAAGAACGGCGGCCTAACCACAGAGTCCAGCTATCCCTACACAGCTGCAGATGGTACATGCAAGAGTGGATCAAATAGTGCTGCAACCATCAAGGGCTACGAGGATGTGCCGGCAAACAATGAGCCTGCCCTAATGAAGGCTGTGGCAAACCAGCCCGTGTCAGTGGCCATGGATGGTGGAGACATGACATTCCAGTTCTACTCTGGTGGTGTGATGACTGGCTCATGCGGTACTGATTTGGACCTTGGCATTGCAGCCATTGGTTATGGAACGACCAGTGATGGAACCAAGTACTGGCTGATGAAGAACTCATGGGGCACAACTTGGGGTGAGAATGGTTACCTGAGAATGGAGAAGGATATTTCGGACAAGAAGGGCATGTGTGGGCTAGCCATGGAGCCTTCCTACCCCACTGAGTAGTAAAAAAAAACCTCCATATATAAGCCTTTAATTTCGTATGTAAACACCCAGACGGAATAAGTTGATGTTCTATGCCTTTTACTATATGTATACAGTTGGTCCATACTTGTCTGTAAAATATGTTTCAAATTGATATCCTACATGTATTGTACAATTCTTTTTATTAAAACACATTTAATCCGCTGAATGTGTAATGATTAATCAAGAATACATGCTGGTTGTATTCTTGGAGCAAATATTTAGAGATGGCCTAGGGCAACACAATATATCATCGGCTAACGGGGTGAGTTGGTACTAACTAAATTTTAAATAACAATAGCTAGAACAACCCTACAATTTTAAGTTCAAAAACAACAGTAGGCTATTATTTTAGTCAAGCCATGAGCAAGCTATTTGGACATCGCAGGATGGTAAATACTGTAGATGATGAAATTGAAAGAAATCTACGATAAAACACCAAATTCTTGAAGTATTGAGTGGGTGGAACTCTTGGCCAATACTGGTTGTAGCAACTCACCAAATTGTATAGGTCCTTCTTGAGGCCCTAGGAAGACTAGTATAGTGCCCGTGCTAACGCTACGGTTTCATTTCAAACACGCACATGGAGAATAACCGTGTACAGTTCTAACTATGTGAAGTAATAAAGGATATAATTTGCTTCTTGCTATTGCACGTAGTAGTAGGACGTTTGGTTTGCATCCCAACATATGATAGGGTTGTCAGCTAGCACCCATCTCTTAGCGCTTCACAACCAAAGTGCATTCAACACAGATCCATTCATCGATATCCATAAAAAAATATATTATATGGGTTTAGTGCAGCTCTACTGGCATGAGAATCTATGTTAGTTCGTGTTACCTCATCGAAACCAGAAATAAGAAAGCAGGGAACATATAAATTATCAAATCACATATTATACTATTTCACAATGAGTCGATAAAAGCTCGCTCCATGCACCTGAACTCCATCCTGGTCTGTGCATCTGCGGCAAGGACACATGCCTGCATTTCCTTTTGCCTGCTGTATTTCCATGTTGCCGGTTCCGTTAGAGCCGCTCCATCCTGAATGCATGGACAAACATTTCAGCTGGCTTAGGATCCAAGTAATGATAGCAGAACTTGCTAATGGCACTTGTTGCCAGTGTTTCACGATAGAACAGTTAGACATATAAGTTTGGTATAAGCATCAAAGTTAATAGATAACCCAAATTAGAAGCTGTTAAAGCACAAAATATGTTCCACAGCCTACCTATATTCAATGAGTTATATAAGCCTTGTAAAATAATTATGAATGCTAACAGTTATGTTGTTGCAGAAACATGTGTCTTGACCACTTACCCGGATCTGGTCTTGAACGGTGCTGACACTGCCACCGAGTTGTGCCCACCAAATCCAAACGAATTGGAGATACCTGCAAGCCAGAGGGAATAACTCATCATCATCACTACCATAGCCAGGGACAGGGAGGGTCGAATTCAATTCAGTTATGTAGTTTTGTACATATGCATTGACAGCTCGCCACTCCTCGACATGTAGTACCTCGCGCCGCTGTTTCACACCACACACCGTATCAAATTCAGCAACCGCTGGCTCAGGATTCTATTGCCAAAAGAACAAAGCAAAAACAAGTAGTACTATAGTATTAGTATGACTGTCAAAGCTGGATTCAATTTCTTGGCGACGAGCAGTTTCAGAGATATAAATACTGAAGCTGCAACTCATTACAAACTAACACATTAGTTTATGCGGTGCACCCAGCCAGTGGTTATGGCTTTGACAGTAGCAATGGCTTCCAACCCGTTGGTCGTGCCGAGGCAATACCTGATCATGGACTGCTAGAAGACACCGAGACATAGATCAGTTGCATGATGCAAGGACCCTCAAGCCAAGTAGTTGTGGAAGGATCATCGTCCTCGTGCAAGTAAATACAAGATTTATGGTACACCTTGGCCGCATTCATTTTGGTCTAGGACCAGTTTCTCGAACACATGCTTCAATGCCTTCACCTGCTTTAGTGCCTTCACCGACAATCCTGAGTTGAAGGTATAATTCAGAGGATCAGAGGTCACATCAGATACTTAGGTTTATGGTGTCTACGGAAAAACATTGAATTACCAAAATCAAATTCATTCCTTCTAATAGAGTAATAGGAGTATCTTTTTACAAATGAAACAATAAGGGGCGAGCCAAGATCCTGCTCCGGATCCACGGAGGGCCATATGCCCATATGATGGAGGGTAGGCAGGCGACGCCCCTCGCGTCCTGGTCGGGCGGCGGCCCTGCCAAAACGCGCGGCCTCGCCTAGCGGCTGTGTGCCTCACTGGCCGGTGGCCCAGCGGCAGGAGGTCAACTCCCATAGTGGCCGTGGCCCCTCCCACCGGCGGTGGCGATCCCTTATTCATATTTTTTAAAGGAAGTACATACACATACTTTAAAGGAAGCACCTGAGTTCTTTTGAGAACCACATCAACGTACATAGGTTCATTACATATGCAGAGGCGGCAATGTGACCCACCGGCAGAGGCGGCGCACGGCAAGCCCGAGATGTCCGGCAGAGACAGACATGCAGGGGTTCTCAAGTGTCGGGGCGACCAGGGCTGAACATAGCTGCTGGGCATCAACCTGATGATCAATGATGGGCAATCACACTCTACTCTGAAAAGAACTGGGAGATACAAGTATCAGACGATACCTTGTGAAAAGTATCACACGGTAATATGATGATATAAAAAATGTATCCAATCGTACTCTTATCAGAAAAGGTATATGAAAATACACTTTTTCTGAATTCGTTTGTATTTATCATTTTTGCAGAGATCATTAACATGCCTGCTAGTGTCCATCTTCTAATAAAAAAGCAAACTAAATTATTAACCAAGCAGGATGGGAAGATGAATATGTCCATAATACCTAAGCGTACATAGTGTATGTGTACATACTTGTACAGATGTATATGTTCATATACCTAAATGTGGTGGTATGTGTATATACTTGTACCGATACATGTATGTCCATTTGTCTACAAACAGTGTATGAGTATCTATATTTTAGGGAGTACGAGTATATACATGTTCATCAGTTCATACGAAATTATGCATATACGTTTTGGGAAGTACGGTGTCTATATATAATAATTGCACGAAGTAACAACACATTCACAGGAAGCATCACTGCAGATCTTTCAGTCTGGCACCAAGTAGATCACTCCAGCTTGGTAATGACGGCTGCTGCAATCTGCAATAGACAGGCAAGCTGCAGGGTAGCCGCTGCCGAAACTAACGACTATGGAGGAACGCCACAACGTAAAAGGGATCTGACAGCAAGAATATCAATTTAACGATCTGCAAGTTGTAATCAAATTATATTGGACACACCTGGATTCCACGGCTAGAGTACGGGCGTCGTCTCCAAGTCCAAGGGGTCGAACACACCATCGCCGGAGCTCCATTCGCACCGCTGCACAGGGTAGATGGAGGGGCGGCCGTACCAGTCGACCGTGCCCAGCGCAACCCCTGGGCACCATCGGAGAGGATGGATGGTGATGCCCCGAGACACACCAGATCGAACATTAGGAGGCACTGGTTGAGGCCGCCGCCGGATCCGCGCAGGAAGGGATCCGCGCCGCCACAGTTGAGGGAGCCCACCGCCGGAGCTGTCCCTGCTCCACGCCGCCGCAGGGTGGAAGGCAGGCTGCCGCCGCCGCTACTCCAGTGGGGGATGGGGCGGGAGGTCACCGGATCTCGCCCGGCGTGGTCGCATGGCCCGGCGAGGCTTCCTCTACGGAGGCAGTGCTCACATCTCCGGTGGAGACAGAGGATCAACGTAAGAGGAGCTGCGGCGGCGCCTGCTAGGAGAGTCGAGACAGGCTCGGGCGTGAGGGCGGTGAGGGGCGTGAGGGGCGCTGGGTGAGGGTGGAGAACGGTGAGAGACTGGCTGTGGGGCTAGGGTAAGGGACAGGCTTCTTACGCCTTGATAAGATTTCAATTATAGTATAGACTAAGTGGATCATTACACTGAGAGCTTGAATTGTATATGGGTCATGACCATCCCATCCCATCCATGAACTAAAAAAAAAAAAATCGAAGACAACCTCTTATTTGCAGAGGCGGACCAAAATTGATACTGTCTCCCAAAACCTCCTTTCAACTTTCACCATTGCTAGCTACCTGGTAGTATGCTACATGATGAGAGACGAGAAGCAAGACAACAAGGAGGAGTGGCAGTGGTGACGGCCGGACAGCGGAAGATAGATTTCCTCCTCTTTTTTTTTTTTTTTTTTTTTTTTTTTTTTTTTGCTGCGAACGCGGAAGCTAGATTTCCATAGAAAGTTGAGGTTGCAGATGGATTTTCTTATATATGTTTCCAGAGACGGCTAACTCACCCGATCTCTAAAACACCATTTTCACATGTGGGTTAATAATGACGACTAATAGAGAGCATCTTCTGCCGTCTCTCGAAAGCATTGTAAAGCAACTCTCAAATCTAGACGTAGTAACCAAACACTATAAATATATGGAATTGTTAAATTTCAACCGGTCGATTTTTTGTCTGCTCTCAACCGATGTTCTGGCCTATGTCCTGCGATGTTCCGACGATGTTCTAGTTTTTCTCTCCACGAACACGCACTCGATGTTCCGGCTTGTCTTCGGCGATGTTCTGTCCTGTGCACGGTGATATTCTGCGTGAATGCTCTCGTCTATTTCGTGGACAGTGCTTGATGTTCTAGCCTGCTACCGGCGATGTTCTGGACAGCGTCCGGTGAGATTCTCGGTTGATTTGTCCTCAGAATTGGCTTGATTTTGTCATAGCAATCAACCGGTTGATGCTAAAGTAAAATTCAACCGGTCGAGCTATAGGCAGAACCTAAATATATTATGTAAAGCACTCTCTATAGAATATCCAGTTGATTTTAACTCCAAAAACAAACGGTTTCCATATAAAAAAAACCAAAAAAAGAAAACAACAGAAACAAAAGCAAAAACTGAAATCCCCAATCACCTCCCGCATGCTCCTCCGGTCCTCGCCGAAGCGCGGCGTGGGTGGCTTGGCGAGCTTCTTTTGGGGAACCCTAGCCACCGGCACGATGCGTGCAAGTTCAACTAAACCACGGCGCGAGCACGCACCTTCGTCGTCGTGGTACACACGAGCACGTACCCGACCGAGCAGAGGGCGACGAACGGCGGCTCCAGCTCCGATCTACTTCAGGAACTCAGTCAGGCTCTGGTCCGAGCTCCCGTCGTCGACCAAGGCCACCCTCGTCGGCCCCTTCCACGATGCGGCGCGTGCCGTCACCGCGAGTTCTGCGGCCTCCTCGATGACGTCTGGCGGCCTTGCTATCTCTATAGCGTGTCACGTCCGCCAGCAGACCGCAGCGTGGACTCTGCCGCGGCTGTAGGTGCTGCCACCACGGCCAGTGCCAGCGCAAGGATGGCCCCCCGCCCGCACCGTCTACGTGCGTGCTGGGCCACGGCGGACAGAAACAGACAAGCAAAAGAATAGAGTAGACGGCCATGGTGGTCCTCCCCCACCCCGACGGCGTGGCCATGGTAGCATTCCCCTGACCCTGATGCCGTAGACATTATGGAACCATGGAGCACGACGGCGAGATCCACTAGCTCGAATTCCGGTGGCTCCCTCCTCCACCCGGCTACAGTGCCCTCTCCTCCCCATGCCATGGCGGCGTGCTCCTCCTGCAGGCCCCTCCCCCACCGCAGCGACTTCCCCTTCGTCTTCCCTAATGACGGCGACAGAAACAATAGCGGCGCTGCCTCCGCAGACAACAGAAATAGCACACCGCCGCCACCGCCGCGGACAATAGAACCAGCACAGTGGCACCGCCTCCGCCGACAACTAAAACAGCACAGCGCGCGCCGTCGCTGCGGACGACAGAAACAACCGCGGACAACCACGGATACATGAGACGCCCACACCACAGAAGATCTCACAGCAACACGACAACGGAACAAGGGATCAGATGCTCCACATGATGACATGCGACAACAATCGACGGCCACAAATCCGGTTAATAGATGGACAAGAAATAGCCGGGCATGCTTTAGCATTTCTCTATGTAAATAGTCTCACATTGACCAAACACGTGCAACATGTATCATCCACTAGTGGAGCATGGATATAGGCCTTCCGCTGGGATTAAACGTTTTGGAACCGAGACTAAAGTTAGACCCGGGAGTGCATTATTTATCTTACAGATGAAAGAGGACTTAGGGGTGTGCCTTAAAAAAGCGATATGCACATGATTGCACAACAAACAAAAAATCTACTCAAGTTGCTGTGACTTTTTTGCTATATTTATTTTACTGTTTATCTAGATCTTACGTATGTTTAGATACACAATAAAATGAATATACTAAAGAAATCAAAACGGCTTAAAATTTAGAATGGAAGGAGTAGTATGTACTGTATTTTGTATATCACCGTACTGTGCTGCCATGGGCTGTACGTACCTAGGCGTGTGGGTGACCTATCTTTCAGTGGCGATCTCCAAATGCGGCGTCCGAGCTTCTGTCCGCCATCACCACGACCCTGACACTGAGGCCGCCGCCTTTGTCCTCGCCCTTTGGGCGTTCGGTGCACCACGTCAGCATGCCACACGGGGCACGCCCTGCTGACCTGCTCTTCCGTATTAGCCACGAGTCCACGCACTCCGCATGGAAGCTGTGCTCGCACCGTGGCAGCTGCCTGCACCGGTCGCTGTGGCAGTCCCCGGCCCCGCCATCTGGACTTCTTGAAGTCGTGGGAAGGAAGCCTGATGAGCTTGCCGGCCGACATTTCTCCACCATGGTCGTCTTCCTCATTGGTGCGCGTGGTGCCACTGCCAAACGAGCCAGGTGCCCCCTTATTGCCCAGAAAACAAGGACGTGGACGACACGAGCATTAGAGAGACACCCCACGTAGAGGATTTCGGTTGGGGTGGTCATGCTATGCTATGATAGCTGACCTGGTAGTAAAGTTTTTCAGTTGGGCCAGGCCCGATGGGCCGACACGAACACGACACGGAAAAGCACGGCCAGGCACGGCCCGGCCCGCTAGCCACCGTGCCCGTGCCTGGGCCGCCATTTTGGCCCGTGGACCGAGCACAGGCACAGCACGGTTAACAGGCCGGCCCGGCTACAGCACGATAATCCCCACCGTCAGATGCGCTAAGAATAGACCCCAACCGTTGGATGCACTCTGAGCAACATATATAAACCACGCAGTCCTTCCAAACCCTAGCTTCTCTAGTGTATCTCTCGATCTCTCACTGTCCCGTCTATCTAGCGCTGCTGCTCTGTCTCTCCGACTCTCTCCTTCTCTAGTCTCTACTCTACCGATCTCCCAGCGCCCCGGTGCTCGCGTGCCCTTAGGCCCCAGCGCCCGCGCGGTGGTGCACGCATACTCCTCCATGGCGCATCCCTATGGCGGCGGCAACAGCTTGGTGGCTCTCTCCGTGCAGTCGGACGACGGCCTCGATGCGGGAAGCAGCAGCGTGGTGGTGTCGCGTGTTCGCCGCGGCCGCGCGGGGCGGTGGCGCGCGCCGTGCGGCTGCACAACGGGCTCGACGCGAGGAGCGGCGGCTCAATGCGAGTTCGATGTCTCGACCGAGAGTGAAGCATGTGGCAACGCCGCGGCTGGAGCGACCCTGAGCTCCTGCACGACGATGACGGTGCGGCGAGCGACTCGACGGCGACGCGCTGCTTCAAGCTGTCACGGAGGCACAAGGCGGCACGCCGGGCTGCCGTGCTCGACGGCATGACACGGCACGGCTAACCGGCCATAGGGCTGTACCTAGGCCGAGGACTCGGCACGGCGGCACTACCAGGCACGGCGTGCCGCCGTGCCGCATAGTGCCGTGCCTCGCCGTGCCGTGCCGTGCCTCGCCGTGCCTGTGCCCGTGCCGTGCCGGGTGGCCCTTTTGGAAAACTATACCTTGGTAGCGGCACGCCGTGCCGCACAGTGCCGTGCCTCGCCGTGCCCGTGCCCGTGCCCGTGCCGGGTCGGGCGGTCCTTTTGGAAAACTATACCTGGTAGCATATAGCTAGTGATCATATTCTGCTCTAGACTAAGGGTTATCATATCCCTCCCACTCATCTAATCGATGAGGAGCCCAAGAAGAATAGAACAAGAAGAAGGCAGCGTACAACGTTTTTGCCAGAACAAGAAGAACATCACTACAGATGGATGGGCTGACTATGAAGAAGTGTCAAGATATTAAGATCGGTACCCAGAAGAAGAGAACATTGTAGAAGAGGAAGAGGTACCACCGGCAGAAGAAGAACAAGTGATCCCAGAAGCTTCCTCCTCTAAGTCACCCTCACCAACAAAGAAAGTGTGGAAGGTAAAAACAAAATCAGAGACAGAACCTACACAAGACGCAACACCATCAGAGGCGCCATCTGACGCGCCCCTTGAACAATGAACGAACAGGAAGGTCCTGTTCGGAGGACTTAAAATCACCGAACGCCGCGCCAAGACGTAACTTGATATTTATCAGCATTTTTCTTTTCGGCATTACATTACTCCTTAGCATATTTATTTTCCCTACGCATCTTGATTGCATCTTCGTTTTATTATCTCTGCATTAGAAAAAAAATAAAAAGATGTTGTGCATTTGCATCCAGAAAATTGCTAAGCCCCATGTGAATAATCGTTCACCGTGGTGGCATAAAAATAATTTTTCTCAGCATATCTATTTTTTTGTCTGCTTCCCTTACTATGAAAAGATAAAAATATTTCTCGTGATCCTGTTAGAAGAAAATTGGGTTAAGAAAGTTCTAGTCAACCAAGGCTTAGAGGTTTATCACTAACACTTAATCAGTTCCAGAAGCTTTGTTGTCTATTTGAGCTTCACAGAACATAAAGAATCAAAAAGAGCTAACAGGCAGAAGAACATCCAATCCCCTGTCGGAGTGCTGCCCTCAACAGTCGAGCGCTGTCCCCTACAGCATCTATCCAAGACAGTCCAAGAGGACCAGAATGCCTTCACTGCCAGTCAGCAACATCGACAGACTACGTCAACATTCAGCTTGGGGGAGAGCATCCCCGTGTATCAAGCTAAGTGATCTCAACTTGTCTATTTATCTATCGTATAGCTTGCTTTGTTAAAACAACTAGAAAAGATGCATAACCATAGTAACCTAGAAAGATTTCCTTATTTATCTTTTTCTGTTTTGGAGAGCTCTTTTAATCTATCCTTAAATTGATCCCTCGAATAAACTCTATATGGAGATAATGAATAGTTGCTCTACCGTAATTCCTCTTAAGTACCTAGTTTTCAACCTTGTACTCTCCCGAGTTTTAGGCACAACTATTTAGATTTGAGATTTGCTCTGAACCTGAAACTTGTGGGAAGCAAACACTTGATCTAAGTCTAGGTAGCTGATGGTTATGATATGGGAAGGTTTTGAGCTGCTGTCCATCTTGTTCCTAGAGATACTAGAGTTCTAGAGAATTTATTTATGAAAATCTTAAATTTCTACATGATGAGTTCCTTTATGATGAGAGTTTAAATTCCTACCACAGTCATATATTCATGCTTACTAGATTAGGAAAACCAGCTATATATATTTACATCATTTTGTAGGCATTGAGTGTGGTTATGGTGTGTTGACCCTTAGGAATTAGTCATACAGTTAAAGTTAATACTATGTGCTCTCCATCCGTTTATCTATGCTACTTCTGTCCTCAGAAGTATGCACCCATTCATAATGCTACATTCATTTTATGCTACTTCTGTCCTCAGAAGCATGCACCCATTTATAATGCTACATTCGCTCTGTGCTACTTCTGTTCCTAGAAGTACCACCCATATATAGATCCACATCCACCACATTATGTGCTGTTTCTACCCTGGAGACACGCACCTATGCTGCTCCTACCCTGAGAGTACGCACCCATCTATCCACTTATACATACGCCATTCATTCCAATCCATCCAGAAAAAGTTCTACTCCTACCCTGGGAGTGAACATCCAAAAATATTCGTCGCCATTCTATCTACCTATAATAAAGCTCCAGTTATTGTTTCAGTTATATACTCCCCATTGCTAAAGTTTCATTCAAGAGGATTGGTTGCTCTAAAAATAAAGAAGAAAGAAAAGAAAGAGTAGCCAAGTCTTTCCCTTCAAAGAAGTTTCAAAGTTTCCAAATAAAGGGAGGTATGTTATCCCCAAAAGGAGCAAGTGTAGAAGTAGATTTTCACCATTGATCACCCCTCATAATCATTTCCTTCTTACCATCATCTTATCATTCATTTCATTCCCCTCATTCATATGCACATATGACTTGATTGTATGTTTAGTTCCTCTGGATCCATGGCTTAACTATGCAATATATGCAAGTGAGTTTGAGTTGTCTCCCCACCTATGAGCTCCACATAAGCCTATTAGAAGTAGGGTGAGAGAGAGAAAGCAACCTTACTCTGCCTTAATTCCACAAATACCACATATTCTGAGAGAAGAGAGAAGGCATACATCACTCAAGCTTTAGAGAGGATCCAGAAATAATACAAATAAGAGACTTGAAAGAGTCATACAAGGAATCTCTGAGTTTTATTTCAAAACCTTGCAAAAACTCTGGAATAATAGTTGATCAAAGTTCGAGAAACATGTCGCTTGACTTGACCGTTCTATCCTTCAACTACTCACGATCCAAGTGACGGTTACAAGCCCCATGGTGAAAGGTAATACGAGTAAGTTTTGAGTCAGAATAGTTTACTCTAATCCGGAGGAGAGTTCTTGTTTGAACACATGTATACTTTTGAGGCGTGAAAGCATTGTAGCAACTCCTGATCTATCACTGAGTCTATCTTTGCTCAGGGACGAGCAAAAGGTAAGCTTGGGGGAGTTTGTTGACGGTAGATAAGTACCATTTTTATACTGTCAACGCAGCAAGAGAAAGGACTAAAACATGTTTACCTACAAGATATAGGAGTTACACTAACAGAATTCCATGAGTTTTGGTGATTGTCTACTTCTGCAGGGGGTTATCAAAAAAGAACCAAAGAAGGTCCACATGTTAGGATTACATAGAGAGAAAGACCGAACGGTTAAAATTGTATACTCTAGAAGACTCCAGAAGGCGACCCCTGAAACCTGGGGCCCACCTGGCAGTGTCCAGGGGCGGCCGTTCCAGGCTTGGAGGCAGCCGCCTCCCCATCTCCACCAATGAGGTGAAGTCTCACGGATTATTCCTCCACCGCCTTTGAGGATGAATAAAAATCATCCATTTAGGTCGGTTTGATCCGAGGGCTGTGGTGCATTCTAGAGGGCTATATATTCAAAGCCCCTGACCCTGGGAGAAACCCTAATTCCTAATAATTCATTCAATTCAAGAGTTCATTCTCTCATCTGAAGAATTCAGAGAAGCCAGAGCCACCATCTCATTTAGAGCTCCATAGTTTAGTAGCATAGCTACATAGGAATAGATCTAGAGGGAATCAAGCCTAGCTTGGAGTCCGGATCTGTTGGAGTTCTTGGTAATTTTCCTCTACCTTCTTGTAATATTCATTATTGTTCTTGCTACTATGAATAGTACTTTATTCTATTCTATTATATCAGAATTGACTTTGCTTTATTCGATTATGTTCTCAATTATATTGTTCTTAGTTTACTTTGATTATATGATTAGCATAGGTGGACTACAATTATGTTTATGCATGGGATTGTATAGCGATTGCTCATTAGATCGATGGGTGAGTGGTAAATATTGTGTAGGCGTGGTGCCTAGACCGTATTTATCTACGATTGCACCCTTTATTCCGGATCGTGAGGTAGATCGCGAGAGTGACAATCCTGTTGAGTCCTTTTTATTCCTTCTCCCGAGTATAGGTCTATAGCAGAATACCCCTATTATATTGAAGTGATTGCTATGTTCTTGATCTTCTCTAGTAATATCACTATGCATAGATATAACCTTTTCCCGCCATGATTGCTAGATGTTCTTGCACTAATCATTGGATGCTTTGACTTTATAGTTAGAATAACTTAGGATTATACCCTAGATTGTTCTAGTCCATGCTAGTGTTATAAACTTAGAGTACTATATTGAGATGGCTATCATTATTTCATGTGGCTAAAAGCTCTCATTTATCTTATGTCATTTACTATTTATTTCTATATTTTATGTGACACTTACCCTGTATGAGAAGATAGATAAAGACAAGGTTAAGCTCTCTATTATCACATGTGCCAGTGCTCATTGCTCGTTATCCAGTGCATTCCCTTCCCAGTGGTAAAATATAAATAACGATACCTGGATTACTCCCGGTTAAAATGCTACATCGGTATTATCTGTGCGCTTGCGGATATTGTAACACCCAAAAATTTGCATAATTTTAAAATAGTTAAATTGATTTATTTATGCAATTTTGTGAGCATTTAACATAGGCCAAATAATAATTTTACAAAATTAAAACTGACCATAGGTCAAGAAGCATGTGTGAGCATTCATGCTGGTGCATTGTTTTATTGTTTGCAGTTTGGTTTTAGGTTTGAATCAAGACAGATTTGAAAATCTATTTCAAACTCCTTTTGAAAAAGTTTAAACAAAAGAAAAAGGAAAAATCTTTCTCTCCTTCCTTTCTGGCCTGAGTCGGCCTGCTTTCCCATTTCGGCCCAGCTCGGCCTGGCGCATCTCCTTCTCTCCTCTGGGCCGCTGGCCTTTTCTTTTTCCTTGGCCCGCTCGACTTTGCTCCTGGGCCGGCCCAAGCCAGCAGCCGCCAGCGCCTCGCCTCCCTCTCTCTGCGACCGACAGCCGGGGCCCGCATGTCGGCGCCTTCCTCTTGCTCGAGTCCGAGCTGAACACGACGCCGCGCCGTCCTGAGCCGCGTCCCTCGCCTCGCGTGCGTCCCAAGCCGAACCCGGCTATAAAACCCGTGCCCCGCGCCGCCTCGCGCCCTGGAAAAACCCTAGCGCAAGCATTCGCTCTCGCTCGAGCTCGCAGCGCCGCCACAAATTTCCGCCGCCGCCAAGCTCGATCTCCATCTCGTCGACTCGAAGCCCTAGCTCGTCCGTAAACTCGACGCCGGGCTTCTCCTTGCTCTTGCGATCTCGTAGAGCTTTATTTCATTTATTTTCGTCCTCTGGTTTGCTCACGGTGCTCCGCCGAACTTCGCAGGTCGAAGCTCGCCGCCGTCGTTCGCCGTCCGCCGTCCGGCCAGCCTCCTCGGCCTCCAATCTCGACCTTGGTGAGACCCCCTCGCTATGCTCGTTCGATTGGTGGTTTCCCCGAGGAAAACCGTGGCCTCTAGGGCCGGGTTCATCTCCGCCGGCGAGCTCACCTCGCCGCCGGCCATGGCGCCGCCGCGCCGGCCTTCTTCTCCGGTGGGCCGCCCCTCCTCTCTCCCCTTGATCTAATCTGGACCGTCCAGCTTAGATCCGACGGCCAGAGGTGGCCGATACCCCTTCGCGGGTCTATCTTGCAGAAAACCCCCTCGGGTTTAATCTATTTCATTAAGAATCCTTGGCGTATTCGTCTGTTTACGTTTTCTTCTCTGGAAAACGTATTCCAGTCTGTTCAGAGTCAAAATACGCTTTCAACTATTTACAGTTTTGCCATTCAGATTCAAATGCTCATATCTTTCCGTTTTAGCTCCGATTTAGATGATCTTTATGTCCATGTGATCGTAGCGATGCATAGAATATTTTTATGAACTCTTTTTAATCTTTTTATTCTGTTTGATGTACTGTTCTAATAGAATTATATGTTTGCTTCGTGTATGTATGAATCGGATGCTTGATTGTTGCTGCTTGTTGGTCGCGGTTGCGTTCAGACGGTGAGGGTTTCGTTGAAGGCCCGGGTTTCTATCAAGACCAGCAGGAACCCCATGAGCATTTGGATCAAGGCAAGTATAGTAGGACCATCCTTGTGTCCTATTCATTAATCCACTAAATTACATGTGCATGTGTCTTGCTATCCTACTAGTTTTACCTAGTGTTTGATTACCGTTGCCTTGACGACTTGGGTTATGCATTATGGGTAGTGATGCTAGTGCTTTTACCATGATCTTGTAACATGATTAATTAATTATGCAACCTTGTTAAGATGACTTATTTGTATGTGATCATATGGGACTTAACGTGCCACTGTGGGAGCTACATGGCTCTGGCTCTAGTTGTGCCTAGGACCTTTTCTAGCAAGTTAGAGGATTTGCGAGTTGGGTATAGGGCAGCTTCTCCATGGTATGTATAGCCGGGTAGGTAATGTGCTACTTTGGGAGGAGGGATTCCCTACATCCGATGACCCTGCAGCCCTATCTTGTTAGACGAACCTATGCATAACTTTATAGTGAACCCTGCCGGTTTTCCTTGGTAGAGAACTAAGAGGCCGATCCCCTCGGGCGAAAGGGCAAATCACGACTCACAGGGAAAGGGTACACCTCTGCGCAGAGTTAAATCGATTATCGTCCATGCCCACGGTTAGGGCGGCCTTGAGACATTGCAATATAAGTGATCATCACCATTAATTATGTTTATGCTATAATGATGTTTAAGCTATCTTTATCATGTTTACTTGATCATGGGGTTTGGGAACACTACCTTGATGCTAATTGCTAAAATATGACATACACTAAAAGCTAATGCAGTTAACCAGTGTCAGCCTTTTGAGCTTCATATACCCCCTGCTATGCTTGCTAAGTACGTTGTACTTACACTTGTTTTTCTTCATTACTTGGAAAATCCTGGATGGGTAACAGATGAGGATTGGATTGAGAGCTATCGCCATGATTACTAGCTTGAGTCAACCAGTCGACGCGTCCCTGAGTTGCAGCTTCCGCTATTGAGAGTCTACCATCGTTTGAGAGTTTATTAGAGTTGAGAGTCTACAATTAGTTTGAGAGTTTAATAAAGTCGAGTGATTATCTTCGTTGATATCTATTTATGTAAGACTATGTGATACTATTTCATTCGTGATGTAATAAACTGTGAGATGGTACAATTTATTCGATTTGTCAACTTATGTGGATGACTTCTGGGGATTCACATAAGGCTTGGATACGCCTCATTCTTGTCCTTAAAAATGGGAATGACAGATTGGTACCAGCTCCTTGTTGACTGTAGGACGCAAGCTTAGTTAGAATGGTCGTTTTAGCTCTCTTGTTTCACTTAATTCTTGCTTTCCATCTCAATCTTGTTAATTTATAAACTTGTATGCTTTTCTATCTTATCTATTGTGAAAAACTTGTTTCTAATCTAAATCCCTCTAATTCGTAGATGACTCGTGACCACAAGATCGCCGCATCTCCACCGGAGGGTACTACCCACCTCGCGTGGAATCCGAGGATGGTGCAAAGGTCGATTGGGATAGTGAATATGAGAGAGATGTCCATCCAAGACCGGTGCAGCGCCGCTTCAATTGCCATCTCCTACCCCCTCGCGCTCGAAGAAGAAGAAGAAGATCCCGAAGAAATAGAGCCGAGAAGAGGATGAAGAGGAAACGGTGCCTGTGATTGACATCAGTAGTGATGAAGAGGAAGCCCAAGAAGAAGATGTACATGTTGGTGTGCAGCATGGAAGCTCACCTTCACCTGGGGGTTCGCCGTCTCATGGGAGTTCGCACCCTCAAGGAAGCTCTGGTGGAGAAGGAGGTCCAAATCCACCAATGGGATGGATTATGAAAGATCACTTTCCCGATCCTACTACCATCTACTCCAAGTTTCATTACCGCTTGGTGAGATTGCTCGTGAAGCATTATTCTGATTGGGAAGCTGGTCTGCTGTACGTTTGTACAGAGTACCGCCATCCTTTGCAAGCAACTTATTGGAGGGCGATGGTGGTTGTCACTTCAAAGACAGCGGTAGGAAAAGCAAACTGAGATGGAATTCTTTCATCCTACACAATGCGCCTCCATGAGAGAGAGCATTGATGAAGCCGCTTTGGGAGCTTGGGTGTATCTCCGGGGTTATCGCCCGGAAGCCAGGGAGGACGAAGTCGATCGCTACTTACCTGTTGGGAATCAACACGAAGAAGGTTGGACTATGGAGAATGCTGGGGGTTTAGTGGAACCCGCTGCTCGATAGGTGGGCGATCTAGCTGTCGACTTGATGCACAAGTGTGATCAACTTCGTGAAAAGCTGCATGACACTGAGGAGGCGCTCAAGAAGATGATGACAGAGGAGGATGATAAAAGGGAGGCTAGGGGAGAAGCAAGACTTTATGACAAGTTTGAAGCCCCATCTCGTCCATAGGACTAGGATCATCCCATTATTCCTGTCGCTAGTTTTGTTTAGTCTAGTCTTTTCAGAGTCAATTGTGTTAAGTGAACATTGGTGTGCTCGTTGAATTGTTTTTATGAATTTTGTGTGAGTTGGAATTTTTGTAATGAGTGCTGGAAAGTTATGGGCCTGTCCATAACGTTCCCTAGTAAACATATTAGTGTTTGGGGTCTTTTATAAAGATATTTTGGGTCTATCTCGTTTCTGTCCTCTGCTGAAAGTTCTGAGCAGTCTGCAATGTTTCTGTCATGTCTCGGAATTGGCTATTGCAAATCTGGTGAAAATTTTATAGAAATAACTAGACTTCTGTAGCGTTCCAATGGTATAGAAATCACGTTAATATCTGTCCTGAGTTGTGAGATTCATTGGTCACAAGTTGAGGTTTCTGCGCAGTCCGGAAGTCAGAAACAGTTTCTGTTGCGACCTCTTTTTGGCAATTTTAATCACCGAATCTGTAAAAATGTTCTGAATAAAAGTCATATCTAACTTCATAAGCTTTCCAACCATATAAAGTTTGCCTGAATTGGATATCTGGAACGTCAGTTATGGTTGTTTTTCTGAACTGTTGTTACTGCATCTCGCCCAGAAAATTTCAGAATCATTATCTTATGACAGATTTGTGGTAATGATGGTTTCTATATGAATTGGAATGCAGATGCCGCCAAGGAGAGCCGCCAACCCGCCACCAATGACTCAGGAGGAGATGATGGCCATGCATGGACAGTTGCTGCAGACAATGACCGCCTACTTTCAGAATCAGCAAGCAGGAGGAGGGCAAGTGCAAGTTAACCATCCTCCGAGGGATAAGCGCAAGGAGTTCATGTATGGGCATCCACCATTCTTCTCTCATCCTATCCAACCTCTGGATGCGGATGATTGGGTGCGTGCTGTGGAGAAGCAACTGGAGCTTGCTCAGTGCAATGATCAGGAGAAGGTGCTCTTCGCGTCTGGACAGCTGCAAGGAGGAGCACAAACATGGTGGGATTCCTACAGAGCTTCTCGTCCCCACAATGCTCCTGCTATCACTTGGGATGAGTTTGTCAGAGACTTCAAGGCGCATCACATTCCAGATGGGCTGATTGAAGAGAAGCAAGAGGAGTTCAGGAACCTCAGGATGGGCAACATGACCATGAGCGAGTATCACAACAAGTTCAATGAGCTTGCTCGCTATGCGCCCAATGAAGTGAGAGAAGAAGGGCGACAAGAGGCGCCACTTTCTCAATGGCATATACTATGAGCTGAGGTCAGTTGGCTGGTCAGAAGCATGCCTCTTTCCAGGAACTGGTGAATAGCGCTATTGTGCTTGACAATATGCGCAGGGATAAGGATAGGAATAGGCGGATGGAAGGACAGGGATATGGGAGCAACACTCGCTCCCGTTCCAACTATCAAGGCCACCAGCAGAGGTACCAGGGACCAGTGAGTCAGTGGAACCGTGGTCAGAACCAGCAAGGGAACCGGTATCCACAGCGTCAGCGGTATGGGAGCCAGCAGAACAATGGGAATCAACAACAGAATGGGAATCAGCGCACACCGCAGCAGCAGGGTAGCCAGACACCTCATCTGAGTGCTCCTAACAACATTCCCGTCAAGACCGGACTCCGTGCACTCCTCTAGTGTGTTACCTCTGTGGACAGCCTGGTCATTATGCTAACAATTGCCCCAACCCACCGAAGCAGCAGACACCTCAGAAGCAGAGTGGCAATGCTAGGTCCTATGCTACATATGGGAATGTCAACCATGTATCCACTGAGTCCGCACAAGAGGCAACTGCTAATGAGGCGCCAGAGATTATGCTGGGTACGTTTAGCATCAACTCTATCCCCGCTACTATTCTTTTTGATTCTGGAGCTTCGCATACTTTCATATCACAAGCATTTGTTAGAACACATAGTATACCCCTACTTGCCATGAAAGAAATGCTAGTGAACTCACCGGGAGGGGGTATATCAGCTTCTCTTTATTGTCCTTCGGTTAGTGTCTCCTTAAGGGGGGTAGACTTCACTGCCAGTCCGATCGTGTTGAGTGCCTCTGGAATTGATCTTATTCTGGGATTGGATTGGATGAAGCAACATGGAGTGGTTATACAGTGTAAAGAGAAGGTTGTGGTTCTAACAACGCCAAAAGGGGATCGTATAAGTGTTGAAGTAGTGGAGAAGACACCTACTGTGGCAGTTGCGAATCTAGTGGAAGAAGATGCTACACCTCAGAACCAGATCGTGGAGGAGTTTGCAGATGTTTTCCCTGATGATTTGCCAGGTATGCCACCTGACCGTGACATTGAGTTTATTATTGAGTTATTACCTGGTACTGCACCTATTGCTAAGCGTCCATATAGAATGGGGGTTGATGAATTAGAAGAACTTAAGAAACAGTTGAAGGAGTTGCTGGATAAAGGCTTCATACGTCCTAGTGCATCTCCATGGGGCGCTCCAGTAATCTTTGTGAAGAAGAAGGATGGGACTCAGCGGATGTGTGTTGACTATCGCTCTCTCAATGAGGTAACCATCAAGAACAAGTATCCGTTGCCTAGAATTGAAGACTTGTTTGATCAACTCAGAGGTGCCTGTGTGTTCTCCAAGATCGACCTACGTTCTGGTTATCATCAGTTGAAGATCCGTAGCTCAGATATACCGAAGACAGCTTTCACTACAAGGTATGGACTATATGAGTATACAGTTATGTCCTTTGGATTGACCAACGCACCTGCCTACTTCATGTACATGATGAATAAGGTGTTCATGGAGTATCTCGACAAGTTCGTAGTGGTTTTCATTGATGATATTCTGGTGTTCTCCAAGAATGAAGAGGAGCATGCTGAGCATCTGAGGTTAGTACTACAGAAGCTAAGGGAACATCAGTTGTATGCTAAGAAGAGTAAGTGTGAGTTCTGGCTGAAGGAAGTTTCGTTTCTGGGTCATGTTATTTCCAATGGAGGTATAGCAGTGGATCCGAAGAAGGTGAAGGACGTGCTTGATTGGCAACCGCCTATTGATGTGGGTCAGATTCGCAGTTTTCTGGGCATGGCTGGTTACTACAGGAGATTTATTGAAGGGTTCTCCAAGATAGCTAAACCTTTGACAGCGTTGCTAGAGAAGAATGCTAAGTTTGTGTGGTCAGATAAGTGCCAAGCCAGTTTTGAAAAATTGAAGGAGAAGTTGACTACAGCCCCTGTCTTGACATTCCCTGATTTGAGTAAGAAGTTCTCTATCTATTGCGATGCATCACGTCTTGGTTTGGGTTGTGTGTTGATGCAAGAAGGGAGAGTTGTTGCATATGCATCAAGGCAGTTGAGGAAGCATGAGTTAAATTATCCTACTCATGACTTGGAGTTAGCGGCTGTGGTTCATGCTCTGAAGATCTGGAGACACTATCTGATTGGGCATAAGTGTGATGTCTACACTGATCACAAGAGTTTGAAGTACATATTTACTCAGTCTGATCTGAATCTGCGACAATGTCGTTGGTTGGAGTTGATCAAGGACTATGATCTGGAAGTGCATTATCACCCCGGAAAGGCGAATGTTGTAGCTGATGCTCTTAGTAGAAAGAGTTACACTAAGCTCCAAACAACAACTATGACTGAAGAGTTGTGTGCTGAATTTAACTACTTAAACCTTGGGTTGGTCATTAACAGTGTTGAGGTAGAGGTGACACCTACTCTAGAGCAAGAGATATACAAGGGTCAACTAGAAGATGAGAAGTTAAAGGAAATAGGCTGGAATGTAGTCATTGGCAAGGCGCCGGATTCCATTTGGATGAGAATGGTATACTATGGTTCGGGAAAAGGATTTGTGTGCCCGAGGTGAAGACCATAAGAGATGCAATTCGGGAAGCACATGAATCGGCTTACTCTATTCATCCCGGGAGTACTAAGATGTATTTAGATCTTAAAGAGAAGTATTGGTGGTATGGTTTAAAGAGGGATGTAGCCGAGTATGTCGCTCGTGTGACACGTGTCAACGTGTGAAGGCGTAACATCGAGGCCGCCGGATTGTTGCAACCAATGAAGATACCGAGTGGAAGTGGGAAGAAGTTGGGATGGACTTCATAGTGGGATTGCCACGCACTCAGAAGGGTTATGATTCAGTATGGGTGATAGTGGATCGACTAACCAAGGTAGCACACTTCATACCTGTCAAGACCACTTATACCGGCCCACAGCTAGCTCAGTTGTACATGGAAAGGATTGTATGCTTGCATGGAGTGCCAAAGAAGATTGTGTCAGATAGAGGTACTCAATTTACGTCTCACTTTTGGAAGGCAGTTCATAGTGCTTTGGGAACCAGACTGAATTTTAGTACCGCCTATCACCCTCAGACTGATGGTCAGACTGAAAGGATTAATCAGATATTAGAGGATATGTTGAGGGCTTGTGCATTGCAGTATGGTGCTAGCTGGGACAAGAGTTTGCCTTATGCAGAGTTCTCATACAACAACAGCTATCAACAGAGTCTCAAGATGGCACCGTTTGAAGCTTTGTATGGCCGTAAGTGCAGGACTCCTTTGTTTTGGAATCAGACTAATGAAACACAAGTGTTTGGAACGGATGTGCTTAAATCAGCTGAAGAGCAAGTCAGAATGATTAGGGAGAATCTGAGAGTGGCACAGTCTCGTCAGAAGAGCTATGCAGACACTCGCAGGCGTGAACTAGTTTTCAAAGAAGGTGACTTTGTGTACTTGAAAGTGTCACCTATGAGAAGTGTGAAGCGGTTCAATATGAAAGGGAAGTTAGCTCCAAGGTATGTTGGTCCGTTCAAGGTGCTGGGTAGACGTGGTGAAGTGGCATATCAATTGGAGTTACCTGAGAAACTGGCTGGTGTGCATGATGTGTTCCATGTGTCTCAACTCAAGAAGTGTTTGCGTGTGCCGGAGGTTGAGAAAATACCTCTAGAGGAACTCACAGTTCAGGAGGATCTTACTTATGAAGAGTTTCCGGTCAAGGTTTTGGCGACAGCAGAAAGAGTTACTAGGAGTCGAACTATCAAAATGTTGAAGGTTCAGTGGAATCGGTATTCTGAGGCAGAGGCAACTTGGGAAAGAGAAGAGGAATTGAGGAAAGCATATCCGTGGTTCTTTGAGTAAGCAACTCAATCTCGAGGACGAGATTTCTTTTAAGGGGGGTAGAGTTGTAACACCCAAAAATTTGCATAATTTTAAAATAGTTAAATTGATTTATTTATGCAATTTTGTGAGCATTTAACATAGGCCAAATAATAATTTTACAAAATTAAAAACTGACCATAGGTCAAGAAGCATGTGTGAGCATTCATGCTTTGGTGCATTGTTTTATTGTTTGCGCTTTGGTTTTAGGTTTGAATCAAGACAGATTTGAAAATCTATTTCAAACTCCTTTTGAAAAAGTTTAAACAAAAGAAAAAGGAAAAATCTTTCTCTCCTTCCTTTCGGCCTGAGTCGGCCTGCTTTCCCATTTCGGCCCAGCTCGGCCTGGCGCATCTCCTTCTCTCCTCTGGGCCGCTGGCCTTTTCTTTTTCCTTGGCCCACTCGACTTTGCTCCTGGGCCGGCCCAAGCCAGCAGCCGCCAGCGCCTCGCCTCCCTCTCTCTGCGACCGATAGCCGGGGCCCGCATGTCGGCGCCTTCCTCTTGCTCGAGTCCGAGCTGAACACGATGCCGCGCCGTCCCGAGCCGCGTCCCTCGCCTCGCGTGCATCCCAAGCCGAACCCGGCTATAAAACCCGTGCCCCGCGCCGCCTTGCGCCCTGGAAAAACCCTAGCGCGAGCATTCGCTCTCGCTCGAGCTCGCAGCGCCACCACAAATTTCCGCCGCCGCCAAGCTCGATCTCCATCTCGTCGACTCGAAGCCCTAGCTCGTCTGTAAACTCGACGCCGGGCTTCTCCTTGCTCTTGCGATCTCATAGAGCTTTATTTCATTTATTTTCGTCCTCTGGTTTGCTCACGGTGCTCCGCCGAACTTCGCAGGTCGAAGCTCGCCGCCGTCGTTCGCCGTCCGCCGTCCAGCAGCCTCCTCGGCCTCCAATCTCGACCTTGGTGAGACCCCCTCGCTATGCTCGTTCGATTGGTGGTTTCCCCGAGGAAAACCGTGGCCTCTAGGGCCGGGTTCATCTCCGCCGGCGAGCTCACCTCGCCGCCGGCCATGGCGCCGCCGCGCCGGCCTTCTTCTCCGGCGGGCTGCCCCTCCTCTCTCCCCTTGATCTAATCTGGACCGTCCAGCTTAGATCCGACGGCCAGAGGTGGCCGATACCCCTTCGCGGGTCTATCTTGCAGAAAACCCCCTCGGGTTTAATCTATTTCATTAAGAATCCTTGGCGTATTCGTCTGTTTACGTTTTCGTCTCTGGAAAACGTATTCCAGTCTGTTCAGAGTCAAAATACGCTTTCAACTATTTACAGTTTTGCCATTCAGATTCAAATGCTCATATCTTCTCCGTTTTAGCTCCGATTTAGATGATCTTTATGTCCATGTGATCGTAGCGATGCATAGAATATTTTTATGAACTCTTTTTAATCTTTTTATTCTGTTTGATGTACTGTTCTAATAGAATTATATGTTTGCTTCGTGTATGTATGAATCGGATGCTTGATTGTTGCTGCTTGTTGGTCGCGGTTGCGTTCAGACGGTGAGGGTTTCGTTGAAAGCCCGGGTTTCTATCAAGACCAGCAGGAACCCCAGGAGCATTTGGATCAAGGCAAGTATAGTAGGACCATCCTTGTGTCCTATTCATTAATCCACTAAATTACATGTGCATGTGTCTTGCTATCCTACTAGTTTTACCTAGTGTTTGATTACCGTTGCCTTGACGACTTGGGTTATGCATTATGGGTAGTGATGCTAGTGCTTTTACCATGATCTTGTAACATGATTAATTAATTATGCAACCTTGTTAAGATGACTTATTTGTATGTGATCATATGGGACTTAACGTGCCACTGTGGGAGCTACATGGCTCTGGCTCTAGTTGTGCCTAGGACCTTTTCTAGCAAGTTAGAGGATTTGCGAGTTGGGTATAGGGCGGCTTCTCCATGGTATGTATAGCCGGGTAGGTAATGTGCTACTTTGGGAGGAGGGATTCCCTACATCCGATGACCCTGCAGCCCTATCTTGTTAGACGAACCTATGCATAACTTTATAGTGAACCCTGCCGGTTTTCCTTGGTAGAGAACTAAGAGGCTGATCCCCTCGGGCGAAAGGGCAAATCACGACTCACAGGGAAAGGGTACACCTCTCGTGCGAGTTAAATCGATTATCGTCCGTGCCCACGGTTAGGGGGCGGCCTTGAGACATTGCAATATAAGTGATCATCACCATTAATTATGTTTATGCTATAATGATGTTTAAGCTATCTTTATCATGTTTACTTGATCATGGGGTTTGGGAACACTACCTTGATGCTAATTGCTAAAATATGACATACACTAAAAGCTAATGCGCTTAACCGGTGTCGCCTTTTGAGCTTCATATACCCCCTATGCTTGCTAAGTACGTTGTACTTACACTTGTTTTACTTCATTACTTGGAAAATCCCGGATGGGTAACAGATGAGGATTGGATTGAGAGCTATCGCCATGATTACTAGCTTGAGTCAACCAGTCGACGCGTCCCTGAGTTGCAGCTTCCGCTATTGAGAGTCTACCATCGTTTGAGAGTTTATTAGAGTTGAGAGTCTACAATTAGTTTGAGAGTTTAATAAAGTCGAGTGATTATCTTCGTTGATATCTATTTATGTAAGACTATGTGATACTATTTCATTCGTGTTGTAATAAACTGTGAGATGGTACAGTTTATTCGATTTGTCAACTTATGTGGATGACTTCTGGGGATTCACATAAGGCTTGGATACGCCTCATTCTTGTCCTTAAAAATGGGCGTGACAGATATCATATTCATTTCTAGAGAAGTAGTTGCATTTAGTACCAACATTTTTGGCACCATGTTGGGGATGACAACCTAGCACTAAGTGGCATTAGAAATGTCAACAATTATGCCATGGAATGTTCCTTGATCCCCTCATGAATTCACCAAACCTACCTCCAAATACATTGCATCTGGACTTTCCATAGCGCACTGCCCTCCCTCTGACTTCAATGTGCCGATACCCCACCCGGCAGGGGCAGTCGCCCCCCTGGGGCGGCCGGGGGGCGACCCCTATGACGTCGTTTGCCGACCGTCTTCAGGAGGTTGGTTGCTTGTTGGGCCTGGGTCGACATGTCGAGGTGGATTTGGCCCAATCTGACCCTGAATTTGCTTTTCCTTCATTTGCTTGGTTTTACACTTTCTTGGAAGGCACCTTTTCATGTATAATTCCCTATACTCGGCGTACTTTCCCGCAGAGTGTAATAACTTCCAGTACATGTGGAATTAGGTCAGTAGCAAAGGTATATGTGTATAAAAATACATAATTCTCCCTTTTTGACCTATAGTTGGCGGTATAAAAATGTCGATAAGGACCGCCAACAGGGCTTGGATAGCCAAAGGTTCCCTCTTAACAAAGAGGGTTTAGGCTACATCCCCAAGAAAGGCAAGTCGGCCTTTGCAACTCCAAAGCCTAGCTTTGTGAAGGGTAATGGTCAGTTTTGCAATAGATGCAAGCAAGTTGGGCACCTAGAGCATAATTGCAATAAAAAGAACCAAAGCAAGAACCTTGTTAATGCTATACCTTTTGATTCTTGCTATGTGCTTACCAAGGGTGTGAAGGGTGTGAAAGCTAAGTTTATTGGTATACCTATTGTTGGCCTAAAGTGGAAGGCTATTTGGGTACCAAAGAGCTTAGTTACTAACCTACAAGGACCCATGCAAAAATGGATACCTAAACTTCATTGATTTGCTTGTAGGTCAATTATAAAGCTGGAGGAATGCATTGGATCATTGATAGTGGGTGCACTCAACACATGACCGGTACATCAAGAATATTTGACTCAATGAATGACAATGATAGCGGTGTTGATTCTATCACTTTTGGCAACAACAAGAAGGGCAAGGTTATTGGTTTGGGCAATATTGCAATATCAAATGACATGAGTATCTCAAATGTGTTGCTAGTTGAAAGCTTGGATTTCAATCTTCTCTTCGTGGCATAAATTTGTGATCTTAGATACAAATGCATCTTTGGGGTTGATGATGTTGAAGTCATTAGCATGGTGTTGACATCTCTAACACGGTTACAAATAGGTACGTTAAACCTCAGCAAAGGCGTTAGAGATGTATGGGACATCTCTTAGCATTGCTTAAGCCAGGTTGTCATTCCTAACACAACACTTATGATCACAGCACTATAGAAAATGAATAAGGTTATCCGCAAGCGCATAGATAAAATATTCCCGTTGTAGCATTTCACCCAGGAAAGCTCCAGGTATTGTTATTTATAATTCTACCACTGGGAAGGAACTTGGAGGTATAAAAAATAAAAGCTATAACTTACACTTGTGATAAGAGTTCCACTAGATCAAACTCAAAGCAGGAATCAATCATATCATAATAAGGATAATTAATAACAGATCATGGTAATCCTAAAAAGGGGTTCCACCGAGCATTTTCCTACTTGGGCGAGACTCTAGAAAGAACTAGAAAATAGAGACTAACTCCTAGGGCTATTGAGCTATAGGTCATTGAGCTACTTCAATTAGACTAACTCCTAGAAAGAACTATAGGTCATTGAGCTACTTCAATTAGTGCAATTACATCTTGCAACCATGGTCAGAGTTAACTTGTATTCATACACAAGAGACATTGCTAAAGTGGGTCAGGAACATAGCAAGATATCACCCCGCAACTCAGCCTTACTAGTCCTACATTCAGGGAGTGGACTACATAGGACTCAATGAAGCTATTACAGTCACCTTCATGATCTACCACATGGCCCGGAACATAGGGTGCATTCGCAGATAGATAATGTCTAAGCACCATGCTTACACAACTTCTACCCCACCCCTGAATTCAAAGGGTAAGCACTATACGAACAAGGGCATAAACACAAAGCTAATCCAACTATGCTAAACATATAATCAAAGTAGGCAATGAACATTATAACTATGAATATATAATTATACCAAGTCATATCAAGTATTCAACTCATGCACAAACTAGAACAAGAACTAGAGGATTAACACGAACTAGACAAGAACATGATGAACTAAACAATGAACTAGATGAACTAGATGATGAATAATGATAAACTAGACGAACTAGACGATGAACTAGAAGAACAAATAGATGAACTAGAAGATGAACACAATGAACTAGAAGATAAATAGCACAAATAGATTAACAATGTTGAATACAAGAGAGAAGTACAAGGCTGTACCTAGCCTCCTCATGACTAGATCCAGAATCCAAACATTGCTTGCCTCCTCTAATTCCTATTCTTATGTTCCAGCTATGCCCTAGCTGGTGGAGCTCAAGGTTATCCTTTCAAGGGACACCTCTGAACTGAACGATGGTGGATTGAATGAATTGATGGATGCCTCAGGGGGGTCTGCCTCTGCTTATATAGCCGGTGGGGTGAACCGCAGCCCTCGGATCAAACCAACATGCAACAAGGGTCAAGATGCGTCGTAGAGGTCGGTTGGAGGCCGCCACGCGAAGGAGGACCCACTTGGCAGTGGAGCCAGGCCGGCTGGCCTGATATGTGGGGCCGTCTGGCCCCACCTGGCAGCCACCTGGCCTCCGCTTCATTCCCGTGCCTTCTGGTGTCTTCCACGTCCTTCTAGTGCCACTTTTCGATCCGTTTGTGCAATGAGTCGTGTCGTGGATGGATTCTTTCCTTTCCTAGCTTTTGAATAAATCCCTGGAAAAAGATTATTTCACAGAGCTATGGAATCTTATTGGTTTAGTCCTTGGTCTTGTGATTGATGATGATTCTAGTGTCTTCTAGAGTCTTCCGAGTTGTATCCATCGAGGACTTTCTCTCCGATGCTCCAAATATGGCGAATGGTATGTCCGTCTCGATCGTCTCGACTAGCTCTCCGCAAAGGTGTGCTCACATTCTTCACTTGCAATACTTTTATATGGTGAAATATTGAATATCCTGCAAGGCAAGTGAGAACAACACAACTCGTGGAACTCGTTAGAATAAACCCCTATAACTCTACTTTACACATTGTTTCAGATCTCTTTCTAGGTTAATTGATGGTTAAAAATTGGAGTTAATTACCGTCAACAAACTCTCCCAAGCTTATGCTTTGCTAGTCCCTTAGCAAACAATGGTTTGGTTTAACAAGATGGATCAGGAGTTGCTACAATGCTTTCACACCTCGAAAATACACAGATGTTCAAACAAAAATTCTCCTCCGAGTTAGAACAAATCATTTCGCTAACTTACCCATATTACCTTTAACCATGGGGCTTGTAACCTTCACTTGGGTCATGAGCGGTTGAAAAGTAGAATGATCAGTCAAGCACTATGTCTCAAGCTCTTCGATCTACCTTCATTCCGAGTTTTTTTGCAAGTTTTCAAATAAAACTCGTAGATTCCTTCGTATGATCCTTTCAAGTCTCTTATATGTGGTATTTGTGGATTCCTTTCTAAGGCAACAATGGTGTTTTGTTTTCCTCTCCTCTCAAGATATGTGGTATTTTTGGCATAAGTCACAGTAACATCGTACCTTCCCTCTTCTCTCCCTATAAATAAGCAGCTTATGTGGAGCTGGAGGTATTTCAAGGACATAGCATACTTATCTTGCATATATTGCCTAATCAAACCCGAGATCCTCGGAGGGGAAATCATACCCTTAGATCATGATGTGCATGTGTGTGGACCTATATATGTGGAATAGGTATGTATGTGGTAGTGGATATATGGGTGAACAATGGTAACATATGGTGTAACACGGCAACGGTGAAAACAATGGCGGGGGAATATAATGGAAACCTTATCTTTACTCTACTCCTTAAGGGCATACTTCTCTCTTTTGAACTTTAAAGACTTTGAAGAATGCTTGGGTTCGATATTTTTTTTCTTTTTTCTTTCTCTCTCTTTTTTTAGAACCTAAGCTTCTTTTGCTAATGATAATCAAGAGATAAATAACAAGGACTTGTTGGAGCAATTATTGGATGGTGATGAAAACAATGATAAGGTTTGATGTGAAAAAGGGAAATATTTTTGGTTGTTCATTCCCAGGGTAGGAATAGAACATTTTTGGCGGATCTAAGTGGAAAGCATGTTGTTGCGTACTTCCAGGGCAGAAGCAGCATATTTGGGTGGAGTGTACGTGATCTTGATCTTGAGAATATGATGATGTAACACCCGGTTTTAAGAACAAAACCAGATATACACCATATGTGAGCCTTAGAGGTCAAATCTCACATATAGCCACAAATGAAAGGTACTATCAGTATACAATGCTTAATGTATATAACATATTTCATATAAAAGACATAACCTTATATAGCAATCAGCGGAAAGACGACTCTGATCTCCGGGTGTAGACTCCATTGGATCCAAACTGATTGGTTGAGCACAAGCCTAACACTTTTCCTGAGGTGTGGGGAGGAATAGCAAGAGTGAGTCCATGTCGAACTCCGCAAGTATAGCAACAAGGTAGTATAGACTTATAACCACATGATCAATGTAACATAAATAATATAGAGCACAAAACGGTAAACAATGAACATATTAACAATCAAAAGTCCTCATCTTAATGCAAGGATTCAAGGCCGCTCATGTCCTTGTGCAAGGCTAGTATACCAGTTTAATAAACTCTACGTAGAGGTGTACACTTTCACTGTGAGTCATGATTTACCCTTTCGCCCGAGGCCCGTCGACCTCTTAGCTCACTACCAAGGAAAGCCGGCAGGGTTCACTACGAAGCCTTTCAAAGGTTCGTTTAACTAGTTAGGGCCGCAGGGTCATCAGATGTAGGAAAACCCTCCTTCCAGTATGGCACATTCCTTCCCGGCTATAAAAAATACTCATAAGGGCAGGAGCCGTACTATACCCAACTCGCAAGTCCTCTAACAAGCTAGAAAAGGTCCTCATACTGAGCTAAAGCCAGAGCCATATAGCCCTCACAGTTGTACTGTAAATCCCGGAGGTTCTCTTACAGATAAATCCTCAAGTTGCTAAAAAATCATTTTTATCGTTTATTGCTTAAACATTAATCAAGTCACAAGATCATGGTTATAGAAATAAAACCCAAACTATACTTGCCTTAGTTATAAACTCTTGTTGGTCCTGCTGATCTTCAAAGAACTCCTTCTTGATCACAAACTTCTAGTTCACCAACTTCTTATAGATCACCAACGCAAAGCTCACCGACTAGACACGATCAAAGAGCACCACACAAGCATCCGAGCAATCATACACGAAGCAAACAATAGTACTATATTAGAATATTATACTAATCACAATAAAACAGAATAAAAAGTTTATAAAACTAATTTACTCATTGCTACGATCACATAGACGTCAAGTTCACCGAAAACGGAGCTACGACGGTGAAAATATGAATTTTCAAAGATTTTCCTATAGACTAATAATGCATTAAATACGACCTCAAAATTTAAAAGTTACAAACTGAACTAACAATGGCACTACTGCGTAGATTACAGAATTACGAATCTAACGCACTTTGAACGGGCCAAATCGGAGTTAAAATGATCATTTTATAAACATTTGAAATCTGATGGCAATTCTGTAAATATATAAAAACGTAATTTGATCAGGGAAGATGGACTACGACAGGATGTAATCCATTGTGCTTGAATTATTTTTCTATAGGAAAACGGCCATAAACACAAGATGGTGTCATGATTATGTCACCAAAGCTAAAATTGACATCATCAAGGCAAACAAGGCAAGGCAAGTTCTCGGTGAAGGTCATGATCAGTAATGGAGCTTTGCTGGAGATGGATGAACACAACGTATATACATGCCTCGGTTTGACTTGGAAAAGGAACATGAAGATAGAGGAGGATGCGGAGAGCTCACCTACGGATCTCTCAACAACGATGAAGATTGAAGACACGGCGACGGTGAGCAGTTCGTCTTGATTTGGGCTGACTCGAGCCATGGACTGAAAACGACATAGTTGTTTCTTTCAAGTGCATCCGTCCATCAGCCGGCGAAGAACAACACTGGCGTGCTTGATTTGGAGAAGATGGTGCATCACGAGGACTCCATCCTCCTACACGTGGATCGGTAGCTGGCGTCTCAAAGAAGAGAAAGGGGTCGAACGGCTCTTTCCCTCCTGGCCCCCTCCCCACCGCCGCCGCCGGCGGCGCCGGCGGCCCGGCCGTCGCCGGCGCCCGCCGGACCCAGATCCTGCACCCCCAACCTCCGATTTAATTCCTCCTCTGCTCAGCTCCTCGTTTTCTCTCCACCCCGTCGCTCCTCACCGGCAGCCTCCGGGGCCGTGGGCGCGGCCGCGCGGCCGCGGCGCCGCGGCGTCGCCGAGTCGGGCACGCAGGCCGGGGCGCAGCCCGCGCGGCGGCGGCCGCGGACGCCGCCGCGTCGCCCGCGCTGCCGAGGGCGCCGCGCCGCCGCGCCGGCAGTGGCCGGCCGCGGCGCCGCCACGCTGGTCGCGCCCGGCCGAGGGCGCCGCCACGCCGGCGAGCCGGCCATGGACGCGACGCGTCGGGCCGCGCCGGCCGGGGGCGCCGCCGGGCCGCCTGGGGAGCCCGCGGGCGCTGCCGCGTCGGCTGCGCTAGCCGCAGGCGCCGCCGCGCCGGGTGCGCTGGATACCTGCGCCGCCGCGGTGGGCGTTGAGGGGCCGACCGGACTAGGGGTCGCCAGACCCGGCGCCGGCGCGCCCTCGCTGCTCCGTCCTCGCCCTGCCTCGCCGGGTCGGCTGGAGGCCGGCGTCTTCGAGAAGGCCGTCGTCTTCGAGGAGGTAACGGGGGGGGGTCGACCTCCCCGTTGTCTGGTGCCCAGGTGGCAGCGTCGCCGGCCGCCGCCCTGTTGCTGGCGAGCTCATCCACCTCCGCCCTGCCATCCCCCGCGTCCAGCTCGCTTGCGGAGTCCAGGGTCCCGGGGTTGGAGGCGCCCACCTGCGAGCTGCTGCTGCGGGAGATTTCTCCTCCGTCACCGGGGAGCCCTGCCATGCCCGAGGTGCCCTCCGGTGCCGCGTACCCTGCCATGGCTGGCCTGGTGCCTGCCCTGCCTCGCGCCACGCCCCTGTGGGCGGAGCTGCTGGAGGAAGGGGAGCTAAGCCCGCCTTCGGGATGCGACGCGGAGGCGGACGACGTGGAGGCGGTCGTCGTTGCCTATGCGGACGGGGCCGTCGCGGCTCCGTCGGAGCCTGAGGTCGCTCTCGTGCGCCCATCCGCCCCTTGCACGTCGCCGCCTCCCTCCACCCCGGCCTTCCCTTCCTCCGGTGACGCCGCCGGGCCCGCTATGTTGGATGTCATCACCGTCGAGGATGCTTCCGACGACGACGAAGCTCCGGGCTCAGCCTTCGCCCCCTCCACGGGCAGGCCCAAGCATCGACGCTGGTGCGACTCCTCCGACGATGACGAGGAGGAGGGGATTGGCCTCTTGACCGTGCACCACGTCGCCTCGCCTCTGAGACCGGACGCGGGCGCTGCAGCCACCTCCGCCACCACGGCCGTGAGGGGTACCCTCCCGGCGCCCGCCACGGCGTTTGCGCGCGTTCCTGCACTACGCCGCCTTGGCTCGCGGCCGGTGCCACGCACGCCGGCGCCGCGACGCCTTGGTCCACGACGTCCTCCGACGCCCAGGATGCACGTCCCTCGCGTGGCGGCGCGTACTGATGCCGATGGCTTCACCCTCGTGGAAAGCCGCCGGCGAAGGCGTCGTCGTGTCTCGCATCGCCCTCACCGCTGACGTCCCGTGCCGACCGCGCTCGTCGGTCGTTGCTTCAACTGCCTGGCGGAGGGTCACATCGCCGCCCAGTGTACCTCCCTGTCGCGTTGTCTCTTCTGTCTAAGCACGAGGCACCGGGCGCGGAACTGTAATCGCCATCTTCGCCCGCCCCAACGCCTTCGCCGCTCGGCAAGGATGCGCCAGGGACGTGCGGGTGGGGGCAGCGGGGCCGCTTCGATCGCGCCCCCTATTCTCATCGGGCAGATCCTTTGTCCAGTTCCTTCGACGATCGCAGATGGCGGCCCGCAGCTCGTTGCTCGTCGTCGACGTCGACGGCGCCGGGGCAAGCGGCCAAGAAGGGCCAGCTTCGCCACTGAAACCGACGCCGCCACCTCCAGCGGGGATGAGGGGCCTCCGCTTCGGGCGGACCCGATGGATGACGAGCTCGCAGCCTGCCTCGTCACGCGCTCGTGTCCTTCGCCTCCTGTGTCTCTACAGGCACAGACAGAGTTGTTGGTGCCCCTGTCACCGCCGCGTCCGACCAGGCTCTGCTTCGCAGTGGACGACGAAGGCAAGGATGCCGCGGCAGTGGCCTCTCCGGCTGCCACCGCTGTTGAGGCCCCTTCGGTGGCCCCGATGGCCGACGCTGGGGGGCAGCCACCCGAGCTAGAGGCGGCCGCACCCGGGTCGGAGGGCGAGGACGCCGTGACAGTGGCCTCTCCGGCCACTACCGCTGTTGAGGCCCCTTCTGTGGCCCTGGTGGGCGACGTCGGGGGCAGCCACTCGAGCTGGAGGCGCCTGCGCCCCGGTGGGCGACACTGGACGCCTTCTTCGACGCTCTATGTCTCCCGCTGGAGGAGCCTCTCATCCCCAACACGACGCGCCCGCATGTGCCAAGAGCGCGTGATGACGATTGGATGCCGCGGCAGAGTACCCGTCTGGCGGCAAAATCGGCATATCGCGACCCGAACCCGGAGCGGCAGGCAAAGCGGATCATGCTGAGCAAGTGGACTAAGCGGCCCTCCGATGACATTCCAGACTCCTCCGTCCACGATGAGTTTGTCAAAGCCTACGCTGCAGCAAGCCTGTCCGCCAGAAGGGAGGCCATGGCGGTTATGTTTCCTCGACGTGGTGCGGCGAGCTATCCTCGGCGTGGTGCGGCGAGCGGCGCACCAACGTCGGGCTTCGGGCCGAAGCCGTAAGAGGCGGGTCGTGGAATTCGGCATCTCTGTCGCTCAATCGGTTCAGTAGTCAGTACGACCTCCGAAGCTCCGCCGTTACAGCCGGCGCCTTTTGTGTGTGTTTTGTCCATCTTATCCTCTTGGCACCTCGCCTCTAGAAAAGCTAGAATGTAAAAACAATTCTAACTTCTTCTTAATGCGGTACGTGCAGCGCACGTTTTCGGAAAAAAAGGTAGCCGGCGTCTCTGCCTTCTTCACCGGGGTCAAAGCTCAGCAGCAGATCGTAGATGACAGAAGTGGAGCAGCTGAACGGCCATGCACGGCAGCGGTGGCGCCGGTCTTTTCTTGACGAGACCCAAACCAAGGCGGCGGCTTGGTGCTGGCGGCAGCGCTTGCGAGCTAGTGCAGGGGGCGGCTGTGCTAGGGTAAAACGACGGCAGCGTTGCAGTGTGCGCTATGCGGTTCAGGTTGCCTTGCTTGCCAGGAGAAGGACGCTACGGTTGCCTCCTCGTAAGTGGGCTGGACTCGTGAAAGAGCTACGATATATGGCAACGCATGATTAGACTTTTGGCTTTCTGGATTGCATCACGTCAAAAGACACAGGCCCAAGATGGAGAGAGAGGGAGAAGAAAAGAAATACATTTTCTTTTTATTTCACAAGTTTTCGAATAGAGTTTTCAAATGAATTTGAATCCTTTTAATCTTTTGGTAAAAACCAGACAATACGAAATAAATTATGCTCCAGCATGAATGCATCAACATGTTTCTAGCCTTAAGATGGATTTTATTTCACCAAAAATATTATTTAGCCAATGTTAAATGCTCACAAAAATAGCATAAATCAATCAATTTTGCTATTTTAAAATCATGCAAATTTTGGGGTGTTACAGATGAACCTCTCGACAAGGGTCTTACACGGGTTGATCAAACTCAACACAAAGCAAGCAGCCTATGAGCTGATTTTCCTAGTCTAGCAAACATGTCTATGGCTATGGTAGGAATTTAATCACTCATCATACAGGAACTCATCATGTGGTAATTTTAGGTTTTTCAAAAGATAAATTTCCAGAACTCTAGTATCACTAGGAACAAGATAAATAGCAGCTCAAAACCTTCTCATATCATACTCTTCAATCACCTAGACTTAGATCAAGCTTTTGCAACCAAAAAGTTTTGAGTTTTTGAGCAAATCTATATGTCAAAACAATCTTACCCTAAAACTTGAGACAATTTAAGGTTCAACACTAGGCACTTGAAAGGGATTACGACAGATCAACTATTTATCATCTCCATACAAACAGATTATCTAGAGCTCAATTATTCCGGGGCAGGTGAACAAACTTATATACTCTCTCTTTTTATTACCTAATAATTTAATAGCTAATAGATATAGTAAACTATTTTTATTTTGTTTTCTAAGTTCTTTATATTCGAAAATAAATCACACATAAGGAAAGTAATACTTAGCTAGACACATGGGGATGCTCCTCCCACAAGCTGGATGTTGACGTAGTCGTTCATCTTGAATCTTGACAGCGTAGATGTTCCTTGTCCCTCTGGGTCTCCAAAAGTGGATGTTTGATGGAGCGGTCCTTCCCAGAGTGGATGAAATCTTCTGGCTATTCTTCCTCCTTGTTGAATCCTATCTTAATTCAAATAGACAACAAAGCTCGTGGACCAGATTAAGCATTAGTGGTAAAACTATTTATGCCTCATCTGTTTTATACATTTTCAATCAAGTATTTTTCAACAAGATCTCAATATTTTTGGAGTTTTTCTATTTTTGTATACAGATGCAACAATTATTTTTGTGCCTCCACAGCGAACAGCCGAAACTTATTCACATGGGGCTTAGGTTTTTTTTTAGATGCAATGCTATGATGCAACAAAATAAATTTTTATTTTATTTTCAATGCAAAGCGAAAAATATAAATATGCTAAAGTAAAAAAACTATATAGGGAAAAAATATGAGGATAACTACCGATGTAACCTTTCGGCGAAGGTTCGGAGATTTAGGTCCGTCTAACCGGACCTTCTGGCTCGATCAAGTAATTGAGGGGGTGTCTGAGGGGATAGAGTCCTCCCCTAATTTCTCCTCTTCTGTCTGTACCTGAGTATCTGGTGAGTTAGAAGATAGCGATTTCTCTTCTAGTGCGGGAGTGCTTGGTGGTGTTGTTTCTTTCTTTCTCCACACTTTCTTGATCTTTGGTTTCTCTTCCTGTGGTACCTCATCTAGAATCTTCTATTCTTCTTTGGCCTCTAGGGCAGCTTCTGCTTCAACAGCTTCCTTTTTCTGATCAGCCCCTTCTTCATTGATGGCTTGCTATCTTTGATGCTGAGAGTGGTGTCTCCTATTCCTGTTCTTCTTGGGCTTTTCATAAGTTGTATAGCTACTAAAGTAACAGCGTACCTTTTCCCTGGGGAAGTGAAAATGGATCTCCCCTTGCTTCATGAAGATGATCGCGCTGGTGGTGTGAAGGAACGGTCTTCCTAGGATAAGGTGGACGTCATCTTCATCACCCATGTCTAAAACCATGAAGTCAGTGGGAACCTCATGGTCCCTGATCTTGACTATTACGTCCTTGGCTATTCCTTCCAGAAATCTGAAAGATTGGTCCGCCAGCTGCAGCTATAAATATGTTGGGCACAAGGGTGTATCATGATATAAATGTCTATATGTTACCATAGACATGATGTTGACACTTGAGCTGATGTCACAGAATGTCTTGTAGAAGGTGCTCCCCTCGATCATGCAATTGATGGTAAGCACTCCAGGATCTTCCTTCTTCTCAAGGTGTGATGGAGGAAAAGCAGGGTCGATGGGTGGTTCAATAGTGTTGACCATCCATACTGGCTCTTGATCAGGTTGCTTCGCTTTGCTTTTCCCTTTCTTATTGTTGTTCTTGTCTGGAGTAGGTAGGATGCCTTCATAGGTATAGACATTCTTCTTGACTGGAGTCTTCTTTTCTGGAACCTTCTTCTCTGAATCTTGTTCTCTAGAATCTTGTTCTCTGGAATCTTCCTCTCTGGAATCTGGTTCTTCTTTTCTGGAGTCTTGTCAAAATCCAAGTAGTGTTGAGGATGAACTCAGTTTGTAAGTGTACGATGCTTAAAACTAAATCTCTCCTTGGTGTCCCCAATGGTGAAACAGATCTTGGCTGTGTTGGCGTAGATGATGGCTTTAGCTGTGCTACGGAATGGTCATCCCAAAATGATGGGTGCTCTTTCATCTCCTCCTGTTTCTATCACCATGAAGTCTACTCATAGAGCTGAGTGTCCAACTCCCACGAGAATGTTCTCAAGGATCCCCTTAGGGTAGCACAATGTCTGATCTGTAAGCTGCAAACACATGGTTGTGTACAATAAAGGTTGACCATGGACTTTCTCGTAAATTACCTTAGGCATAATGTTGACACTTGCTCTAGGTCACAGATGGCTTCGTCGAAGGTGTGAGCTCCAATGCAGATGGGGATGATGGGTCTTCCTGGATCTCCTTTCTTTTCTGGCATGTCCTCTTCTCCCTATACTGGTCTCAGTGGTCTGGGTGGTGCGACGAAGTATTCTTCTGCATTGAAGATATCTACAAGATTCATAGTTTCTAATTCATCCGGATTCCCTAAAATCTTACCTTTTTCAGCCATAGGTACTAAAGCCGCTAATGAGAGATTTGTGATTCTATTATCTTGTTAAAGCTAAGCGATTCTTTATGACAAAGTAAAGATATCCATTCTATTGTTTATGGTTTCAAGAACTTTATCATTGAAAGCTATCTTTCTCGGACATGTTATCAATAACTTTATTCGATTAACAATCATTTCTCTCAAAGGTGGTTGGTTGAAATTGTTACCTTGGTAGTTACTTGAGTGGTTACTTGGGGTAGTTGGGTCTTGGTTGCTTTGATTCCACCCTTGATTCCGCCAATTCCATCCTTGATTCTGTTGAGGACAATAGTTGGCATTATTGTTGATGTAGTTGACATCCTCCTGGACTTCAGGACAGCTACTTCCTATGTGGCTAGTGCCTCCACACTCTTCACAAGTCATGCAGGAGTCATGGATGTGCATGACTTCCTTCTTCTGTTGATTGCATTCGTCAAGCTTCTTCATGAGTAGTCCATCTTGGCAGACAACATGTCCACCTCTTTGACTTGATGCATTCCTCCTTTCTTGCGTGGTTGAGTGCGTTCTTCATTCCATCCCTGGTTCGAAGCTATCTTCTCAACGAGAGTGGTGGCTTCACGAATAGTGAGTGACAAGAACGATCCTCCACCAGCTGCATCAATATTCTCACGAGCACTTGTGGTGAGCCCATGATAGAATGTCTACATGAGTAGCCAATCCTCCATCCCATGGTGAGGGCATTCGATATATAATCTTGAAAGCATTCCCATGCCTCGGGATAGATTGATCATGCTTGTTCTTTGGAAAGTTGAGATCTTTGCACGTAGGGCATTGGTTTTGCCTACGGGAGAGAACTTTGCTAGGAAAGCAAAGGAGCGAGATATTCCATGTAGTATTTTTCTCTCTCGTTGGCGTAGAACCATTGCTTCGCCCTTCCCAAGAGTGAGAATGGAAATAGGCGAGTAGTATGGCATCTCTTTCAACTCCTTTGATGATGAATGTGTTGCGATCTCCCGGAAGTGTTGGTGATGGGAACTTGCATCTTCATGTGCTTTCCCACAAACCGGTTGGCTTGCACCATGTTGATCAAAGCTAGCTTGAGCTCGAATCCTTCATCTCCCACATCAACTGCTGGACCAGTCCTAATGTTGGCAGTTGTTGGAGCGGAGAATTCACGAAAAGTCTTGTTGGCCATGGCTTCGAATACTGGCGTCAAACTCCTTCTTGGCTGGTCTTCTTTTGACAAAGTGGTTGGGGATTTCTTCTTCCTGAGATTGGCTCTGGCTTTTCTGATTATTTCCTCTGGATCCTCAACATAGTTTGTCGGTCGAGCAAAACCAGTGGTATATTACCCTGCATAAGATACTCAAGTAGGCCGAACAAGGGTAATCCTGTTCCAGGATGTCTGGTTTTCTCAATTATCACATGTGTAAGATTATTCCTAGATATTCAAAATGAATCTATTCTAAACCTCCTTTTGCCTTCCCTGGCAACGGCACCAGAAATGCTTGTTGACATCTCTAACACGATTATAAACAGATAGGTCAAACCTCAGCAAAGGCATTAGAGACGTACGGGACATCTCTTAGCATTGCTTAAGCCAGGTTGTCATCCCTAACACAACACCAAAAGATGTGGTTGTACTTATGATCATAGCACAATAGAAAATGAATAAGGTTATCCGCAAGCACACAGATAAAATACACCCGTTGTAGCATTTCACTTAAGAAAACTCTAGGTATCGTTATTTATAATTATACCACTAGGATGGCACTTTGAGGTATAAAGAATAAAAGCTATAACTTACACTTGTGATAAGAGTTCCACTAGATCAAACTCAAAGCAACGATCAATCATATCATAATAAGGATAATTAATAATAGATCATGGTAATTCGACTCATGCACGAACTAGAACAAGAACTAGAGAATTAACATGAACTAGACAAGAACACGATGAACTAAACAATGAACTAGATGAACTAGACGATGAACAATGATGAACTAGATGAACTAGATGATGAACTAGATGAACAAATAGATGAACGAGAAGATGAACACAATGAACTAGAAGATAAATAGCACAAATAGATTAACAATGTTGAATACAAGAGAGAAGTACAAGGTTGTACCTAGCCTCCTCGCGACTAGATCCGGAATCCAAGCATTGTTTGCCTCCTCTAATTCCTATTCTTATATTCTAGCTTTGCCCTAGCTGGTAGAGCTCTAGGTTATCCTTTCAGGGGACACCTCCGAACTGAACGATGGTGGATTCAATGAATTGATGGATGCCTCGGGGGGGTCTGCCTCTGCTTATATAGCCCGGTGGGGTGAACCGCAGCCCTCGGATCAAAACAACATGGAACAAGGGTCAAGATGCATCGTAGAGGTCGGTTGGAGGCCGCCACACGAAGGGGGCCCACTTGGCAGTGGAGCCAGGCCGGCCGGACTGACATGTAGGGCTGGCCGGCCCCTCCTGGCAGCCGCCAGGCCTCCGCTTCGTTCCTGTGCCTTCTGGTGTCTTCCAGGTCCTTCTAGTGCCACTTTTCGATCCGTTTGTGCAATGAATCATATCGTGGATGGATTCTTTCCTTTCCTAGCTTCTGGATAAATCCCTAGAAAAAGATTATTTCACAGAGCTGTGGAATCTTGTCGGTTTAGTCCTTGGTCTTGTGATTGATGATGGTTCTAGGGTCTAGAGTCTTTCGAGTTGTATCCATCGAGGACTTTCTCTCCGGTGCTCCAAATATGGCGAATGGTATGTCCGTCTTGATCGTCTCGACTAGCTCTCTACAAAGGTGTGCTCGATTATTCACTTACGATACTTTTATATGGTGAAATATTGAATATTCTGCAAGGCAAGTGAGAATAACACAACTTGTGGAACTCATTAGAATAAACCCCTATAACTCTACTTTACACATTGTTTCATCTCTTTCAAGGTTAATTGACGGTTAAAAATTGGAGTTAATTGTTGTCAACGCATGGATGGTTCAAATGTGGCATTCAAGGGCTTTAGATATGAGAATCTCTACCTAGTTGATTTCAATGCTAGTGAAACTTCTTTGACAACTTGCTTAATCTCCAAATCAAGCATGGGTTGGCTATGACATAGGAGGCTTGGTCATGTTGGCATGAAACAATTGAAGAAGCTTACAACTCATAATCTTGTTGATGGTTTAAAAGATGTTAAATTTGAGAAGAACAAGCTTTGTAGTGCATGTCAAGCCAGGAAGCAAGTTGGAAGTTCACATCCAAAGAAGAGTACAATGAGCACATGCAAGGCATTTGATTTGATGCACATAGATCTATTTGGCCCAACAACATACACAAGCATTGGTGGAAACAAGTATGGATTTGTCATAGTGGATGACTTCACAAGATTCACATGGGTGTTCTTTCTTAGTGACAAGAGTGAAGTGTTTGACTCCATCAAGACCTTGCTCACTAGAGTTCACAATGAGTTTGACATAAGAATCAAGAAAGTGAGAAGTGACAATGGTAGTGAGTTCAAGAACACAAGAATGGAAGAACTTTGTGATCATTATGGTATTGGACGTCAATTTTTGGCCAAATACACTCCACAATCAAATGGCCTAGTTGAGAGAAAGAATAGAACATTGCTTGATATGGGAAGATCAATGCTTCATGAGTACAATGTCAGTCAATCATTTTGGGATGAACCAATCAACACGGCTTGCTACTACATCAATAGACTTTATTATCATCCATTGCTAGAGAAGACCCCATATGAGCTACTTCATGGAAGAAAGCCCAATATTGCTTACTTTAGAGTGTTTGGTTGTAAATGCTATATCTTGAAGAAGGGCACTAGATTGGAGAAGTTTGACAAGAGATGTGATGAGGAGTTCCTACTTGGTTATTCAACAACAAGCAAAGCTTATAGAGTATGGAACAACTCAAGTGGTATTCTAGAAGAAGTCCATGATGTGCAATTTGATGAAACCAATGGGTCACAAGATAAAGTAGAAAATCTAGATGATGTTGGTGGAACTCAATTGGTTGAAGCTATGAAGAATATGGACATTGGGGACATTAGAGTAAAGCAAGTGATTGACATTCGAGATGACGATAAAGATCAAGTGCTCAAATCTCGTATGAAGCAAGCTAGTGACTCTCAAGTGCAAGATCATGGTTCTAGTTCATCTCATCAAGATACATCGAGTGATCAACCATGCTCAAGCAATCAAGTGCAAGTGCTCCAACCACAACATGTTGCAAGAGATCACCCTATTGATAGTGTTATCGGTGATATTAGAAGTGGTGTGCAAACAAGGTCAAGATTGGCAATGTTTTGTGAACATGCATCATTTGTGTCAACCATAGAACCAAAGAAGATAGAAGATGCTTTGAAAGATGTCGATTGGATCATGGCTATGCAAGAAGAGCTCAATAACTTCATAAGGAATGATGTTTGGGAGTTGGTAGAAAGGCCAAATGACTACAATATGATTGGAACCAAATGGGTGTTAAAAAACAAGCAAGATCAAGATGGCATTGTAGTAAGGAATAAAGCAAGACTAGTTGCTCAAGGTTACACTCAAGTAGAGGGTCTTGACTTTGGTGAAACATATGCTCCCGTGGCAAGATTGGAGGCTATAAGGATCTTATTGGCTTATGCATGTGCTCACAACATCAAGTTTTACCAAATGGATGTCAAGAGTGCATTTCTCAATGGGATCATCAATGAGTTAGTCTATGTTGAGCAACCTCCCGGATTTGAAGATGACAAGAAACCCAACCATGTGAACAAGTTGAAGAAGGCCTTATATGGCTTGAAGCAAGCACGTAGCGCATGGTATGAGAGGCTAAGGGATTTCCTTCTCTCTAAGGGATTCAAGATGGGCAAGGTTAATACAACTCTATTCACCAAGAAGATTGGTAATGATCTATTCATAGTGCAAATATATGTTGATGATATCATCTTTGGGTCAATCGATCAAGCTTATTGTGATGAATTTGGTGAAATGATGGCCAAAGAGTTTGAAATGTCCCTGATTGGTGAACTTAGCTACTTACTTGGTCTCTAAGTCAAGCAATTGAAGAATGACATATTTGTGAGTCAAAGGAAGTACATAAGGGACATGTTGAAGAAGTTTGGAATGCAAGATGAAAAGCCAATTTCAACTCCAATGGGTACAAATGGAAATTTGGATAGTGATCTTGATGGCAATATGGTGAATCAAAAGGAATATCGGTTCTTGATTGGAAGTCTACTCTATGTCTCCGCATCAAGGCCGGATGTCATGTTTAGTGTTTGCATGTGTGCTAGATATCAAGCCTCACCTAGAGAGAGTCATCTCACGACCACAAAGAGAATGTTGAGGTACTTGAAGCAAACAAGAGATGTTGGACTATGGTATCCCAAAGGGTCAAAGTTTGAATATTCAGACTCCGACTATGGGGGTTGCAAGATCAATAGAAAGAGCACAAGTGGCATATGTAAACTACTTGGAAGATCACTTGTGTCATGGTCCTCAAAAAAACAAAATAGTGTGGCAATCTCTACCGCCGAAGCCGAATATGTTAGTGCGGGGAGTTGTTGTGTAACTTCGAAGGATTATGGCCTCAACTTCAAGAATGTGCCATTGCTATGTGATAATGAAAGTGCAATCAAGATGACACAAAACCTGGTTCAACATGGAAGAACAAAGCACATTGACATAAGGCACCATTTCATTAGAGATCCTCAACAAAAGGGAGATATTGCTATTGAAAGTGTTGGCACCGATGATTAACTTGCCGATATACGCACCAAGCCACTTGATGAAAAGAGGTTTTTGCAAGCTAAGGAATGAGTTAAACATTCTTAATTTCTCAAACATGAGTTGAATGTACCCCACCCACTTATTGACATGCCTCTCCTTCGACAAAGCAAGGTAAAGTTGATTGACATGTCATTCATCCTATGCTAAGGACTTACTAGAGCATGTAGACATAATAAGTGGTTTCCATGAGCATTCATGATAAATCAAAGAAATTTGATGTATGTATGGCACCACTATTGCTTCTATGCTTACTTTGACTTAGTGGTGGCATATGACATGTTTGTGAGCTTGCAATCCTAGTGTTGAATCTAGAAGATTTGCTATAAGTGTTTAATTTAACATAGGCAAGATAACCCTTATCATGAGGTGTGAAGAAGCTTGTCTTTGGTTCAAACTAAATTAAATATCTTTGGCAAGTGTTCTAGGTTGAACCAAATTTCACAAATTTTAAACCTACTCCATCAAACACTTTTCTCTCCACAATTTGATCCCATTTTTGGGTAAGTTGATGACAAAGGGGGAGAGAAAAAGATGATTCAACATGATAAAGGGGTAAATAAAATTTTGATGCACACAAGTAGAGGGAGAAAGCTCATAAACAAAGTTGTTGCAATTGTTTGTGCATTTTCATATGACTTGCTCATTGCACATGTATTTAAATTCATATAAATGCTTGTGTGGTGTAATGCTAGTATAGAACTTGAATGATGAAATGATCTACTAGCATGCATAGGTTGTATCTAGACATGCCTTAAGTTTTACAAGTGGATCAAGAGCCTTTGCATATAATGTTGATTTCACGGGGTTCTTGAGTTTTTGATGGATGTCTAGTTACTTCATGGAGCTAAGGATGGTGTAAAAGGCAACTCCGATTGGTATCATGCTTCAAAGGTCCATTTCTTACACCTTAGCATCATTTTGGTAGAATTACTCTCCCAACACTTCTATCCATACATATGTGCAAAGCTTTCAATCCAAACTCTATGCACATATGTAGGGGGAGCTAATGCTACCAAAATCGAGCTTGTGATAATTGTCCAAACTTTACTTATGAGCAAAATGATTAGACAAGTATGACAAGTTCAAAACTTTTATTATCAAAATCATCTTTGAAAGGTTGTCATCAATTACCAAAAAGGGGGAGATTGAAAGTCCCTAGTTTAGTTTTGGCTAATTGATGAAACCTAGGACTAACCTTTGTATCTAAGTGGATGATTGAGATAAAGGTGGTCATGATGAAATGAGTGAAACTCATTGAATATGAGACATGAGATTGACTCATGTGACCAAGATGGTGAAGATCAAGACGAGGCTTGGTTCGATGGACCGGTTGCAAGAGTGAAGGGCAAGTCGAGGCTTCGAAGCAAAGGACCATACGATGGTGAAGCTGAAGCAAGACTCGGCACTTTTGGGAAAATAGGATGCATATTTTCTATTGCGCCAGCAAAATGTTTATGAAAACATGCTAACTCTGGAGCACAAGTTGGTACACTTGTTGGCTAGCATGTATGTGCAAAGGTGGAGAAGACAGCATCATCGACGGGCTGTTTATCACGGATTTACACATGTCGGACGCCAGGGTTGTGAGCGTCGTACGCTGGGCTGAGCGTCTGGCGCGTTGTGCTTTTTGGGCAGCTCGGCTGGGGTGCGTCGGACCGTCTGGCACTTTCACGTTGGACGCCAGCTGGCGCAGTGCCCATGTCAAGAGTGGCTGGCTGTTGGTTGGCTGGGCGAGGGCGTTGCACGCGTTGGACGCTAGGGCGCGTCCGATGGCTGCGTCCAGCGAAGCGTCCGGAGGTTGGGCATTTTGCAGGGGCTACTGGACTTTGTCTGAAGCTCCGAGTAGCATTCGGAGATGTGCCTCGGACGCATCCGACGAGCAGGTTAACAGCTAGTTTTGAACTGGCCCGTTTGGCGCGTAGAGGTTGCACGCGTCGGATGCGCCAGAGGGGCCGGACGCGTCTTGCGCCTTCGTTTCTGGTGGTTCGAGGGGCAACTGCTAGTTTGGCTTGAGGGGTGTTATAAATAGAAGGTGGCCGGGTTGTGGCTACCACTCTTGACTCTTTCACTTGTTCTAACATCCTTGTGAGCTGAAGAAAGCCTCTCCCACTCATCTCTCTTGCTTGTTACTCTTGGAGAGTACTGCTCCTAGCGGGTTGGAGATTGTTGGAGGCGTTAGCAAGAGAAGGTGATTGTTCTTGGCCACCTCCGGTTGATTGTAAGAGGTTCTTGTGCTTTCCTCGGTGGAGTGCCAAAAGCAACTCTAATACATTGCACGTGTCATTGAGTTACCTCACTTGAGAGTGGTGTCTTGCAGTACCTTGCGGGGCGTGCCTTGAGGGGCAAGTGACTTGAGGGTCACACCAGAGAACCATCTAGGTGTTGGTCGACACAACCAGTGACGTAGCTTGTCAGTGCACAAGTGAACACTGGGTGAACAAAAATATTGTGTCTCTTGTCTCCTAGTGATTGGTCTTCATATTGTGTTGTTGTCAATATTGATTGATTGTATATCATCTAGGTGATTGGCAACATCTACACTCCACCGTCGGTATAAGAATCACAATTCTCTCTCTTGCATTTACATTGACTAGATTATCTTGTGTAGCTCTAGTTCTAGCTTTTCTAGTAGTGTTGTTAGCTTGCTCACTAGTGTAGAATTAGCGACATAGGCCTTGTGTGAACTAGAGATCATGATCTACTAGACTTATGGATAGGAGGCTTGCATCACTTCCTTAGGCTAAGCAAAACTTGCTTTATGCCGTTTATTATTCTAACAAGTTTGCTTAGTGGTTTTTGTAGAATTTTTTATAGGCTATTCACCTTCCCCTCCAGCCATCTAGGACCTTACAACAGGGTTGAGTTCTCTCTTCATTCCAACCTTGGTTGGATGCCATCTTTTCCACAAGAGTTGTGGCTTGAGCAATTGTAAGTGATCAGAATGCTCCTCCAGTGGCAGCATCCATAGTCTCACGGGTGCTCCTCCATTCCATGATGAGGACACTCTAGCACTCCCATGCTTCTGGGACTGACTCATCATGTTGTAGTTGAAAACTTGATATCTTCCCACGAAGAGCATTTGTCTTGCCCATGGGAAAGAACTTCACTAGGAAATTGGTGGAGCAGAGTGCCCACGTAGTATTCTTCTCCTTAGTTGCATAGAACCACTGCTTTGCTCTCTCCAATAGTGAGAATGGGAAGAGGGGTGGTAGTATGGCATCTCGGGGACATCCTTGATGGTGAAAGTGCTTTGCAAATCTCCGGAAGTGTTAGAGATGAGCACTAGCATCTTCATGTGCCTTCCCACAAAACTAGCTAGCTTGCACCATGTTGATCGGCACTGACTTGAGCTCAAATGATTTCTCAATGTCCGCGGCAGGTCTAGTATGGATGTTATCCATAGTGGGAGCTGAGAACTCACGGAGTGACTTGTTGGCCATGGCGTCAAAATCTGGTGTTAAGCTATGAAATACGCTTGGTTGATCTTCCGACTCAGAAGGTGGAGCTTCAAGCTGAGATGTTGATGATGATGCTTCAGTTGCTCGAACTTTCTTTAGCTTGGCTCTTGTTCTTCTGATTAATGCCTCTGGATTGTCGATGAAATTATCTGGAAGGTCAAACTGAATGATATATTACCCTACATAATATACACAAGTGGACAAGACAAGAGTAATCTATAGGGAAGGTTTAGTAGAACAGGTTTCCTCAATCACATTAGTGGATGCAAGTGATGGCTCATTATCCTTTGAATAGCTAATCAACCTTCCCCGGCAACGGTGCCAAAAATGCTTGTTGACACCTCTAGCGCCACCTAAGCTAGATTGTCATCCCCAGCATGGCGCCAAAGGTGCTGGTATTAATAAATGCAAATGCTCCTCTAGAATGAATATGAAATCCACAAGCGCACAGATAATACCAATGTAGCATTTTACTCGGGAGTAATCTAGTTATCGTTATTTATATTTTTACCACTGGGAAGGGAATGCCAAGGATAATGAGCAATGCATGTGGTAATGGACAGTATAACCATGTCTTTACCTATCTTCTCATACATTGTAAGTGTCACAAGATAATAGTATACATATAAATGATAAATGATAAATGATAAGCACACAGCCACATAATAAATGATAAACATCTCAGTAGATTACTCTAAGCTTGTAACACTAGCATGGATTAGGATGAACTACAAGGATAAATCCTCAGTTATTCTAACTATAAGGTCAAAGCATACAATGATTAGTGCAATTACACTTGGAAATCATAGCAAGAAGAGGTTATATCTACGCATAGTGATATTACGAAGGAAGATGTAGAACATAGCAATCACTTCGCTATAATAGTTGTGTTCTGCCTACCCTATACTCAGGAGGTGAACTACGAAGGACTCAACGGGACTGTCACTCCTGCGATCTACCACATGGTCCGGAATATAGGGTGCAATCGTAGAAAAATATGGTATAGGCACCACGCCTACACAATATTTACCACTCATCCATCGATCTAATGAGCAAGCGCTATACGATCCTATACTTGAATGTAATTCTGATCTACCTATGCCAAGCATATAATCAAAGTAGACTAAGAATAATATAATTGAGAACATAATCAAATAGAGCAAAGTCATATCCAATATGATAGAATAGACTAAAGTAATATTCATACAAATGTTGAACTAGATGAATAATACAAGAATGAATATAAAAGTAGGAGAGAATTACCAAGTATTCTTTTGATAGATTCAGAAACCAAGTGATGCTTGCCTCCTTCTAGTTCTAATCCTATGTAGCTATGCTACTAAACTATAGAGATCTAATTGAGATGGTGGCTCTGGGGCTTCTTAGATGAATGCTCTATATCTTGGAATGAGGTTAGGGTTTCTCCTAGGGCCGGGGGCCTTGCTTATATAGCCCTCTAGGAAGCACCACAGCCCTCGGATCAAACCGACCTTAATAAACGATTATTATTGATCCTCAAAGGCAGTGGAGGCACGATCCGCGAGACTCCACCTGATTGGTGGAGGGGGCTGGGCGGCCGCCCCTGGGCCTGGGCGCCCGCCTAGGGTTCCTACCAGGTGGGCCCTAGCTTCCTGGGGTCGCCTTCCCGAGTCTTCTAGAGTATTCTTTTTCGTAGTATGGTTGGTTTCTCTCTATGTAAATTTGACATGTGGACCTCCTTTGGTTCTTTTCTAATAACCCCAATAGAAATAGACATTCACCAAAACTCATGGAATTCTGTTAGTGTAACCCCAATATCTAGATAGTACTTATATTTTAGGTCCTTTTTCATGCTATGTTGACGGTTAAAAATGATACTTATCTACCATCAACCAACTCTCCTAAGCTTTCATTGCTCGTCCCCGAGCAAAGATAGACTTAGTGATGGATCGAGTTGCTACAATGCTTTCACGCCTTACCGGTACACATGCGTTCAAACAAGAATCCTCCTCCGAATTAGAATGAACTATTCTGATGAAAAACTTACTCATATTACCTTCTACCATGGGGCTTGTAGCCGTCACTTGGGTCTTGAGTAGTTGAAAGACAGAATGGTCAAGTCAAGCACCATGTCTCAAGCTCTTTGATCAACTATTATTCCAGAGCTTTGCAAGATTTTCAAAATAAAACTCAGAGATTCCTGTGTATGACCCTTTCAAGTCTCTCCTTTGTGGTATTTCTGGATCCTCTTCGAGACATTTATGGTGTATGCCTTTCCTCTCCTGTCAAGATATGTGGTATTTTTGGCATTAGGCATAGTAGCATTGCCTTCTCTCTCTCACCCTACTTCTAATAGGCTTATGTGAAGCTCATTGGTGGGAAGAACAGTGAATACATACTTGCAAACATTTATTGCTCAGTCAAACCATGGATCCAGAGAAATGAATCATATAATCAAATCAAGATATGCATGTGTATAGGCTATGTGGTGGATGGTGGATAGATAGTAAGTGGTATATGGGATAGAAGTGGTTATGTAGGGGTAAAGGAATGGTGATGGTGAATAATTAGCTCCTTTGAGAATTTTTCATACCTCTCTTGGAAACTCAAAGACTTTGGAGAGAACTTGGGCTTCTCAATGAATCTTTCTTTCTTTCTGAGTGGGACATTTGTCCTCTTACTTTTATTTTTCTTTCTTCTCTCTATCTCTTTTTAGAGCACCCGAGCCTCTTTCTAGGGATATAATGACAAGAGGTAATATAACTAGATTTTTGGAGCTTTATTGGCTAGCATGGGATAAATGAGGGTGATAGGAATATTTTTGGGTAATTCACTCTTAGTGTAAGAGTAGAACTATTTTCTGGGTGGATCTAAATGGGATATATGTGGATTTGTACTTCCAGGATAGAAGCAGAATTTATGAGTGGATGTATATGGATGCATATGGATATGTTCTTTCAGGGTAGAAGTAGCATATATAGGTGGAGTGTGTATGTGAATGCGTACTTCCAGGGTATAAGTAGCATGTATGGGTGGAGAATATATGTGGATCTTGATTTTAACCGCATGACTAGTTCCTAAGGGTCTACACAGCTTGACCACACTCAATGCTCACAAGCAGTAAATATGAATGTAAGGCTTCATAATCTAGCAAGCATGTATATGGCTGTGGTAGGAATTTAAACTCTCGTCATACAGGAACTCATCATGTAGCAAGTTAATTTTCAAAAGATAAATTCTCTAGAACTCTAGTATCTCTAGGAACATGATAAATAGCAGCTCAAAACCTTCCCATATCATATCCATCAACTACCTAGACTTAGATTAAGCATTTGCTACCCACAAGATTAGGTTTAGAGCAAATCTTAAATCAAAACCATTGTATCCAAAACTCAAAAGAATTCAAGGTTGAAAACTAGGTACTTAAAAGGAATTACGGCGGAAAGCAACTATTTATCATCTCCACATAAGAGTTTATTCTAGGGGTTCATTTGGCAAGATGAAACTTAGCACACTCTCCTTTATTATTTAGCAAACTTAAAGATCATATAGAAAACATATAAATATAAAAAGGAAAACATTTATTTGGTTTCTAAAGGTTATGTATCTTTTTATTTATTTCATATATCAAAGCAGAAATATAAGTAGATAGGTAAGAAAATACTTAGCCGGATACAAGGGGGTGCTCTCCCCAAAGCTGGATGTTGACGTAGCATTTGCTTGATGAAGCCGACGACAATGAAGGTGTACTCCCCTTGTCGAATGATTATGATGATGATCATTGAGACAACACTCTAGCGGGGATAGAGCGTCCTTCATCTATTAGCTTTCCTCGATCCTTTGAATTCTATGAAGCTCAAATAGACAACAAAGTTTGTGGAACTTAATTAAGTATTAGTGATAAACCTCTAAGCCTTGAACATCTAGAACCTCTTAAAATGCATATCTTTCTAGCAGGATCTCCAAAATAATATTTTTATACTTTTATATTTTATAACATGCAAGAAATTGTAAAGAATGATGAATGCATCTTTATTTATTTTTATGCCACCACAAAAGAACTAGACTTATGGGTTTTATGCCATAAATTTATTTGCATAGGGCTTAGCAGTTTTAGTATGCAATGCAAGACATATTTATTTTTTTCTATTCGAATCAAAATATGTGATTAAGGAAAATAAATATGATGTGGGAATTTAAATGCAGAATTGAAAAGGGAAATATTGATAACTATCAAGTTACCTCTTGGCGCGGAGTTCGGTGATTTAGGTCCTCCGAACAGGACCTCTTGTCTGTTTAATCCTTCTGAGGCACCTTGAGTGATGCCTCCGTCTGTTCCTCTTCTTGTGTTGAATCTGAAATTGATTTTACCTTTACTTTCCATACCTGTTTTGTTGCTGAGGTCGACTTTGAGGGAGAAGCTTGCTCTTCTATCTTCTTTTCTGTGTGACCATTAGTAACTGGGTCGCTTTCTGTTGGTGGTACAGCTTCCTCCTCAGGAGATGCTTTGTCTTCAGGGAATAGATCTTCATGTCTTGTTACTTCTCCTTCATAGTCAGCCGAGCCATCCATATAATTGTTATTGAAATGATAGCGTACCTTCTCTGAGGGAAATTGGAAATGCAGTTCTCCTATTGTGATGTAGATGATGGCCTTGGTGGTGCTTAGGAATGGTCTTCCTAGGATGATGGGTGGATCATACTCATTTTCTCCCATGTCGACGACTAGAAAGTCGGGCGGGATGAACTGGTCATCGATCGAATAGGGACGTTCTTTACTAATCCTTCGACGAAGCAAAATGTCCGGTCCGCCATCTACAACTACGCATAGGTAGGTTCCAAGGGCATAGTACCATATAAATATTCATAAGTTACCTTGGCCATTATATTAACGCTGATCCGGTGTCATAGACAAACTTTTACGAAAGGAGCTTACATTCATTGTGCACTCAATGGTTGGAACACCTAGGTCGTCCTTCTTGATCAGGTAGGGGGAATTGAGCTGATGATCATGCTCTCTATGGACTGCATTGATCATTCTCACTGATTCCGTCTGTTGTGGCTTCTTGTTCTTGTTTCTATTCTTGTTCCTCCGATTGTTCTTCTTCTTCGGCTCGTAGGGATGTTGGGGGTGTGCAGGGAACTGTAGCACCCTTTTCTTGAAGAAGAAGGTCTCTCTCTTACCTTTGATGTTGAAGCAGATCTTAGCACAGGCATACTTGATAGCTCCTGCGGTGTTCAAGAATGGTCGTCCCAAAATGATGGGCGACTTCTCATCACCACCTGTCTCTATGACCATGAAGTCTGCAGGGACATACGAGCTGCCAACTCATACATAGATATCTTCTAGGATTCCTTTGGTGTAGCAGAGTGACTGATCTGCAAGCTGCAAGCACATGGTTGTATACAATAAAGGGTGATTGAACATTTTATCATAGATCACCTTAGGCATGATGTTCACACTTGCACCGAAGTCGCAGATAGCCTCATTGAAGTTCACGCTTCCAATGGAGATCGGGACGACCGATCTTCCTAGGTCACCTTTCTTGATTGGCGAGTCTCGTCATTCCATCCTTTGGATATAGGATCACTCTAGTAGCTTCCGCATTGAATATGTCTACAAGATTCGTAGTTTCTAGATCTTTCGGTTTTCTCAAAATCTTACCTTGGTTAGCGGGAGGGACAAAGATTTGCAAGTCAAGGTAACCGAGACTCTAGCATTTTATTAAAGCTAAGCTGATTCTTAATGGCGTAGAAAAGTTATCTACGCTATTATTAATTGTTTTAACACTTTATCATTTGATGCTAACTTCTTAGACAAGTTATCTATTAACTTTCTTTGATTAAGCACTAACTCTCTCAAAGGTGGCTGATTGAAATTATTGTAAGAGTTATTACCTTGATAATTACCTGAGTAGTTAGACCTTTAATATGCTGTTGGTTCCAACCTTGATTCTATTGAGGACGATAGGAGTTGTTGTTGTTGTTAAGGTAGTTCACATCCTCTTGTAGCTCTGGGCAATTGCTACCTGAATGCCCAGTGTCTCCACACTCTTCACAAGTCATGCGAGAATCATGGATGTGCATGACTTCATTCTTCTCACCAGCTCTTTCGTCGAGCCTCTTCATAAGTAGGTCCATCTTGGCGAGATAGCATGTCAACCTCCTTCGGGGTGCATACCTCCACCTCTCTTACGGGGTTCAGTTCTCTCTTCGTTCCAACCTTGGTTGGATGTCATCTTTTCCACAAGAGCTATGTCTTGAGCAATTGTAAGTGATAAGAATGCTCCTCCAGCGGCAGCATCCATTGTCTCACAGGTGCTGTTAGTGAGCCCGTGATAGAAGGTCTGCATGAGTAGCCAATTCTCCATTCCATGATAAGAACACTCTAGGATGTAATCTTGAAAGCGCTCCCGTGTTTCTCAGACTGACTCATCATGTTGTCGTTGAAAACATGATATCTTCCCATGAAGAGCATTTGTCTTGCCCATGGGAAAAAACTTCACCAGAAATTGGTGGAGCAGAGTGCCTACGTAGTATTCTTCTCCTTGGTTGCATAGAACCACTCGCTTCGCTCTCCCCAAGAGTGAGAATGGGAAGAGAAGTAGTATGGCATCTCTCGGGAACATCCTTGATGGTGAAAGTGCCGCAAATCTCCAGAAGTGTTGGAGATGTGCACTAGCATCTTCATGTGCCTTCCCACAAAACTGGCTAGCTTGCACCATGTTGATCGGCGCCTTGAGCTCAAATGATTTCTCAATGTCCACAAGCAGGGTCTAGTACGGATGTTATCCGTAGTGGAGCCGAGAACTCACGGAGTGACTTGTTGGCCATGGTGTCGAACTCGGTGTTAAGCTTCAAAATACGCTTGGTTGATCATCCGACTCATAAGGTGGAGCTTCAAGCCGACATGTTGATGATGATGCTTCTACTGCTCGGACTTTCTTTAGCTTGGCTCTTGTTCTTCTGATTAATGCTTCTGGATTGTCGATGAAATTATCTAGAAGGTCAAACTTGATGATATATTATCCTGCATAAAATACACAAGTAGACAAAACAAGGGTAATTTGTAGAGAAGGGTTAGTAAAATACGTTTCCTCAATCACATTAGTGGATGCAAGTGATGGCTCATTATCCTTTGAATAGCTAATCAACCTTCCCGGCAACGGCACCAAAAATGCTTGTTGACACCTCTAACGCACCTAAGCTAGGTTGTCATCCCCAGCATGGCGCCAGAGGTGCTGGTATTAATAAATGCAAATGCTCCTCTAGAATGAATATGAAATCCGCAAGCGCACAGATAATACCAATGTAGCATTTTAACCGGAGTAATCCAGGTATCGTTATTTATATTTTTACCACTGGGAAGGGAATGCTAAGGATAATGAGCAATGATCATCACTGCATGTGGTAATGGACAGTATAACCATATCTTTATCTATCTTCTCATACGGGGTAAATGTCATAAGATAACAGTATATATATAAATGATAAATGATAAATGATAAGCACATAGCCACATAATAAATGATAAACATCTCAATAGATTACTCTAAGCTTATAACACTAGCATGGATTAGGACGAACTACAAGGATAAATCCTAAGTTATTCTAACTATAAGGTCAAAGCATACAATGATTAGTGTAATTACACTTGGAAATCATAGCAAGAAAAGGTTATAACTTTGCATAGTGATATTATGAAGGAAGATGAAGAACATAGCAATCACTTCCCCGTTATAGTTGTGTTCTGCTTTGCCCTATACTCGGGAGGTGGACTACGAAGGACTCAACAGATGTCACTCCCGTGATCTACCACACGGTCCGGAATATAGGGTGCAATCGAAGGAAAATACGGTATAGGCACTATGCCTACACAATATTTACTACTCACCCATCGATCTAATGAGCAAGCGCTATACGATCCTATACTTGAATGTAATTTTGATCTAACTATGCCAAGCATATAATCAAAGTAGACTAACAACAATATAATTGAGAATATAATCAAATAGAGCAAAATCATATCCAATATGATAGAATAGACTAAAGTCATATTCATACAAATGATGAACTAGATGAATAATACAAGAATGAATATAAAAGTAGGAGAGAATTACCAAGTATTCTCTTGACAAATCCGTAAACCAAGCGATGCTTGCCTCCTTGTAGTTCTAATCCTATGTAGCTATACTACTAAACTATAGAGATCTAATTGAAATGGTGGCTCTGGGGTTTCTCAGATGAATGCTCTGTATCTTTGAATGAGGTTAGGGTTTCTCCTGGGGCCAGGGGCCTTGCTTATATAGCCCTCTAGGAAGCACCACAGCCCTCGGATCAAACCGACCTTGATGAACGATTATTGTTGATCCTCAAAGGCGGTGGAGGCATGATCCGCGAGACTCCACTTGATTGGTGGAGGGGGCTGGGCGGCCGCCCCTGGGCCAGGGCGCCCGCCCAGGGTTCCTGCCAGGTGGGCCCCAGCTTCCAGGGGTCGCCCTTCCGAGTCTTCTAGAGTATTCTTTTCCTAGTATGGTTGGTTTCTCTCTATGTAAATCTGACATATGGACCTCCTTTGGTTCTTTTCGATAACCCCGCAAATAGACATTCACCAAAACTCGTGGAATTCGTTAGTGTAACCCATATATCTAGATAGTAATTATGTTTTAGGTCCTTTTTCGTGCTATGTTGACGGTTAAAAATGATACTTATCTACCGTCAACAATCGCGGCGGCGGGATGGGGCGGCCGGGACGGCGGGGGCTGGCAGGCCGGGGCAACGGGACCAGATCCGGCAGCCCCAGTGGCGGCAGGCCGCGCTGGCGAGCGTGCGTGTGTGTGGGCCCAGCCGGCGGGCGGCGGAGGCGAGCTCGGCCGCTGGGGCCGCGCGCGACCGGCGGAGGCGCGTGCGAGCCGCGTAGCCGAGCGCCGACGGTTGGAGGCGCGCGCAGGTAGCGGAGGAGGCGGCATGGCGCGGGGTGGCAGCGGGTGGCGGCGCGGGCGTGGGGAGTGAAGGGCGCTGCCGGGGAGAGAATGAGAGGACGCGGGGTAGGGTGGGCCAGCCCACCCGGCCAAATTAGGTTACATGGGCTTTGCCGAGTGCCTAGCCCAGCGGCACTCGGCAAAGCCTTTTTTTATTTCTTTTAAAAACACTTTGCCGAGTGCTCTAGCCTCGGCACTCGGCAAAGAAATTTTTGTTGAGTGCCGACCAGGCACTCGGCAATTTTTTTTGGATTTTTGACCCAAATTTTTTTGTGGGGACTTGCTATAGTATTTAAAGCTCTATTCTAAAATTTGATGGAATTTTGACTTTTTGGTATATTAATTAATTTGTTTCATGTCATTGATTTTTTCCGGATAATTCAAATTTGAACTCGGAGGTGCATGGAATAATAGAATTTAGTGATTCAAAAAATGATATTCATGGTATGTAGTGTATGTTGAGGCCGTATCTAGAAACTCACATGAAATTTTGAGCATCTTGTTGATGTAACATGACAAGGTAATTACGGAAAAAAGTGTATATAAAATCCAAACGAAGTCTGAAAATCACAAAACTTGTCGAGTGTCGTGTTATCGCATGTGGATCCTATGGTAAAAAATTGAAAATGTTTCAAGTAAGTTGTGATGTCGAGGTGTCGTGTTATCGCATGTGGAGCTATGGTAAAAAATTGAGCAATTTTCGACCAAAGGCCTATTGAGCCCTAACTCTCGATCTGTTGCGACCACACGCAGAAGGCCGAATCTTTGCGAGTCGCGTGGGAGTCGTATCTCGGTCTGCACTCCTCAAGCCGAGAGCCGCAGACGACCGAGCCGCGGACGAGAGATGAGTTGACAGCCAGGCCGCGGCTTCCGCAAGCGATACTTGCCACGCGTCAGCCATGAAGGGACGGGGCGCATGGAAAGGTCAATGCGCGAGGGCGTACCCAATTTTTTTCCACCGATAGTCGATAGAGAAGTTTTGTTTTCTTTTGTCTTTTCGACGACGTGCTTCCGCAAGCGATACAAACTTGATTGATTTCCTTGCCACGCGTCAGCGACGGGGCGCATGGAAAGGTCAATGCGCGAGGGCGTACCCAATTTTTTTTCCACCGATAGTCGATAGAGAAGTTTTGTTTTCTTTTGTCTTTTCGACGACGTGCTTGAGCTTGCTGCTGCTCGCTGGTCTCTAGGACTAGACGGGTAGCTGTACTACGAGTGCTATAAATTGGCCACTTTCCAAGCTCCGAGCACACGCAAGCTCACCTAGCTTGAACTGAAAGTGGCTCGCGATCATATCATGGGGTCACTGACGCCGGCGGAGGGCCAGCGGCGGCCGCACGCCGTGTGCGTGCCGTTCCCGTTGCAGGGCCACATCACGCCCATGCTCAAGCTGGCCAAGCTCCTCCACGCGCGGGGCTTCCACGTCACCTTCGTCAACACCGAGTTCAACCACCGGCGCCTGCTCCACACGCGCGGGCCCAAGGCGCTCGACGGCGTGCCGGGGTTCCGTTTCGCCGCCATCCCCGACGGCCTCCCGCCCTCCGACGCCGACGCGACGCAGGACATCCCCGCGCTCTGCAACGCTACCATGACCAAGTGCCTCCCGCACCTCCTCTCCCTCCTCGCCAGGATCAACGCTGACGCCAACGAGTCGTCGTCTCCGCCGGTCACCTGCCTCGTCGTGGACGCCATGATGTCCTTCGGCTTCGACGCCGGCAGGGAGATCGGCGTGCCCGTCGTCGCGTTCCTGACCATCGCCGCCTGCGGGTACATGGGCATCCGCAACTTTCGCGACCTCATCGACCTGGGCCTCGTACCGTTCAAGCACGAGGCGGACCTCGCGGACGACGGCCACCTCGCCACCGTGGTGACCGGCGCGTACGGCATGTGCGACGGCGTGCAGCTGCGGGACTTCCCCAGCTTCATCCGCACCACGGACCGTGGCGACGTCATGCTCAACTTCCTCCTGCACCAGTTCGAGCGGATCTCGCTCGTCCCGGACGCCGTCATCATCAACACCTTCGAGGACCTTGAGCGCACCACGCTGGACGCCATGCGCGCCGTCCTCCCGCCGGTGTACCCCGTCGGCCCGGTCCTCCTCCGCGAGCGCCACGAGGTCCCCGCCGGCAGCCCGCTCGCGGGGCTCGGCTGCAACCTCTGGAAGGAGCAGGAAGGCGTCCTGGAGTGGCTCGCCGGCCGCGCGCCGCGGTCCGTGGTGTACGTGAACTACGGCAGCCTCACGGTGATGACCAACTCGCAGCTGCTCGAGTTCGCCTGGGGCCTGGCCGACAGCGGCTACCCGTTCGTGTGGAACATCCGCCCGGACCTGGTCAGGGGCGACTCCGCCGTGCTGCCGCCGGAGTTCGCGGCCGCCGTCAAGAGCCGCGCGCTGCAGACCACGTGGTGCGCGCAGGAGGCGGTGCTCCAGAACGAGGCGGTCGGGGTGTTCCTCACCCACTCCGGCTGGAACTCGACGCTGGAGAGCCTCTGCGCGGGGGTGCCGATGCTCAGCTGGCCGTTCTTCGCGGAGCAGCAGACCAACTGCCGGTACGTGCGCACTGAGTGGGGCATCGGGATGGAGATCGGCGGCGAGGTGCGGCGCGACGAGGTGGCGGCCATCTTAAAGGAGGCCATGGAAGGGGAGAAGGGGCGGGAGATGCGCCGGCGCGCCGAGGAGTGGAAGGACAAGGCCGCCAAGGCGGCTATGCCGGGAGGGCCTGCCGAAACAAACCTTGACGCGGTGATCCACACGGTGCTACTCTCCAAGAACCAGGGAAAAATTGCCGATGTGTGATTATTGTTATTCAAAGCAAATAGTGGAATAAAAGTGATTGATGTGTATTGAAATAAACAAGTGAATATATATACCCGAGGTACAATAATATTCAATATTTTTCTTAGAAAAGCCACTCTCATTATTGATGGAGTTGGTCATATTAGACTATCCACAACGTAGTCGATGCCGAAATAATCTTCCTTATGCCACCCTTACCAATGCCAACATTTCACGTTTTCTCATATCAGTTCCGGAAAGCTTGTGGGACCTATTAAAAAGCAAATAGTGGTATGCAACACGTGCATTTACTTTTACTATCTCTTCTCAATGTAGCACATGCATTCACTTTTAATCTCACTCTCTCTCTCTCCTCGATGCACAGCTAAGCATCGGTGAAGAAACAATCCATGATGCCAAAAACATTTCCTCAAGCATCGCTATCCGCAATGTGCTAGGTGATGCTCAAATCTTCTCTTTCCTCTTTTCAACACCAATCCCTTAACGGCTTAACCACGTTGTGGGTAGTCTTAGGCCCTGTTTGGTTCCATGGAACTAGGGACTAGTGACTATAATTTAGTCGCATTTAGTCCCTAAACTACCAAACATAGGGACTAATAGTCTCTAGTCCACTAGTCTCATTTTAGGTGGTAATTGGGACTACTTTCCAAAGTTTACAACCACTGCCCCTAACTTCCGCCGCCCAGTGTCTCGTAGATTCACCCGACTCGTTCACCCGCAGTCGCAGTGGCTCCTCCCCAGGATGCAGGTCGACATCGCCGCCGCTCCCACTCCTCCCCACGCCTCTGTTCCAGCCCACGCCGGCGCCTCCGCTCCCACTCATCCGCGTCGGCAGCGGCCATGGCGCATCCGCGTCGCATCCGCCATGGGCGGCCATGGCCTTGGCGCGCCTGTGCCGGAGCCCGACGCCGCGGGCGTGGTGGCGCAGCTCGCTGAGGCGCTCGCGGGCTGCCACCTCCGCGGCGACGTGCTCCTGGACCTGGACGCCGGCGGCGAGGCGCCCCTGCTAGTGTGGCTTGCCGAGTTCTGCTTCGCCGCGTGGCTCGGCGGCGAGGGCGGCTCGCGACTCCGCCCGGTTCCTTGCCGCATCCGCGTCGCCCCTTCCTTCGCGTCTCCCAGCAGCGCTCGCGTGGGGCGCCCGGGTCAGCCTGACGCCTCGGCCTCTTGCGCAGCATCGACCTAGGCGCGCTCCCTCCGCGAGAGGCTGCTGCTGCTTCTGGACAGGACGCAGATCCGCCACTTCCTTCCGGCTCCTCAGCGTCGCGGCGACCCACCGGTGGGGAGCGCGGACGGTGGGTAGCGCCGCACGCGCGGTCCAGCCACCCTTCTCATTGACGGTTGTCGCTGGCCGCACATGGACTGCTCCTTGGAGGTTGCCGGCTGCACCAAATGACCAGCGAGGTGGGAGCGTCGCAGCGAGGTCCTGGCCGGCGGGGATGGGATACGACGGCAGGGACGAGCTGCTGCCGGGTTGGGCAGCGTGGCGAAGGCAGCAGAAAAGCAGGGTGGGATCAAAATCAGGGGTGTTTTGGTCTTTTTAACTTCCATTAGTCCCTTTTAGACCCCTTTTTTAGTCCGTGCTTAGTCCCTAGTCCCTAGTCCCTCTAACCAAACAGGCCCTTAGTTACAAATGCCAAAAGCTATGCTTGTATCAAAAAAATCAAGTTCATAGTTAAAGTATGAGCATCAACATTATAATTTCTACTCTTATGAGCAAAATCAACGTAAAGAAAATCACGAGCCCTACCTCTAATCTCCTTCACAACTTGGCCATAACGACTCATGCCTATTTCTACCATGCTTCACATAGCATTGGCATAACCATATATGCCAACTAGATAGAGGTCTACATGTGGTCAGATTCCAGAGCTAGTCTTGATCGCCTCGGCTACTTTTGGTCCAGTGGTTTTCTTCAATGCAATTTTTTGTTGGGTAAATCTAAAGCGCACTAGAGTTTTTAGCAACAATTCCTTCAACTGTTCAATACCTCGGTCTAACATATAGTTGGAAAAAGACCGGTGGTGCGGCCCATAGAACAGAGCTTTGGTCCAGCCTAGACACGACATGGGCACATGGCCCGATGATTGTTGGGCCCATGCATGCCTGGACGGCGACCCTAAGCACAATGTGGCCAGCTAACTAATTCTGGCGGCCGATCAGCAAGCAAATCAAAGCTAGCCTGAATGGCTGACCTCTAGTTTCAGCTTTCTCACCTGATTACGGGCACATAAATAAGCTGATGCTATGTGCTTCCCTAGAATCCGCGCATAATTCCTGTAATTCTCCTATCGCCTGGCCGATACAGCGTTGGTGACGATCTGAATCCAAATCTCTTCCGAGCCTTTTGCCGAAGATCAATGTGAACAGGCATCAGGCAACATACCACCTGACACCAGGCATAGGCGTCAATGCGCCATACAGGCATCAGGCAACATACCACCTGGCACCTCACTACTACAGCCAAGCACCACTGTAAGAGCGGCTGGGCGAGCCGCCTTTACGCCCCCGATCTTACCGTGGGAGGGCACTGTAGGGACGGCTCAACACCAGCCGCCCTTACACCACGAACACTGTAAGGGCGGCTGGTGTTCCAACCGCCCTTACTGATGCAACCACTGTAAGGGCGGCTGGTGTTCCAGCCGCCCCTACAGTGTCAATGTTGTAAGGGCGGCTCAATCTAGAGCCGCCCCTACAGTGAATTTCAGCAAAAAAATAATAAATTACAATAATCAAATTTACAGCACAGCACAGCATATATATATACATATATAATCTCCATCACAACCAAATTCACCATATTACATCCAACTCCATCAACAAGTCAAAGGTCCATCAACATAATACAACCAAATCGAAAGTCCAACATTTCAAAGTCCACCAAGTCCAACAAAAGTAATACAAGTCCATTACCACAAGTGCACAAACACTCAACGACCTAGACATAGCTTATCGGTCCGACGGAGGTGAAAGGTCCTTGTTTGGTTTTTGGTAATTGAGTGACAATCTAGGATGGACTAATATGTGGTTATGTCGAGATACACAGGAGATTAGTACATAGGTGGTTATATTGTGGAGCATAATTCAATATGTGACATGACATGGAGTCATTTGATCAAGATGGAGAAGATCAAGACAAGACTTGGCTCGACGGACCGGTTGCAAGTGTGAAGGGCAAGTTGAGTGATAACTTGGCGCCGATGGAACAACGCAACGGTGAAGAGCAAGTGATGTTAAGATCGATGGACCAATACGATCACGTGATGATATGGAGTGGATCATAGTATTCTTGATTGGTTGGTGCATATGTTGCATCGACATCGACGGAGTTGAAATGGAATGCGCAAGGCAAAGGTATATTTGTAGGACATTTCATTTTACCGGTCTAAGTTGATTAGAGAAGTGCTTGATCGGATTTAGGTTTGATAACTGTACTATAAAGAGGGAAAGTCTTTTAATTGCATCGGTTATCTAGTGCCACTAAATGAATTTCGTTTTGCATTGTATTGGGGTTTAGTGGCATGGTGAATGGTCGAGAGAATCCCTAGAAATTCTTTGGAAAATTGTTATCTCTCGTGCAAATGTCGTTGGACATAATTTGGATGAGTTGCACACAATTTGGATTGATATTTGTTCAAATTTGGAAAAAGAAACTGCTGGTGCTATCCTTGCTTGTTGATCTCCAGAAAGTAGTATGGCAAGCATGCAGCCCAATATAGGAGCAAGTTGATCTGTGATTGGCTGGCTATTTTCCGTCTGTCTAGCTCTCGCTTTGCATGCACCTGGGATTGGCTCGTGTGCTTCGATGGAGCGTGTGGTGGTGAGCTGCTATTTTTAGCTGGGTTGGCCTACTGGTTTGATCGAGTGAGTTGAAAAGAAAAATTTGTTGATGCTGCATGGCGCCAGCTCCTGCTGTCCACTGGTTGGACTTGGAAAAGGAAAAAGAATTTAAGGGAGAAAGGAGAAGGAGCCGGCCCGTCGATCTCATGTTGCGGGCGGCCACTTGTGCTGGCTTGGCGTGGGCTGCTGGCCTGGTTTGCTGGGCCAGCTCATCGACACGGCACTGGGCCGCTTGCTCACCGCTGGGCCTCGTGGCCTGCTTGCTTGAGGGCCGCCGCCTGGCACTGCTGCTGCATTTGCGTAGCTGATGGGCCGCCTTCTGCAGCTACTCTGCTGGGCCAGCTGCTGAGTTGGTCTGTCTTTGCTGAAGAAAATGAGGACGCCGGCCCCTGGCTCAAGTGAAGCCGCTGCTGCTTAGACTACCCGCACTCATCAACCTTCATTTTCTTACTCCATACATGCTGGTCATCAAGATTCTCTACTCCATATACGTTTCTTCCCCTTCCGCACTCATGAACCTTTATATCTCTTACTCCATTTCAACTAAAAAACTGGACCCACTTGTCACTTTATCTAAATATATCCATGTGAGATTTAGTTTTGAAGGATTTATTGAAACAAATTTAGTGGTGTAATCGGAATTTAATTTGGCTTTGTAGTTTATGAGTTATAACATTTTTTGTTGCTTCAAATTATGGGGCCCGCGGTTGTATGATTTCCTCTCTCTCCTTCCTCTCTCGCGTCAGCCGGTAAAGTACATCCGCAACAGCACCAAATATGGCGTCCGAAGGTGGATGGCGTCTGCTTTACCGATGCCCGCTGCACCAGATTTTTACGTTAAAGAGACCTGCATTCGCTGAGGTGGAGCTTTACCGGCCGATTTACCGTCAGCGCTGCAGACGGTCTTAGTTGCTTTGCCCAGGCAGCCGCCGCTGTGTACTACTCTACCGTTCGCTTGTCGTGAAGGACAGAGACTGGAGCCGAGCTGACTTTCCAACCGTTGGCGAGGTGTGCAGCGGAGGAGGGTAAAGGAGTGCAGGCGTGGGAGCTGGCCGTAGCCGTTGGAGGACAGGGGCAAGGCCGTGAGGGCCAGAGCACAGGGGATAAAAACCATCGGTTTCCTCCCTCTTCTGGCTGACCCAACAGAAAAACAGTGAGCTCCCTCTCCTCTTATTCCCCTTTCTCTTGGTGAGTTAGGGTTCTATCTATTCCTCTCTCTTCCATGATTTGAGGCTAAATCTTTTAGAAGAGAGTGTGGGAGTAGATGAGAGGTTGAGGATCCACCTTCCCCTTTTGTATTCATCTCAAGCCTAAGGTTAATTTGAGAGGGGATTGAAACCTAGTGTGCATGCATTTCGGGAATCATATTTGTGGCACTAGGTAGTGATTGCAATTGTGGATTTCTTATTGCTCTTGGTGATTGCCATCACCTAGATGGTTGGTGGATTGTGACTCCGTTGAAGCACGCGTGGAGATTGTGCGGTGCTCTGGAGGAGGATTTGTGAGGGGTAGTTGTGGTTTCCCGGCGGAGTGCCAAATTCCAACTCTATTGGATTGCTCGTGTCATTGAGTTACCACACTTGTGTGTGTGGGTTCGCTCGGTGTCTTGAGGGGCTCACTTGAGAGTGGTGTTTTGCGGTGCCTTGCGGGGCGTGCCTTGAGAGGCAAGTGACTTGAGGGTCACACCGAATAACCATCTAGGTGAAAAGACTGGAGGAACCATCGAAGGTGTTGGTCGACACAACAGGACGTAGCTTGGGGGCAACCAAGTGAACCTGGTGAAAAATCGTCAAGTCATCTTGTGTCCACACTTCCCGGTGGTTTGCAATCTCTTTCACAAGCTTTGTATTTATATTCCTTTCTTTCATATATATAGCTTGTGTAGTAGCCCTTGTAATTAGTTAGCATTTGTAGCTTGCTAGTTACCTTCTTGCTTAGTTTGTGTAACTAAGTAGATTGAGCTTCTGGGTTAGGCTTGTGTAGCCTTGTCCTTAAGCATTTTAGTGTGCTTAGGTTGGCTTTGTGCTTTTGCTCACTAGAATTTGTATAGGTGCCCCCCTGGTGTGAAAAATACTAGTTGCTTAGGTTCGTGTGACCTTGCAAGCTAGATTTAATTAGGAGAACACTTTCTAGCATAACACCTTATATTCTTGTTTAGGATCTTTTAAATAAGGTGCTTCTAGAGTTATAGATAGAGGGGTGTAGTCTTGGCTAGACCGATAGTTTTAATTCCGCATTTATATTGTCTAGTCTACACGATTAATTTTAGAAAGGACTATTCACCCCCCTCTAGCCCGCCATCTCGACCCTACAGGAGGAACTCGTACTCCGGGTTGGTACCTAACTCTGAAAGTAGGTTATGGTAATGACTTTTGACATATACAATGTGGTCCATTATGAAGTCGCATAGGTCACCTACCATATCTATTAGCTCATCATCCTTGTAGACATCCCTTTTCGCTCCGTGCTCTTCTTCCCACTATATTGGTCACAAAAGCCAAGTTTTGGTCCAGAGAGATTGCAAAGGTAAGTTTTTAGGGCATGCATCATACTACGACCTACTAAGGGACTCAAACTTACCAATTCAGGGTATCTCCTGTAGCCTCGACAACTACTGATGAAATTACATACATAATATCCACAATGGGCACTCCCTGGCTTCTGCTTGGGGTACTGTGTGTGTTTCAATTCGCATATGAAAATGTCAAGTACAAGTATTGAAAACCACGTAATCTAGTGCCAAACTAAGTTGCATTTACCGAACACAAAGTTTTGACAGTCAAGTGGGTCCCCTTCTTTGGATCATGCAGGCCATTGTATGATTTGACATATATCCTGAATGCCCTGTTTGAATGAGAAACGATGTGAAGTCTTTATAAGTGAGTTCACTAGAAATACCTTTTTCATCTTTTTAGATTAGTTTAACATATCAGTGCTGGTGGCCATGCTCGTGGCTTGGTTGATCAGGACCATGTACTCATTGCATTTACTCTGATGTCCTTGCTTGTGAGAGCCCTCGGATTGCATTCTAGGATTCAGCCCGAGGATTCAAAAAGGGTAGGGCTGGATTAGAACGACGCGACATGTAGGATTGGATCGGATTGAGCTGAAACAAATCAGTACTCCCTCTGTTCCAAAATAAGCGTCGTTTTGTGTTTTCGTGCCACAAGTTTGACTCAATTTATAGAAAAAACGTGCAATATTTATATTTTCAAATAAATTTGTTAAAAAACTAGACGTAAAGATTTTTTCGATGATACTAATCACTTAGCATAAATATTTATATATTTTAATATATAATTACCAAAGATTGTTTCTCGGGAAGGCGAACGACATTATGGAACGGAGGGGAGTATTGCTATGATCGGGCTGTTGCATTACTTCTTCAGTTTGGGATTGGAGCAGGATTGAGCTGAGAAAACCTTTCGTTGAATTTGTAGCACTTGATTTATTGAAAATATCATCCAACTCAAATATTAAGAATCACTCCTTCAAAATTTGTAGCACTTGATTTATTGAAAATATCATCCAGCGTTTTTCGTTGAATTCTGGACGAGTTGTTGGTTACCTAGCCGTAAGAAGCAGGGTTAGGTAGGAGGATTGCTCAGCAGCTGGGCACGCAACCCATAGCCCGCGAGCAGCACAGCCATAGCCGCGAGCTGCACAGCCGGCACGGCCGCCCAGTGGCTGCTCACCTGCAGCGCACTGCTCGCCCGGCCTGCTCGTCAGGCTCCAGGCGGAGGCCAGCGCAGTGCTCGCCCAGCCTTCTCGCAAGGCGCCGGCCGGTCAGCCAAAGCACCCAGCAGGGGCCAGGCCGAGTACCAGTAGCAGGATTAAAAATTGTTCGTTTGAACATGTTAAGGTTCTATAGTCAGAGCTATAGCCGCCGGCACGACACAGCAGGCGACACCTAACATTACCTAACAACTCCGACTGTCTTGTCAAAAAAAAAAAAAAACTCCGACTGATGTGGATGTGGCCAAAGTCAAGCACAACCAAGGAGTATCTCCAAACGATATTTATTACCTTCACGAGATAGTTTCAGGCTGCCAGTCACTCACGCATCGCGGCACACAAAGTCCACAACACTTAGGCCTCGTTTAGTTCCGATTCGGGTGGCACCGATTCGGAACAGTGACGCACTGTAGCCACTGTTCATCGTTTTGTTTTTTAGTGCAAAAATTGTCCAAATCTTGATTAATTAGTCTCCCAAAATGTTAGTCTCCATGAAGTACAATAAAACTGTGCAATTAGTTTTTGATTTCATCTACATTTAGATCTACGCATACGTAAACATTTTGATGTGATGGGGAATAGGAATTAAAAAGTAGTGGAATTTGGGGGAAAATTTTGGGATCTAAACAAGGCCTTACTTGGCTACCTAGCTAGCTTGCCATGGGTTCTTGCTCCTCACCATCGTCCTCGACGCTCCGGCACGTGGTGATGCTCCCCTTTATGGCCAAGGGTCACGCCATGCCGATGCTGCACCTGACCAGCCTGCTCCTGCACTGGGCCCAAGGTTTTCGGATTCATTTTTTGAAAAAAAATCTCGGAGCCCACCGATCGAATTGGACGAAATTCAGAAATTTCGCAAAATTTGGACCGGTTCCCACTCAAAATTTGAACGGAATTTGATCAGATTTGAACAAATTTGTCCAAATGGTCTGAAGTGACGGTTGGGCATGGAGAGGATGTATGCAAGGTCAGCATGGAACTCGTGTGTGGTGAGAAAGACAATGATGGAGCAGTGGTGGTGCAGATCGCAATGACGACATGTCAGGGGCGGTGACGGCGTGGAGGGGCGGAGCTATGTTGAGCATAGTGAGTGCAGCTGCACCCACACAAATTTTGAAAAACAGTGAAAAAACTAAATTTTCACCATATATGCACCCACATATTACAAACTCTTGCACCCACAAAGACAAATGCACCCCCTCAAATTTTCTCTATAGCTCCGCCACTGACGGCGTGACGATGGGCCTTGGGAAGCAGCCATGGCACACGGGCGGCGTCAAGGAGCATCCATGGGTAAGCTCGCATGTTGGGGGAAAGCAGCCACAACACCCGCAATGGCTGCAGCAGCACAGGCGCAGGTGGCCGATATAGGAGACGTACGGTGCGCTGGCAGCGAATTGCAAGCAGGCAGCGTTGCCCAGGACCGTGCGTTAGGTTTCTATGGTAAGTAAACTTTACCCCTATGAGCACCTTCGAAGGACTATGCAGCCGGTCGATTCGAAAATTCAAGAAGTCACAACTAGCGTCTCGTTATCGACGGGAGCGTTGCTTACCATTTAACGCATAAAGCCAGTAAATCTTATAAAACTTTTAGGAAAAGATGTGTATGTATATGGGCTGTATATATAAAACTAGGCTCTATATATGGCTGTTTGTGCTATAGTAGTGGGTTGAAAATTGGGCTAAAAATTTGTGATGAAATTGGGCTAAAAAATGGCTGAAATGGAGCTGCCAAAATTGCTAAAAAAATAGCTGCGAAAATTGAAATTTGGCTAAATAAATGGTCCATCTTAGATTTTGCATGGTAAGGTAATGTTCACGTCATCATCCACGTAAGCTTCTTGTGTTTGACGAATAAAAATCAATATTTATAAATGTTAGAGAACATACCAATCAACATAGGTGGCTTAAAAATTCCCATACGATACCAGTACCAGGAATGCAGGATTAAAAATTGTTCGTTTGAACATGATAGTTCTAAAGTCAGAGATATAGCCGGCACGACACCGCAGGCGACACCTAATAATACTACCTAAGAGTAACAACTCCGAGACTGATAGTGCCAAAGTCAAGAACAAGCAGAAGTGCACGCATGTCTCCAAAAGATATTTATTACCTTCACGAGGTACTTTCAGGCTGCCAGTCACTCACGCACCACAAGTCCACAAATCCAAAAGACTTCTTGCTTGGCTACCTAGCTTAGCTTGCCATGGCTTCCTCCTCACCATCGTCCACGACGCTCCAGCTCCGGCACGTGGTGATGCTCCCCTTCATGGCCAAGGGTCACGCCATGCCGATGCTGCACCTGACCCGCCTGCTCCTGCGCCGGGGCCTCGCGTCGGCGGTCACCGTGCTGGCCACTCCACGCGAGGCGCCCTTCATCCGCGCGGCCGTCGCGGGGATCCCCGGCGCGGCCGTCCTCGAGCTGCCGTTCCCGTCCGACTTCCCAGCAGGCCCACGGAGCCTGGAGGAGCTCCCCTCCGTCACCTCCGAGTGCCAGTTCTTGGACTTCATCTCCTCCACGGCGGCGCTCCGGCCGGCGTTCGCGGACGCGCTGGCGGGGCTGGAGCCCCGGCCGGACCTGCTGGTCCACGACGGATTCCTCCCGTGGGTCAAGGACGACGCCGACGGCCTCGGCATTCCGCGGCTCGTGTCGCTCGGTATAGGTGCCTTCTCCAGCTACGTCGCGCTCGCCGTGCTGATACAGAAGCCGCACGCGCGTGTGAGCTCGCCGTGGGAGCCGTTCGAGGTCGACGGCTTGCCGGGGCTCCGGCTCACGAAGGCCGACCTGCACCCGCCGTTCGACGACCCGGAGCCCGCCGGCCGTCACTGGGACTTCATCCTGGAGAGCGGTGCGGCCACGGCAACCAGCTTGGGCAGTATCCTCAATACCTTCCATGAGCTCGAGTCACTCTACATTGACAAGACGAGCCAGCTGGAGAACTGGCCGAAGTTGTGGCCGGTGGGTCCGCTGTGTCTCGCCACTGAGCCGGCGGTCGGCCAGACCCTGGACGACGCAGATCTGGCCGGCTGGCTCGACTCCAGGCTCACCATGAACCGGCCGGTTCTCTACGTGGCATTCGGCTCCCAGGCTAACCTGAGCCGGGCGCAGCTAGAGGAGATCGCGGCCGGACTGGACAGGTCCGGCGTGGATTTCCTATGGGTGGTGCGGTCCAAGTGGTTCGATGGAGAGGACCGGGTCGAGGTCGAAGGGCGGTTCGGAGACAGGGGTAAAGTGGTGCAGGGCTTTGTGGACCAGCTTGGTGTCCTGAGGCACAAGTCAATCAAGGGCTTTTTCAGTCACTGTGGGTGGAACTCGGTGACCGAGAGCATCAGCATGGGGGTTCCGATCCTTGCGTTCCCGTTGGCGGCAGAGCAGAAGATGAACGCCAAGTTCGTCGTCGACGTGATCGGTGCCGGGCTCAGGGTTTGGCCATCCAACAGAGGGGACGGCGACGACGGCGGCAGCCAGGGCGGCGGGGAACTGCTGGTTGCAAGCGAGGACATCGGAGCATTGGCACGGGAGCTCATCTTGGGAGAAGGAGGGAAGCGCGTGGCGGCGAGAGCAGCCGAGCTCGCAGCTTCTGCAAGAATGGCGATGGATGCCGGCGGTTCGTCGTTTGAAAACCTGGAGCTGATGGTGCGTGCAGTCATCAGTGGCACGAGCACGGTTGATTGAGGCTAGCACAGAGTGAGGAGCTCTTGTGCTGGGAATCTCAGCATCAGTTCCATGATGCACTTTTTTTTTTCCCTTCAAAACCGATGGTCCCAGCATCGTGCATCTTTTCGGAACGTCACATGTAAGATGTTTTTTAGCATGATCAGTCATCGCAACCATCACTGTCGTAGCAGATGTGAGCAATAATGGTGGTCATTGGTGATTACTAGTTGACTTCAGTTTTGTGGACTGTAGCATTCTGTAGCTATAGATATTTGGTACTACATAGGATTCCCTTCCTCTCAGCTGTTCGTATACGAATGAGAATATTCCTGACAGCGATGAAATTTTCGATGGTTATTACAGAAACTGATAGGATATAATCGCTAATAGGGACATGACCAATAGTGTTAAAATGTTACTCAATGCCGGTCCTAAGTATTTTGCACCGGGAACGAAGCTAAAATTTTGGACCCTTTTATATAAACATGATAACACTATGAGTACTACCATTGTTAGTATACACACACATATAAAATGTTACTAGTAAGCAATTAACTCAATAAAAAAGCAATATTTATATGAAATAATTGTATACATATTAAATTACCTCGAAATTTTCTTATAACGTTCCTTGATGCAAATCATCAATGATGGTTTCAATACCAATCTCATCCAACAATCGCTTTCTCGATCCATTCAACCTCTCTTGTGACATTGTAGATCTCAAATAGTTCCTCAACAATTTAATTTTTGAGAAGCTTGTTTCAGTTGATGCCACAGTCGTCACATGCATAGTAAACAAGATAAGATATGATAAACAATGGAGTACTAGAACTAAGGATGAATTCGGTTGGGAACGGTCGAAAAACTCCTCTATTACTTTCTACCTTTATATTTGACAATATTCCCTGCAAGTAATCAGAATATTCCCTAACAGTTGTACAAAATTATGCTGCGAGTGTCAAAATCCAGTAGCAAAATTAATTTCTTCCTCAGTTCATATCGTATTCACACGGAAAATCAGAAATATCCTATAGTTTTTTTTTTAAAAAAAGTCATCAGTATTTAATAATCTCAGAGAGAAATTTAGAATCGGGAAAATATCCTGAGCCATAAATATTCAATGGACCCCATGCAAGTGCCAAAAGTGTGGCTCAAAAACTTCACCGTGCACACATTTTTGTTCCGAAACAAAAGAGGAGAAATTTTTGATATTGCAATCGATCTAAATCCTGAGCATTTCAAGATTTTGAAATTACCACGCAATGACCGCTAGAAATGAGAATAATCCTGAAATTATAACATAAACTCAGGATTTAGATCGTAGGATAATTACCACGCAATGACGCAATATTGCAAAGTTCATCTTTAGATAGCTAGTGCTCTTGGTTGGTTTTATATAACCACCTAAAACAAAAGAATAGCCAACTTCTTATTTTACAAAACCAGATAACAAATATGTTGGGAACCTACTTTTTGCTATAAAAAATCTAAAATTGCCTCCAAAACAAGAATAGCCAAGTCGTTGGAGTTGCTCTTATATGTGAACTTTGCAAAGTTGTGAAACCTTAAATTTGAAGTCAAATTGCCTATACATTAAGTAGATTCTAATTCCCCCAAAATAGAGGGATTTAAACGAGCCGTCACGCAAAAAGAAATCCAGAGTGAGAAACCTTGAATGGGCCACATGCAAGCGCCAAAAGTGTGGCCGAAAACTTCAGCGTGCACTCATGTTTCCAAACTACTACCTCCAATCCAATTTATAAGACGTTTGACTTTTTCATCAAAAGTTTGACCATTCGTCTTATTCAAAAATTTGTGCAAAATACCATATCTTTTGTTATGGCATGCTTTATTAATAAAAGTTTTTCAAGAATAACTTAAATTTGACAATATTTGTAAAATTTTTTTGAATAAGACGAGTGGTCAAACTTGGTGTTCAAAAAGTCAAACGTCTTATAAATTGGAATGGAGGAAGTATGTTACATGGAAGCAATAATTGTCTGGAAGAAAAAAGAAAGGAGAAATATCTAAAATTGAGATTTAACATCCTGACCCACGTGCCAATGACTCAAATTTTACCCCACAGGTCACTACGGCGATATGAGTGTCAAGTCAAATCAAATCTTAAAAAGGCTCACCAATTTCACAACCAAATATCAAATTTTTCAAAAAAGGGAGAAAAGAAAACCGTCCACAAACACCTGACATCTTATCGCACCACTACGCCAACCACTCCTTTGATCCTTTCCTCCTATATCTACACACCCTCCCCTCACAACACCATCACACGTTGTACTCCTACCCTCCACCCGATTCTAGTAGATTTCCACTTGGTACCCTCCACGCGATTCTTCACCCCAGTCTCCATGGCTGCCTCTTGGCTCCCTACCACTGCCACTTTGTTACACTTATACACTAGCTCGGTAGCGCCACAACAGTAACACCATTGGTGGTTGAAGACATGGAAGCGTGACATTTCAATATGTGTGCATTGTTGAAAGTCCTTAGTTTGGTTTTGGCTAATTGATGAAACCTAGGACTAACCTTGTTTATCTAAGTGGTTGATTTAGAGAAAGGTTGTCCACATGATGAGCTTAATGCATATGAAGCATGACACGTGTCATGTGATCAAAGATGAAGATCAAGACAATGCTTGGCTCCATGGACCGGTGTTGAAGGTGAAGGGCTAGTTGAGGCTTGGAGTGAAGGACCATGCGATGGTGAAGCTCGGGCAAGACTAGGCGCCGATGAACCGATGCACAGTGAAGGGCAAGTGAAGTCAAGGTCGATGGATCGAGACGGTCACATGATGGTGTGAAACGTTCATATCATTTGGAGGAACAAAATGGGCTCAAGGCAAAGGTATAACCGATAGGGCCATTTTGTTTTGCACTCAAGACACCATAGAGGGTGTGAGTGGTTTAGGATCGATAGCCGCACTATTAAGAGGGGAAGTCTTATCGGCTATTCGACGCACGGGTGCCACTAGGTGATTTCATGAAGTGCATTGCATGTAGAACCTAGTGAGCTAAGCCATTGCCTTGTATCTTGAGAGAAAAACCAACCCTTGTGTTCAAGAGAGTGATCGACAAGTGGAGGTTGGTGCATGAAGGCAAGTGGTGTGACTTGGATCGACGACACGGCGACAAAACGACGAAGTGTGCTCCTGCAGAAGGTGCCGGACGCGCCTTGGGGGAGCGCCGGACGCGTCTGTTGGGCGCTGTTGACACTAGATACGCACACGAAAGAATCAAAGAGAAATAATCCGCAAGCGCACGGATATCGGTGAGCACTTCACCCGGGAGATAAGTCCTGAGTATCGTATTTGTTTTTATCCGCTAGGAGAAAACGTGCAATAGACTAACTCGATCTTTACTACTACCCCGGGGCGCTAGTCAAGTGAGAATTAAGCGATATAGAGAGAACTCCTTCGTCGTCTTCTTCTAACCTATGGCAAGCTTTGAGACTACTGTTCTAAGGGGGTACCGAGGAAAAGACACCGCAAAGGATGCTAAACCGGGCACAAAGGACCTACCTTACCTACCAACGGGAAGTGGATTACAAAGGTAATAAAGGGATTGTCACTTCCCTCACTACTACCACGGTTCCGGCCGAATAGGGAGCATCTACAAGTGAACCTAGCCTAAGCACCACGCTTATGCTAAAGAACGATTACTCTATTCCCAACACGAAGCGAATAAAGTAAACTTGTAAACCAAAAAACAATAATAACAACGAACTTACTAGTATTAGAAGTTGAATTGCCGAATGATTAAAACCAAGCCTCGGGTTAGGAGACTTGATCCCGCAGTACACCGGAGAGGAGACACCGACAGTGCCGGGCTTCCTCCAAATCTACCTCCACTCTATACTCTCTCAATCTCTCTTGATACTAATACCCTATAGAGATAGATCCATTCGAGGGACCTTTCTCTATCTAACTCTCTCTCTCGGATTGAAGTCTTGAATGAATCGGAGAATGAATTAGGTTTCACCCGGGGGCCGGGGGCTCGCTTATATAGCCCCCTAGGATTAACCACAGCCCTCGGATCAAACCGACCTAAATCGACGATAATTATTGATCTTCAAAGTCGGTGGAGGCGGGATCCGCGAGACTCCACCCGATTGGTGGAGCTGGGGAGCTCGGCCGACTCCCCACAGCCTTGCGGCCGACCCCGGCCAATGCCGGGTGGGCCCCGTGTTTCAGGTGTCGCCTTTCGGAGTCTTCTAGATTATACTTTTTCACCCGTTCGGTCTTTCTCTCTATGTAAACCCGACATGTGAGCCATCTTGGGTAGTTTTCACCGTCACCCCGAGAAATAGATATTCACCAAAACTCGTGGAATTACGTCGGTGGTAACCCTATATCTATCAAGTATTTATGAATAGGTCCATTTGCATGCTAAGTTGACGGTTAATTTTATGAGTTAACGACCGTCAACAAACTCCCCCACACTTGTCTTTTACTTGTCCTCGAGGAAAAGGATGGATTACTTTAAGCATAGCCTCAAACCAAGACATCAACATTAGATTATCCCCGATCATACACTGCTGCGGGATTCAAAGTGTCTACCATTGAACTTTGGGGAGTTGAAAGATGGAACAGTAGCGAAGTAGAGATCCTTCTTCTATCAATCCCGTCACTTGGAGTTTTTATAATATTATTGCAAAGAAAACTTAGCTTACCCTTCTCCATCATGTAGCACACTCGAATCACTCTTTATATGTGGTATTTGTGGAACTCACCATTATGTATAGAGCACTCAAATCTCTCAATGTATGTAGTATTTATGGAACTCACTTGAGGCATATGAAGGGTATGCCTCCTATTCTATATAGGCTTATGTGGAGTTTAAGGTATTTCAAGGAGTAGCATTTTTACCTGCGTATATTGATTAGTCAAAAATGGGAACCAAGGAGAGGGGGACCTTACTCTAGATCAAGTGTGTGCAAGTGTGTGGAATATTTGGTGGCTAAATTTATGATAATGATGCTCCTTCCCTCTCTTGCACACTCTTCTCTTGAACATTGCTTTGTTGATCTTTTCTTGAATGATGAATTGATCTTCTTCTGAATAACTCTTTGAGCTTCTTTGAACTTTCCTTCCTCTGGGATTGTAATACTTTGGAGCTCATGGGCTATCTCTTTTCTTTCTTTCTTCTCTCTTTCTCTTTTTTTTTTTACAACATTATTTTTGCATAGCCCATGTCTTAATCTTGGATACAATAACTTTCTTGAACATGATGATGATGATAATAAATATCTTCTTTCAACAGCTGGATGATGATACAATCCTTGGAGCATATAGAAATCCTAGAAAGTGTATGTATCCTCTCCCAAAGGTAGGAGATGGATGAATGGCGGAAAGCATGTTTTTGCGTACTCCCGGTGTAGGAGCGGATATATATATGTCGGTGTAAGTGCACTTGATCATATGAGTAAGAGACCCTTCTCTAAGGCTCTAATACCGCCAAGACTATTCTCAACACAAATAAAAAGCTTATGTGCTGGTCTTTCAGAATTTGTGTCGATGAGGCTCTATAGGTATTTATAACCACAGAGGAGAAGTATAGCTAACATTTTAAGATTTTCGAAAAGAAAGTCTCCAAGCAACTAGACATCAAGAATTCAGGTTCTCATGGTCCATGCTATATCACTGTCCTCAACAACTTAAGTAAAATGGGGTCCCTATAAATTAACGTTCCCAACAGTAACAGGGATTCCCAGGAATTATCATGGTGTGAGTCTATCTTGGGGTCATGATTAAAATAATCTACCTTCTCAATATATATAGCAGGTGATTTAAATCAAGGTGTTCCCCAAACGAATCGGAAAAACGTGATTGGTATAAAATTTGGAACGTAGGGAAGCAAACCTGACCGTGGACGAAAGCTGGAGCCAAATGGGCCCACCCCAGGGGCGGCCGACTCTATATATGGGGCGGCCGACTCTGGCAAGTGGCCCCTCGGGGTCCGCTTCGTCGTGCGTGATCTTTACGTCGTATATTCTCAAATATTTTTGCTGGTTCGCTGATATCTGTTAGTTTCGTCGTCGGTTGCCTCCCCCACACTAGATTCCTGTTATCTTCATTCACAACAAGGTGGAGACAAAAGAGGCAACACATATGCAATGATAAATATAACTAGAACTTTATTTCATCTTCATTAAGGCCTGGATTACAAGTATTGAAAGGAACTAAAATCGAACTAAGCTTTAACTAAGCACTTGCAAACTAAAACTTTTAATCTAAGCACACTAGGCCTTTCTGATGCTAAGATAAATCTCATCTAATCAATTCGCTTCTCTAGAGTGTCTAACTTCTTCTCTAACTTATCCATCCTCTTTTCTAGCGCACGAAGCCTATCTATGACAGTGACAATACTACTGCTCTGGACACGCTGGCAGTTTTGTAGAGATGCAATAATGTCGCGCTGAGTTTCTAGCTCTGTCTCTAAGTCTGCAACGGTCTTGCGACGCTTCCTTGGAGCTTCGAGGCGGCGAGAGCTGCTTTCGGGCTTCCTTCGGAGGGACGAACTTCACTTTGCTCGGGTGAGCACGGACTCCCTCAAAATACGAGCGCTCTCCGGTGCTATACTTAGCACGATGATCTCCCCTTGCTTGTTGGTCTTCACTCCCATAAGCATCTCATTGTGCTTAGGAGGGAGGATCCCGGTGCCTTCGGGATCTTCACAATAGGACCCTTTGGTGGAGGTCCATCTAGGAGCAAAGGCTTGGGTGCGGCGACGAATGGTTGGGCGAAGTAGCTATGGGCAGTAAGCTTGAGGTTTTGGAGGGATAGATGCTAGGGGTTTTGGCTCGGCAAGAACGATGGCCTTGGACTTAGGCTCCTCCTTTGGGATGGTGTTGAGATCAATCCCGAAGCGGATGAATCTCCTATCTAAGTTTTCTGGCTCTGGCTTCACCATTGCTGCGTAGCAAGCTTGATGCTAGGAGGAGGAGGCTTTAGATGGAATGAGGTTGGCCTTAGGCTGGGCTTCTTTATATAGGGGGCTAGGAGAGCATCTAAAGGGAATCTCCGAAGGAATAACGCGTAAACGCGATCTCAAAAACCCTAATCGGCAAAAATTCCCGAAGGAAGAGTATAGAAGGATCACGAATGCAAAAGCTGGCGGCGAATGGGGGAGTCCATGGGTCGGCCGACTCCCCCTTTGGGGCGGCCGACTGCGACGGACTCCCCTGCCCGGGGTTTTTCACAACCTAATTAGCGTATTTTTGTCATTCGGAAAAATACCCCGGACCCCGAAAAATGAAAAGTAAAAAGGTCGGGCCCAACTACCAAATTGAGAAAGAAGTTTAATTCATCTATTTCACCTATTTCCTCAATGGGCTCTAAAAATATTTTAAGGCGTTGACCATTTACCTTGAATATCGTACCTTCGTTGTTGCGAAGCGTAACGGCTCCATGCGATGATGAGCTTACTACTTCGAACGGTCCTTCCCATTTGCTTTGAAGCTTTCCTTGCCCGAAGAGTTTGACCCCGGAATTAAAAAGTAATACCTTGTCTCCGGTGTGAACTCCTTGATCTTGATTCTCTTGTCGTGCCATCTTTTCACTCTTTCTTTGTATATCTTGGCGTTGTGATAGGCTTTCTCTCTCCATTCTTCTAATTCGAGATTTGCATCCTCCTCTTCTCTCCCGCCGCTTCTAGATCCATATTCCACTTCTTGATGGCCCAAGTGAGCTTTGAATTCTAGCTCTACTTGGTAAGTGACAGTCTTTCCATAGACTAGTTGATATGGTGACATCCCGATAGGTGTCTTGTAGGCTGTTCGATATGCCCATAGTGCATCGGGAAGCTTGTCCTTCCATGCAGTTCCCATTTCATTCACTTTGTCTTCGAAGAATATTCTTGATCTGCTTATTTGATGTCTCTGCTTGGCCACTTGTCTGAGGGTGATACGGAGTAGCAACGTTATGACGTACCCCATGCTTCAATAAGTATTGCTCAAAACGTTTGTCGATGAAATGTGATCCTCCATCACTTATGACTATCCTTGGGACACCGAATCTTGGAAATATTATTTCTTCGAACATCTTCTTGGAGCTTGAACTATCTGCCTTTTTGCATGGCAGCGCTTCGACCCATTTGGATACGTAGTCTACTACTACGAGGATGTATTCATACTTCTTCGACGGTGGAAATGGTCCCATAAAGTCAATTCCCCAGACATCAAAGAGCTCGATCTGAAGATTGTTGATGAGTGGCATGGCATCCCTTGAATTAATGTTGCCATGTCTTTGACAAGGACCGCATCTCCGAATGAAATCTTTTGTGTCTTCATACATTGTTGGCCAGAAAAATCCACATTGCCAAATCTTCGCATGTGTACGGAACACCCCATAACGACCTCCATATGGTGATGAGTGGCATCTTTCAATAATTTTGATTCCTTCTTCAGTGGGCACACATCTTCTGAGCAGGCCATCAGAGCACACTCGGAAGAGGTAGGTTTCATCCCATATGTGAGTACGACTCTCCTGGATAAGTTTCCTTTTGTTGCTTCCTGGTGGTACGTAACCTGTAACCTTAAAATTAACAATATCTGCATACCAGGGGTCAGATCTGTTGATTCCGTAGAGCATGTCGTCCCGGAGTGCATCGTCGATGGGTAGTTCCTGTGGTTTCTCAAACTGCATTCTAGACAAGTGATCGGCAACAGAATTTTCTACTCCCTTTTTATCTTTTATTTCTAAGTCAAATTCTTGGAGTAATAAAATCCATCTTATCAATCGAGGTTTAGCATCTTTCTTAGTGAGCAAATATTTTAAAGCAAAGCATGATCGGTGTAAACAATCACTTTGGCACCCACTAAGTAGGATCTAAACTTATCAATAGCAAAGACAACAACTAGGGAGCTCTTTTTCGGTGGTAGCATAATTAAGCGAGGTCTGTCAAAGTTTTGCTAGCATAAGCTATTGCATGATGCTTCTTATCCTTAGTCTGTCCTAACACTTTGCTCCTACAACGTAGTCACTTGCATCACACATAATTTCAAAAGGTAAAGTCCAATCGGGGGGGTTGAATGATTGGAGCGAAATAAGCGCTTTCTTAAGGATCTCAAATGATTGTAAGTAGGCATCATCAAAGTCAAAAGGAACATCCTTAGCCAATAAGCGGGTAAGAGGTCTAGCAATGTAAGAAAAATCTTTTATGAATCTACGATAAAAACCAGCATGGCCAAGGAAACTTCTAATTCCCTTCACATTGATATGAGGAGGTAGTTGCTCAATCACTTCTATTTTGGCTCTATCTACCTCGATGCCTCTTTCGAGACACTAAGTGTCCTAGCACTATTCCTTCTCTAACCATGAAATGACACTTTTCCCAATTAAGGACTAAGTGTTTTTCCTCACATCTTTGCAAAACTCGATCTATGTTTTCAAGACACTCATCAAAAGTTTTTCCATAAACAAAAAATCATCCATGAAAACTTCCATAATCTTTTCAATCATTTCGAGAAAATATAGACATCATACATCTTTGAAAAGAAGTCGGTGCATTACATAACCCAAAAGACATCCTACGGTAAGCAAAGGTTCCATAAGGGCATGTAAAGGTCGTTTTGTTTTGATCATTAGGATGGATAGGGATTTGATGATATCCAATATTCATCAAGGAAGCAAAAGTAAGAATGGTTGGCTAATCGCTCTAGCATCTCATCAATGAAAGGCAAAGGAAAGTGATCCTTTCTTGTTGCCTTATTAAGCTTTCTATAATCTATGCACATTCGCCATCCCGTGACGGTTCTTTGAGGGATTAACTCATTCTTCTCATTTTGGACAACAAATCATGCCTCCCTTTTTAGGCACAACTTGGACAAATGGCTGACCCACTCACCGTGTGGCACGGGGTAAATAATCCCAGCGTGTATCGGTTTAAAACTTCTTTCTTAACAACTTCCCTCATCGCATTATTGAGTCTTCGTTGGGGTTCTCTAGATGGTGGAATATCGGGATCTCGTGGGAATACGATGGGTACAAAGGGCGGGACTAATTCCTTTGAGGTCCTGGAGTGAGTAGCCAAAAGCTTTTTGATGTTTTTCTAGGACAGCCATTAAACGAAAAGTTTGCTCCCGAGTGAGAGTATCACTTATGATGTCGGGAGACTCGGATTATTTCCTAAAAAGGCATATCTAAGACCAGTGGTAAAGGTTTGAACTCAATAGGAGGTCTAGGTGGTAAGGTAAACCCATCATCTAAAGGTTCATTCTCGTAAGGTCGACTTCTTCTTCTATGAAGAATCTAGCTTCATCTTCTAATTTCGGCTTCACTAGGAATTCTAGAGAGGTCGCTCTAAATTCCTCCAATGGATCATAATGTGGATAGGGCTCGGTCCTAGCATTTAAAGAGTGTGAAATGGACATTGCAAACTGGAGTTTCTTGCCTAAACAAATGTTTAGCTTCCCAGTTTGTCCTTCATAAAGAAGTCTTCTAAATGGTTGTCCTATCAATAGGTGAAAATCCCCTATGTCAAAGACATAAAAGCTTAAGTGAACAGGGGTTCCTTCTACCCGAAGTGGTAGGACATGTAGGATTCCTAAACAGGGAAGAATTTGTCTTGAAAGATTCCTTATGAACTTCACTGTTGGGGTTAATGTCATGTCTCTTTGCAAATATTTTGCTAGTGTAGTAGACATGATATTTATACCCATAACTGGATTATAGAGAGCGTCTATGCGATCATTGTTAATCATGCAATGAATGGGAAGAGAAGGTGAATCCATACGAATTATTAGAGGAAAGCTCTGACTCTTCTAACCACTCATTGCTCATGACAGACACTAACTCTCCTGAGGTCTTTCTTGTTGGAATATCCTCATCAATATTGCATGGCTTGATTGGGTGATATTTGCCTTGTGGCTTCTTCACTTTGTGATAGTTGAAGATGTTTCCAAAATCGGAAAACAGATCGGTTCAATATCTAGCATAAAATCGGAAGTGGAATGTCTTCCTTTTCTTGCTCAAGACATGGGTTAGGCGAAGTTGATGGTGTATCTCGGCAAAGGGTTGGCTTCGGCTACTTGAGGTTCTACTTCTAGGAGGTAGTCTAATTCACTGGATAGGATTTGGTCTAGGATTGATCTTGCTTTCTTAGCGAGATATGCAAGAATGATCCTCCCGGGTTATGTCAAGCAATTTTCTACCGTCTCTACTCAGACCTTTATAAAAGTGTTGTAAAAGAATGGGATCTCGGTAGACTAAGGTCCGGGCCCGATGCTAAAAGTGTAGTAAAACGATTTCGGGATGAGGCCAAAGATTCTTCGGGTTCTTGCTTAATAGTCGAACCTTGACTCTAAGGTCGACGATTTGGGAGATGGGATGGAAATCTAGACAAAAATTGGAGCGTAAGGATCCCCAATCTCCTTGTTGCTTACCTATAGCTTTATCATACCATTGTCTAGCTTTTCCCTTTAATGAGAAAGGAAATAGCTTCCAACGGAGGGTTTTGTCGGACATGCCCTCTATGCGAAGACAAATCACATGTTTGCTCAAAGTCTCTAATGTGAAGGTAAGGGTTTTCGTCTCCTTCTCCCGAAAAAGATAGGCTTTGGACCAATGCAATCAACCACGGACTCACCTATAGCTAGGTGTTTGGATAGGTTGTGATGACTCATGTGGCACTAGGCCGGTCTCGTGGGTGCGTAAAATTGAAAGATAGGAATGGAATTTAAATTATCCATAAGGATAGAAAAAGATAAAATGTACGGAAAAGTAAAGTGGAAGAAAAAGATAAAAGTATAGGTACAAGGTAGAGCAAGATTTAGGTTATCTAAGCGAGCACCGTCTTTCTCCCCGGCAACGGCGCCGAAATGCTTGTTGACACTAGATACGCACACGAAAGAATCAAAGAGAAATAATCCGCAAGCGCACGGATATCGGTGAGCACTTCACCCGGGAGATAAGTCCCGAGTATCGTATTTGTTTTTATCCGCTAGGAGAAAACGTGCAATAGACTAACCCGATCTTTACTACTACCCCGGGCTGCTAGTCAAGTGAGAATTAAGCGATATAGAGGGAACTCCTTCGTCGCCTTCTTCTAACCTATGGCAAGCTTTGAGACTACTTGTTCTAAGGGGGTACCGAGGAAAAGACACCGCAAAGGATGCTAAACCGAGCACAAAGGACCTACCTTACCTACCAACGGGAAGTGGATTACAAAGGTAATAAAGGGATTGTCACTTCCCTCACTACTACCACGGTTCCGGCCGAATAGGGAGCATCTACAAGTGAACCTAGCCTAAGCACCACGCTTATGCTAAAGAACGATTACTCTATTCCCAACGCGAAGCGGAATAAAGTAAACTTGTAAACCAAAGAACAATAATAACAACGAACTTACTAGTATTAGAAGTTGAATTGCCGAATGATTCTCGAAACCAAGCCTCGGGTTAGGAGACTTGATCCCGCAGTACACCGGAGAGGAGACACCGACAGTGGGCTTCCTCCAAATCTACCTCCACTCTATACTCTCTCAATCTCTCTTGATACTAATACCCTATAGAGATAGATCCATTCGAGGGACCCTTCTCTATCTAACTCTCTCTCTCTCGATTGAAGTCTTGAATGAACTGGAGAATGAATTAGGGTTTCACCCGGGGGGCCGGGGCTCGCTTATATAGCCCCCTAGGATTAACCACAGCCCTCGGATCAAACCGACCTAAATGGACGATAATTATTGATGTTCAAAGTCGGTGGAGGCGGGATCCGCGAGACTCCACCCGATTGGTGGAGTCGGGAGTCACCGACTCCCCCCTTGGGCGGCGACCCGGCCAATGCCGGAGTGGGCCCCGTGTTTTAGGTGTCACCTTCGGGAGTCTTCTAGATTATACTTTTTCACCCGTTCGGTCTTTCTCTCTATGTAAACCCGACATGTGGGCCATCTTGGGTAGTTTTCAGCCGTCACCCCGAGAAATAGATATTCACCAAAATTCGTGGAATTCTGTCAGTGGTAACCCTATATCTGTCAAGTATTTATGAATAGGTCCATTTGCATGCTAAGTTGACGGTTAATTTTATAAGTTAACGACCGTCAACAGGCGCCGGACGCTACCCAGAGACGGTCTGCTGGCGCGCGGACGTCGGACGCTCGGGCCGGACGCCGGGCTGGTTGGGCCGGACGCGTCCGGCGCGTGGTGGACCTTGGCGCTCTGATGGCGGGCTGGCTGAAGGCGGCGGACGTGGGCTGGTCGCATCCGGAGGGCGCCGGACGCGGAACAGAATGTTTCGCGGCGCGGTGGAACCTCCGGTCGTGGGCCGCCGGACGCGGCGCTGGACCGCCGGACGCGGGCCAGAAGCGCGAAATTTGAACGTTGGCTGTGAAAAACTGCTCCCCGAGGGGGTAACGGTCACATTTGCTTGTGGGCTTATAAATAGAAGGTGGCCGGCCCTTGGGGAGGTCTCTTGGCCATTTCTACTCATTTGCTCATCCTTTGTGCTAGAGAAACACTCTCCCTCTCATCTCTCTTGCTTGCTGCTCATCCAAAGTGAGATTGAGAGATCACCTAGTGCATTGCATTGCTTGAGGGCATCTAGTGGCACTTGTGGGTGGTTTAGCCGGTGGATTTCCTGTTACTCTTGGAGAGTACCACTCCTAGCCGGCTTGGAGATTGTTGGAGGCGTTGGCAAGAGAAGGTGCATGTTGTTGGCCACCTCCGGTTGATTGTGAGAGGTTTGGGCTCACCTCGTGGGGATCACGAAGAGCATCCTAGTGGAATCCGCGTGTCATTGAGTACCTCGCTTGAGAGTGGGTCTTGCGGTGCCATGCGGGGCGAGCCTTGAGGGGCTAGTGACTTGAGGGTCACACCGAGGAACCATCTAAGTGTTGGTTGACACAACCGGTGATGTTGCTTGGCGGTGCCCAAGTGAACACCGGGTGAACAAAACAATTGTGTTCATCTTTGTCTCCCGGTGATTGGTTGTCATCGATTGTGTGTTGCCGATTGTGATTGATTGCTCATTCTCTTGGGTGATTGGCAACCTCGACTCGACACGTCGGTATAACAAGTCTCATCCTCTCTTGTATTACTTTGATTACTTTCTTGCAAAGTAGAATTGCTTGTGTGGTTGGCCGCGTACCACTTCTTGTGTAGACTAAAATCGCGTGGGTTAGAATTGCTTGTGTGGTCGGTTGGGAACCACTCTTTGTGTAGATTAAATCCCGTGGGTAGAACTCTGTTGGTCAATATTACGTAGTTACCAGAATTAGATAAAGATTCTAGTTCCCCGGCAACGGCGCCAGAAATGCTTACGACACTTCTTAGTGCACACCGACTAGAGTAAAGGTGAATACGATCGCGTCGGTAGCTAAGCCTACCGCAAACCCGAACTACCACCGAGAGAGGGTGTCACAATTCCTCCTCCGAAAATGACCTAAGAATGCTAAGCTAAGCTAGACTCTAGTGACAACGTAAGACCGACCAAGGGTAACTCGCAAGCGCATAGGTACCCGTAGCACTTCAACCGGGTGAGTATTCCGGTGTCGAATTTGTAGTTCGCTCACGGGAAGCGGATTAAGACTCTCTAGCAAATGGGTGATGGAAACCCATGGTGGTTCTACTCAATCTAAGCTATTGATATTGATAAAGGGGTAAGTGTTGATATGAGTGATAAACTAAAGGTAACTAGTAGGTAGCTAGCTAGGTGGGAGGATAACGAGTGAGTAAGGACTCCTATGTATCTAACTATACTCCTGTGTTCTAATCTTACTAGTGTAATGACTTAACTAAACTAATGCCTAGACAATCTGCGTGATAGGGGAAGTCGGCTGACAAACAGGAGGGTTCATCCCCTGTTCCAGCGGCCCTTTGACTTTAATGGGCACCCTACATGCCTATCCCCGACGCAAATAGAGCCAACCGGGGTCTCGCGTTCGTCACAACCGCCCCCGCTAATATACGTCGGAAAGTGAATGGATATACCAATCAACGATAGGGTGTATCCACTATTAAGCACTAGCCTAAGCACCTCGCTTAATCTAGTCTTAAGACTCCGGCTACCACGTAAGTAACCTCAGCCCCGCTTGGTAATGAAACACACACAAAGGATCTAGACACTAAACTAGTTCGAGACTCTACACTAATGAGACTAAGGCACAACACTACTACACTAGTATAGCAAGATTGCACTAAGTAAATACTGAAAGTAAAGTACTCAAAGTAAATACTTAATAAAGTAAAGCAAGACTATATTAATATAAGAAAAGTACTTCGAAAGTAAAGGTACAAGAGCTATACCAGATTCTCCCGAAGACGACTCCGGAGACCCAAGCTTCGCTCGACTCGACTCTAACTCCCACTCCGACTAGACTACACTACTCTTGATCTCCCAAGAGAGCTTGAGCTTGAGAACACTATTGTGAACTACTTGGGGACACTTTACAATGGGGGACTAGGGGGTATTTATAGTGGAGGTGGAGTAGGGGTTACTCCGCGCCACGTCGCCGATCCGTGTGCTCTCCGCCATGCGCCGTTGGATCAAACCGACCTTCCACCGACTTGAATGGACGTCTCTCGGTGCGGGACACGTGGGAGTCATGCGGGGCAAGGCGTGGAAGCAACCGACCTTGGGTTGGGCCCACTTGCAGGTCGCCCGACCCGGGTCCGGGCTGACCTATGGGTCCCACTCCCCTTCTAGAAGGTCCAGGTGGCAGTGGGAGCAATGCCAAGGTGTCATGCCACCAAATGTTGGTCGGCCGACCTGGCATTGGGCCCCTGGTCCACGTGGCAGCTTCCTGGTGCTGTCCTGGCTTGTCACGTGTAGTCTTATCCGAAGTTGGGTTCACTTGATATCTTGCTTGCTTCTATGTGGATCCTAGGTCCAATGTACCAATCAGGTGGAATGTTGATATGTGGTACTGTTGACATAAAATGTGGTGCACTGTGTCTCACACACAGCAAGCCGGAAAGCCTAGCTTCAATCGGGTGCCCGGGTGTTGAATCCAGAAGCGTGCCAATCGATTTGACCTGAAAGTCGACAAGGGATAAAAAGTAAGATCAAAACTGGAACATTCTCCGGTGAGACCGAGGCAGTTCCATATTTACGGCCCCGAAGCCACTTACGATGATATATAGCTATAGAAGCTATCTGCCAACATGTTTGCAAGTCATTCGGCTAATCTAGCATAACTGATGTGTAGAGAATTAAACTGCCGAATACGTGTACATGAAGACATGTTTGAACAAGATTGAATCAATGAAACATGACAAACTATATCTTAAGCTTAAAGTATTATCAAAACATAAACAATGATAGACAGGTAACTTGCAAATATAGATCTACTAAGATAACGCATGCATAGGCTAATCCAACTAGTCTGCCGCACGTCTAGCCTTCATAAACCCGTCAAGCACAATACCAAAGTAAGTTAATCCACCGCATGATACGACCTACTATGAGTATATGCCACCCCTTACGCTTAGATCAATCCACCGCATGATACAATCTAATAATAAAGAGCTAAAAGTATGCAATTGCCTAAACAGATATATAAGTACTCATTACACGTGTAAGCATAACCGTATCGGCAAGATTGCCGAATCGGGGTCCATGAAGAAGGAACAAACAAGCTATCACAATCTAGAGCAAAGCAAAGCCTATATCTGCCGCACAATATCCAGCTTTAACTAAGATCTAAATGCTCTAACATGCATGAACCCGCAACATGTAACAATCTTGATTGATCTAATTCGGCTACATGAACTCGATCTACTTAATATTGAATAAGCATGAAAAGATGATCGAGAGCCGAAAAGAGTATCAATCTAGATTGGGCAAAAGAGTGTTGCAAATAAATAAACATTAAATTAAGCATGCAACACGTGATAACTTAATGAATCAATTAGATCTTGCCAAATCTAATGGAGCCGATAACTATTTTCACCCATGTCTTAATCCGCCGCACGATACAAGGCACAAGCAAAAACTTCCCATGATCGAGCTTAGATCTACCGCATGTTCTAAGCTAAAACAATGAGACTACTTGCATCATAATCTAAATCCACCGCATGATACTAGACATGATAGCAAGGTTGCCAGGACTTATGGAGGTCGACGGATCGATTGTTCCTCTCAAAGAACTCGACGACACGACTAGAAGGACTCGAAAGGTGGCACGGGGCCGGTTGTATTGATTTGGTTGTGAACCCCTATTACAATAGTCGAGGGTTTATATTTATACCCTGGACAAGACACGAGTTTTAAACAACTACGACTTATTAAACAAAATTGGAAAGTACATGATCCTAACTCTAAATTTGATCGGAGTCCTTGGTCATTACGGCTCCTTCCCTTTTTGGTCAATCCCCTCTTGCCATTTTTCGCTTCCCGAATGAAGTCATTGCTCAGCTGAGGATAACCGACCGCTTGATCACTTGCTTGAATCATGGAAAATCAGCCGACCGCATACGCTTTTGCCGAATCCTTCTCTCTGTCGACCATGGGCCTACTTGTCATATCCTTTACCAAATTTTGGTGTTAACAGGTACATTTGGATCCAGGATCGGTTCTCCTGTAGCATCAGGGATCTTGCTTGGTGGTCAGATCCTGGTGAGACCAAAATCAGGTCAGTAGACCTGGGTTTGGTCTCACAGGGCCTGTTTCCAGCTTTCCTGCATTTCACAAGCTAAGAGTACAAGTGGAACTTTATTAGTGATAAATATGTTCATGTGATGCTCATCTTTCTTCTATCGAGGACTGTTGACGGGTTTCTGAGTGTACCAAAACTGGTCTTTGTTCCCGTCAACAAGATCCCCCAAGCTTAACCTTTGCTCGTCCCGAGCAAACAATCAAAAACTTGGTTCGATTGGATCAGGTATCATTACTAAGTTAATATCTCAATAGTACTAAGTGCACAACAAAGAACTACTCCTTGAATGGAAAATTTGGCAATGTTAACACCCATATTACTCTAGCACCCATGGGGCTTATGGCATTAACTCAGTCTTGGGATGTTGGAAGACAGAACAGTTTTGACTAGAGCATCTATTTTTCTCATTCTTTTAGCAAGTTTCATGCCAGAGGTTTTTGATAAGTTTTTCAAAAGAAGTCTTAATGTTCCTCAAATGGTTTCTCTCAAGTCACTCAAGTGGTGTATGAATCCTCACTAAGGCACATCATGTGTTTGCCTTTCAAAGACATCCTACTTCTAATAAGGCTTTATGTGGAGCTTAAGTAGGTATGTCAAGGAATAGCATACTTGCAAGGCATATGTTGTCTTAGTTAAGAAAAATTGAAATCTTGGACCACAGAAGAGACTTATCATACCTTTAGATCAAGATGTAAAATGGAATTGATGAAGGTGATGAATGGTAAGGTGATGAGAAAAAGGTGGATGTATGGTGGATGAGGTTGCTCCTTTATTTGGTGCTCTCTCTCTTTCTACTTCTATTGAGACAAGGCTAGCTCTTTCTCTCTCTTTTTTTTATCATTATTTTTTTTCAATAGATGCCTAGCCTTTATGAGATGTGTCTCACCTAACAAATGATAACTGAGAGAGAATCTCTAACTGTGGAGCATGGAGCAACCCATAGGATAAAATAGTGATGGTGCGTACTTCCAGTGTAGAAGCAGCACAAGAATGGTGGTATGGATGATGATGCGTGCTCCCAGTGTAGGAGTAGCATAAATGATAGATGGTGAGATGCGTACCCCCAGGGTAGGAGTAGTATAAATGATGGATGGTGAGATGCGTACTCCCAGGGTAGGAGTAGCATAAATGATGGAGATGAGATGCGTACTCCCAGGATAGGAGCAGCATGTTTGCGTACTTCCGGATTAGAAGCAGCATATTTGGTGATATGTGGATCTTAATCTTAGGGCCACGACAAATCTCTAACAAAGGTTCTACAAGTCTTAACCAAACTCAATGCAAGCAAGTAGCTTATGTAGAAGGCTTTTGAATATATCAAGGTATATATATATGGCTGTCGTAGGAATTTCAACACCATTGAGGAACAATTAAGTTTTTCATTCATTTGAAAAGGAAATCTCTGGCAATCATGCGTGCTTAGAACAATAGAGTAGGGCTCCTATCTTAACTATCTCATATCTTACAACAACTTAGACTTTGTTTTAGCACTCGCAACCCACTAAGTGATCAAGTTCATGATGGTTAAAGGTGCCAAGTAATCCAGACTTAGAGAAGTGCTAAGTTGTAAACAAGCACTAGAGAAACATTAACTAGCAATTTCATCATCATATCCATAGAAAGACTAGCACACATGAAGCATATATACAAAAAGGGAAATAAAGCAAATAAATATTTTTTTGGGTTTTTAAATTTTTAGATTTTTTTTACATGCGAGAAAACAATAACTAAAATGCAATAAGACAAGAATTAAATGAGGGAGATTGAAAACATACCTTGGATGGACTTACCTTAGTGGGGGAGAGGATCTCCCCCAAGCTTGTCTTTTGCTCAATGTTGTGAGAACCACTCGTTCCACTGGTCCCAGCGGTGCCCGTCCTCCGTAATGACGCCTTGGACCATGTCCAAGTTCTGTTGCATGATTTGCAACATGGCTTGCTGGTCAATGTGGAGGTTCTCCACCTCCTGGGTGAGTGCTTCGATCTCAGTCGGTGGCTGACGCCTCCCTCTGCGAGGGCGAGTAGTATGTGCCCAGGAAGGTGTCCTGGAATGAGGAGGTGCTCCCATGTGGGAAGAGCTCACCTCCTCTTCCTCATTGGGTGCAGTATGAGAGGGACCAGCTTGTTCCTGAGTAGCACGGGCTCGTGCTCTCGTCATTCTGTCCATCCCTGCAACAGGACAAGGTCTTCCCCTTCTGTCCAGGGTTAGTGATGAGACATTATACAACCAAAGCCTCTCATTAGGAAGAGAGACTTCGAATGTATCAGTCCCATAGGTCATCTTAAGTGCACCTCTTGGATCTCTTTTGATTAGACCAACACGTATAAACATTTCTTCAAGAATAATTGGTCTATCCGCAGGCATAAACTCATAAACATTCCCCTCAAGCAAACCCAAGGATTCAGCAATTCTAGTTATGAATGAAGTAAAGCCTATGGGTGTTTCTTGAACAACAGAGTTCTCCCAAAAGTGTACTAGCATTTTAACAGGGGCAAACTTGATTTTATTAACCATGACATACATGAGTTGCATCTCTTTAAGACCTATTCTTGATAAATCAGTCCTAGGGAAAAGAGTGACTGCAATCCAAAAGAACATAAACCTCAAGGTTGGATTATGAATTTGCTTAGGTTTAGGATTGGACCGGTCTAGACATAGAGATTGATTTCCAAAAGACAAAGAAGATTAAAATTTGCTAACGCAACCTCTTCATCTAGTATGCAATCATGATCAAAGCCTAGAGCAACACTCAACTCACTCCAAGACAGGTTATAGTCATTGTTAAACATGCGGAAACTGACACCCAAAGCATTTGATTTAAGTGAACAAAGAAACTCTTGGGGTGAGTAGCGTTATACCACGCTCAGGAATTTGCCAAAATGAGGACCAACCAATGGTATTAAAAACTATGGCAAAGTCGGTGCTCATACCTGTTTTGTCGAGGAGTTCTTGGTCGAAGAGGGCGGAGTGCTGGAAACCACAAGTGCGAAGAGTATAGAGCTTTCCTAACTCCTCATGGGTGACCATGAGGTTGTTAATAGGCTCCATCATCCTGCCAGGGATGATGGCAGGGACAAGTTGGTGCACTTGTTCTTCCTCCTCCCTCTCATGACTCCTACTTTCGGATTGGCGAGAGGTCGAGGATGAGCCATCGCCCTTCTTTTTGATAGACCTCCGGAAGGGGTTCTTCATCCTAACTACTCTAGTGGGCAGACAAGACCAAGCTTTCTACTACACTATTAAGAGAGAAAGGGAAATATTTTTGGGTTTTTGGGTTTATGACTACTACTACACTAGACTTGAGAAGGCTTGAAACACTAAGAGAGAAGAGAAGGCCAAGTGAGCTCGAGATGATTCTGCTGGTTGTGGTGTGGAATTGAGCTCACATTGGGGTGGTATTTATAGGGTTGAAAGGGCAAGGCCAACCCAGCCAAAGGGCTGGTCGGCCGACCACCACCTAGGGCCTTGTGCTCTTGTGTCTCACTTTAGACAAGGAATCTAGCCTCGTGCTTGCAAAAAGTAGGAAGATGGGCAGAATCACTGGTCGGCCGACCAGTGATCTGGCACCCCACCACTTTGGACATGTTTTGTCTGGTTGTCTGATAAAGGTGGTGGTGGTCCTGGTCCCAGATTCCTGCTGGTTGATTCGGATTCCTATGTCTAGTGTTTGGTGAAAGAGAAAAGGAAAGGGCAAAAGTGGAGACAAGAATAAAGGTTGTCTCCAATCATGCAATGCTGTTCCCTATGCTTGCTTTAGCTGTTGGGTTGTTCCCTAAAGCATTCTCATGCTTAAAGTAGCATCCTAAGCTAAAGTCATGAGCATTGGACCATCTCTCTTCGAATTCTGGCTAGTGGGATGGGCATAGGATCCATTTGTGTCAGCAGTGGGAGACAACTAGGTGCCTGGTGGGACCAAGTCTAGGTCGGCCGATGTTGACGGGAATAAAGACCAGTTTTGGTACACTCAGAAACCCGTCAACAGTCCTCGATAGAAGGAAGATAAGCATCACATGAGCATATTTATCACTAATAAAGTTTCACTTGTATTCTTAGCTTGTGAAATGCGGGAAAACCGGAAACAGGCCCGTGAAACCAAAACCCGGTCTTCGACCTGATTCTGGTCTCACCAGATCCGACCACCAAGCAGGGTCCCCGAACTCTGAGAGAACCCGATCCCGGATCCAAATATACCACACATCAACATTCCATCTCGATTGGTACAATGGACCAAGGGTCCATATGGAAGCAAGCAAGATATCAAGGGAACCCAACTTCGGACAAGACTACACGTGACAAGCCGGACAGCACCAGAAGCCGCCACGTGGACCGGGGTCCAATGCCGGGTCGGCCGACCCGCCTTTGGTGGCGGACACCTTGGCATTGCACCCATTGCCACCTGGACCTTCTAGAAGGCCGGTGGGACCTGACAGTCAGCCAACCATAGGTTGGCCGACCTGCACATGGGCCCCACTTGGGGTCGGTTCGCTTCCACCGCCTTCCCGCATGACTCCCACGTGTCCCGCACCAAGAGCCGTCCATTCTAGTCGGTGGAAGGTCGGTTTGATCCAACGGCGGATGACGGAGAGCACACGGATCGGCGACGTGGCGCCTCGGAGTAACCCCTACTCCACCTCCACTATAAATACCCCCTAGTCTCTCATTGTAAAGTGTCCCCAAGTAGTTCACATTAGTGTTCTCAAGCTCAAGCTCTCTTGGGAGATCAAGAGTAGTGTAGTCTAGTCTAGAGTGGGAGTTAGAGTCGAGTCGAGCGAAGCTCGGGTCTCCGGAGTCGTCTTCGGAGAATCTCGGTATAGCTCTTGTACCTTTACTTTCGAAGTACTTTCCTTATATTAGTATAGTCTTGCTTTACTTTACTAAGTCTTTACTTTGAGTACTTTACTTTCGCATTTACTTAGTGCATTGCTATACTAGTGTAGTAGTGTTGTGTCTTAGTCTCATTAGTGTAGAGTCTCGAACTAGTTAGTGTCTAGATCCTTTGTGTGTGCTTCACTACCAACTGGGCCGAGGTTACTTACGTGGTAGCCGGAGTCTTAAGACTAGATTAGGCGAGGTGCTTAGGCTAGTGCTTAATAGTGGATGCACCCTATCGATGATTGGTAATTCCATTCACTCTTGAGTGGTAAGTCCATTCACTTTGTCCAACGTATTGCAGCGGGGGCGGTTGTGACAGAACACAGACCTTTCGGTTATATCTCATTACATTAGGGGTAGGGTGTAGGGCGCCCATTAAAGTCATAGGTCCGCTGGAATAGGAGTTAGTCCCTCGGGAGACGCTACCCTCCTATTTGTCAGCCGATCTCCCCTATCACATCGATGGTCTAGGCATTAGTTTAGTTAAGTCCTTACACTAGTTAGATTAGAACACAGAAGTATAGTTAGATACATAGGAGTCCTCACTCACTCGTTGTCCTCCCACCTAGCTAGCTACCTACTAGTTACCCTTAGTTATCACTTATAACAACACTCTTACCCTTTATCAATATCAATATCTTAGATTGAGTAGACCCACCACGGATTTCCATCACACATTTGCTAGAGAGTCTTAATCCGCTTCCCGTGAGCGAACTACAAATTCGACACCGGAGTACTCACCCGGTTGAAGTGCTACATCGGTACCTGTGCGCTTGCAGAGTTACCCTTTGGTTAGTCCTACGTTGTCACTAGAGTTTAGCTTGGCTTAGCATTCTTAGGCTGCTGCCGGAAGAGGAATTGTGACACCCTCTCTCGGGTAGTAGTTCGGGTTTGCAGTAGGCTTAGCTACCATACGCTAGTCACATTTACTTAATTCTAGTGATTGCGCTAAGATCTGCTAACAAGCATTTCTTGAGCCGTTCTTGGAACTAGATTCCTTACCCAAATCCGCAGATGCAATCGTAATATTAACCAACAAGCATTTCGGCACCGTTGTTAGGAAGCGTCGTATTAATAATTTCTAGCAAATTGGAATCCGTGGTCTACTCTTAATTTAAGTATTTGGTAGTGTTAGGGGCTTACCCTTCACTTGTCTTGTTTCTTTTGTTATCATCTTCTAGATAGTGAATGAGCAGTTTCAGTCTGCCATCGAACTACGTCGAAGACCCTGAGAAGTTGCTCGAAGAGAGCTAGACGCAGTCTAGTCCCTCCTCAGAGAATCATCTCAGAGCCTGAACCATCAGAGCCTGAACCGTTCGTGGAAGGAAGTCCCGCACCGAGCTTGTTGAGGCGTCATGGCTCAAAAGACCATCGCCGAGTTCTCGTCGCCGTCGGCCGACTTTGTCGCTACGGGTCCGAACGTGAACTTGGGCGATGCGACTTTGAACTCAAGCCTGCACCGATCAACATGGTGCAAGCAAATCGTTCTGTGGAAAGCCACATGAGGATGCCAATTCCCACCTCCAACACTTTCTCGGAGGTGTGCAACACCTTCACGGTCAAGAACGTCACCGCAGATGCCGTTCGCCTTCGTCTTTTCCCATTCTCATTGTTGGGAAAGGCGAAGCAATGGTTCTACAAGAACAAGGCCGAGGTGACAACTTGGGACAGATGTGCCAACGCATTCCTCAAGAAATTCTTTCCCGCGGGCAAGACCAAGGTGTCCTGCGCGGGAAGATTTCAAGCTTCCAACAAAGTCCGACGAGACGTTTCCCCGAAGCATGGGAACGTCTCAATGAGTACATTCAAGCCCGTCCCCATCACGGGATAGACGAATGGCTCATTATTCAAGGTTTCTACCATGGACCGACCGGCGTAGCCCGGAGTCACCTTGATGCTTCCGCTGGAGGGGCATTCCCGCAACATAATGTCGTGGATGCCAATGAGCTCATCGAGAAGATGGTGGTCACCAAGGATGGAACGAAGAGCGCCTTCAGCCCAAGAAGAGAGGTGTCCACGCCCTTAGCGAGGTGGACATGCTCTCGCCAAGATGGACCTCCCGATGAAGAAGATAGAGGGATCGCCCTCTAACAAGGAAGTGGAGGCCATCCAGACTCCTGCCGCGGTCTGTGCTGTGGGTACTGACCCATGGTGCGAGGTCTGCGGAGAGGAGGACCATTCGGGCAACAACTGCCCCATGACTCAGAAGGAGGTGAACTTCGTCAACAACAACAACCACTTCAACAATGGGAATCGGCCCCAACAACAGCAATGGAGTTCACGCCCCTTCTACCAAGGCCAAGGTATGGGTTACAATAATTTCGGTAATTCTTACCATAATAATTCTGGTAATTCTTTCAATAACCAACCTTCCTTGAAAGAACTTGTCTTTGGTCAAATTAAAATTAATGATGGTCTTAATAAAAGAATGATGGCTAATGACAAGATATTAGAAAGTCTTAGTGAGAAAATGGATAGCTTTAACTCTGCTATGAAGAATCAATTGAGCTTTAATAAAATATTAGAAAACCAATTAGCTCAATTAGCAAAGAATGTCCCCACTTATGAGCAAGGTAAGATTCCGGCAAAGCCTGAGGACCCTATTGAGGGCGTCAGGTTGGTAACTACGAAGTTCGGTAGGCCTCATTCTCGCGCTGTTCGGGTAACGGTGGATTCACCGTTTGTCCCGAAGAAGGGAGATCCTGGCCTGCCGATGATCACTTGCCAGATCAGACCACAGATCTTCGACAACGCTTTCTGTGACCTTGGATCCGGTGTCAACATCATGTCCAAGGTAACCTATGATAATCTGTTAGGGAGCCCATTGCACCCTACATATGTGCGTTTGCAGATGGCGGACCAAACCATCCGGTTTCCTGAGGGGTTGGCACGGGATATCTTACTCAGAGTTCAAGATGAGTATATCCCTGTCGATTTCCTGGTACTGGATATGGGAGCCAACGTCGAAGTACCACTCATCCTGGGACGACCGTTCCTGAGCACGGTGGACGCCACTATCTACGTGCAACATGGCGAGATGTACATGTGAGTCCAAGGACGGTATGTGAAAGTGCCTTTCAATGGTTTTAAAGCTAACATGCAGGCACAAGCACCCCGGCCGCGTCGCCAACACCGCCGACGGAAGAACACTAAGACCGCTAAGTCGGCCAAGAAGGCCGAAGCAAAAGAGGAACCCGCCGAACCAAAAGCCGAAGTCCAGCAAGAATGGCGGAAGAAGGAGACACCCTCACGGTCCCCATCTCCGGGACCGACTGAGGTGTCCACTGAATGAACCCGACACGAGAGGTCCTGCTCTATGGACCTAAAACACGGAGCCCTCTGCTGACCAGGTATGTCAGTAGTTATCTCATGTTTATTCTCATGCATTTCAATTCTGCATTTTCCCTTTCCAATTGCATGTTTACCTTTACAATTGCACTTTTTATTTTCAATAAAATAAAGCTAGTTATAGGTAATAAAACTTGAGAAGAGTGTTTAGAGAAAAGATGAGTCATGGGGCCACAAAGGCCCGGGTCGACCGACCTGTCCTTTGGGGTCCACCACCTCTCTTCACTCGGCTAGAAGCGAGGATCCAAGGAAGTGCACCGAGTGCCCCGGGCTCACAAGCCCAGGTCGACCGACCTAGACCTGGTCCCACCAGCATCCACCGCCACCCACCGCCGACACACTTGGATCCTATGCCCATCCCACTAGCCAGAATTCGAAGAGAGATGGTCCAATGCTCATGACTTTAGCTTAGGATGCTACTTTAAGCATGAGAATGCTTTGGGAACATCCCAACACTAAAGCAAGCATAGGGAACAGCAATGCATGCTAGGGGACAACCTTTATCCTTGTCTCCACTTTTGCCCTTTTCCTTTTCTCTTTCACCAAACACTAGACATAGGAATCCGAATCAACCAGAAGGAATCTAGAACCAGGACCACCACTACCTTTATCGACAAACCCGACAAAACATGTCTAAAGTAGTGGGGCAAAATCCTTGGTCGGCCGACCAAGGTTTGGTGCCATTTTTCAGACTTTTTGCAAGCACGAGGCAAGATTCCTTGTCTAAAGTGGAACCCGAGAGCACATGGCCCAAGGGGGTGGTCGGCCGACCTGCCCTTTGGCTGGGTTGGCCTTGCCCTTTCAACCCTACAAATACCACCCCAAGGTGAGCTCAATCCCACACCACAACCAGCAGAATCATCTCGAGCTCACTTGGCCTTCTCTTCTCTCTTAGTGTTTCAAGCCTTCTCAAGTTTAGTGTAGTAGTAGTCATAAACCCAAAAACCCAAAAATATTTCCCTTTTCTCTTGTAGTAGTGTAGTAGAAAAGCTTGGTCTTGTTTGCCCACTAGCTTAGTTAGGATGAAGAACCCCTTCCGGAGGTCTAGCAAAAAGAAGGGCGAAGGCTCGTCCTTGAGCTCTCGCCAATTCGAAGGTAGGAGTCATGAGAGGGAGGAGGAAGAACAAGTGCACCAACTTGTCCCTGCCATCATCCCTGGCAGAATGATGGAGCCGATTAGCAACCTCATGGTCACCCATGAGGAGTTAGGAAAGCTCTATACTCTTCGCACTTGCGGTTTCCAGCACTCCGCCCTCCTTGACCAAGAACTCCTTGACAAAACAGGTATGAGCACCGACTTTGCTATAGTTTTCAATACTATTGGTTGGTCCTCATTTTGGCAAGTTCCTGAACGTGGCATAGAGTTACTCACCCAAGAATTCCTTTGCTCACTTAAGTCAAATGCTTTGGGTGTTAACTTTCGCATGTTTAATAATGACTACAACCCGTCTTGGAATGAGTTGAGTGTTGGTCTAGGCTTTGATCATGATTGCATACTAGATGAAGAGGTTGCTCTAGCAAATTTTAACTTTGCTGTCTTTTGGAAATCAATTGCTTTGTCAACCGACCGGTCCAATGCTAAACCTAAGCAAATTCATAATCCAACCTTGAGGTTTATGTTTTATTGGATCGCAATCACTTTGTTTCCTAGGGCTGATTTATCGTGAGATAGGTCTTAAAGAGATGCAACTCATGTATGTCATGGTTAATAGAATCAAGTTTGCCCCCGTTAAAATGCTAGTACACTTCGGGAGAACTCGTGGTTCAAGAAACACCCATAGGTTTTACTTCATTCATGACTAGAATTGCTGAATCTTTGGGTGTGCTTGAGGGAAATGTTTATGAGTTTATGCCTAAGGAGAGACCAATTATTCATGAAGAAACGTTTATACGTGCTGGTCTAATTAAAAGAGGTCCAAGAGGTACGCTTAAGATGACATATGGGACTAATGCAGTCGAGATTCCTCTTCCTAATGAGGGACTTTGGCTGTATAATGTCTCAACACTAACCCTGGACAGAAGGGGAAGACCTTGTCCTGCTGCAGGGACGGACAGAATGACGAGAGCACAAGCCCGTGCTGCTCAGGAGCAAGCTGGTCCCTCTCATGCTGCACCCGATGAAGAAGAGGAGGTGAGCTCTTCCCACATGGAAGCACCCCCTCATTCCAGGACACCTTCCTGGGCACATACCCCTCGCCCCCGCAGAGGGAGGCGACAGCCGCCGACCGAGATCGAAGCACTCACCCAGGAAGTAGAGAACCTCCACATCAAGAATCAAGCCATGTTGCAACTCATGCAACAGAACTTGGAAATGGTCCAAGGCGTCATCACGGAGGACGAGTACCGCTGGGACCAGTGGAACGCATGGTTCTCACGACAGTGAGCAAGAGACAAGCTTGGGGGAGATCCTCTCCCCCACTAAGGTAAGTTCACCTAAGGTATGTTTTCTTCTCATTTAATTCTTGTCTTCTTGCATTTTAGTTATTGCTTTCTTGTATTTAAAAAAATCTAAAATTTTTAAAAAAATCCAAAAATATTTATTTGCTTTATTTCCCTTTTGTTTATATGCTTCATGTGTGCTAGTCTTTCTATGGAAATGATGATGAAATTGCTAGTTAATGTTTCTCTAGTGCTTGTTTACAACTTAGCACTTCTCTAAGTCTAGATTATTTGGCACCTTTAACCACCTTGAACTTGATCACTTAGTGGGTTGCAAGTGCTAATGCAAAGTCTAAGTTGTTGTGAGATATGAGATAGTTAAGATAGGAGTTCTACTCTATTGTTCTAAGCACGCATGACTGCCAGAGATTTTCTTTTAAATGAATGAAAAACTTAATTGTTCCTCAATGGTGTTGAAATACCTACCACGGCCATACATATACCTTGATATATCATAAGCCTTCTACATAAGCTACTTGCTTGCATTGAGTTTGGTTAAGACTTGTAGAACCTTTGCTAGAGGTTTGTCGTGTCCCTAAGACCAAGATCCACACATCACCAAATATGCTGCTTCTAATCCGGAAGTACGCAACCATGCTGCTCCTACCCTGGGAGTACGCATCTTACTACCATCAATTATGCTGCTCCTACCCTGGGAGTACACATCTCACCATCCATTATTTATGCTACTCCTATCCTGGGGTACGCATCTCACTATCATAATTATGCTACTCCTACACTGGGAGCACGCATTATCATCCATACCACCATTCTTGTGCTGCTTCTACACTGGAAGTACGCACCTTCACCATTTTATCCCATGAGTTGCTCCATGCTCCACAGTTAGAGATTCTCTCTCAGTTATCATTTGTAGGTGAGACACATCTCATAAAGGCTAGGCATCTATTAAAAAAAAAGAAAGGGAGAGATGAAAAAAAAGAGAGAGAAAAGAGAAAGAGAAGAGCTAGCCTTGTCTAAATAGAAGTAGAAAGAGAGATAGCATAAAATAAAGGAGCAACCTCATCCACCATACATCCACTTCCCCTCATTACTTTATCATCCATCACATTCATCCATTCCATCTTACATCTTGATCTAAGGGTATGATAAGACTCTACCGTGGTCCAAGACTTCATTCTTCTTAACTAAGACAACATATGCCTTGCAAGTACGCTATTCCTTGACATACCTACTCAAGCTCCATATAAAGCCTTATTAGAGATAGGATGTCTTTGAAGGACAAACACATTATGTGCCTTAGTGAGGATTTATACACCACTTGAGTGACTTGAGGGAAACCATTTGAGGAACATTAAGACTTCTTTGGAAAAAACTTATCAAAAACCTCTGGCATGAAACTTGCTAAAAGAATGAGAAAGGTAGATGCTCTAGTCAAAACTGTTCTGTCTTCCAACATCCCAAGACTGAGTTAATGCCATAAGCCCCATGGGTGCTAGAGTAATATGGGTGTGTTAACATTGCTAAATTTTCCATTCAAGGAGAAGTTCTTTGTTGTGCACTTAGTACTGTTGAGATGTTAACTTAGTAATAATACCTGATCCAATCGAACCAAGTTTTAATCGTTTGCTCGGGACGAGCAAAGGTTAAGCTTGGGGGATCTTGTTGACGGGAATAAAGAACAGTTTTGGTACACTCAGAAACCCGTCAACAGTCCTCGATAGAAGGAAGATAAGCATCACATGAGCATATTTATCACTAATAAAGTTTCACTTGTATTCTTAGCTTGTGAAATGCAGGAAAACTGGAAACAGGCCCTGTGAAACCAAAACCCAGGTCTTCTGACCTGATTCTGGTCCCACCAGAATCTGACCACCAAGCAGGGTCCCTGAACTCTACAGGAGAACCTGATCCTGGATCCAAATATACCACACATCAACATTCCATCTGATCGGTACAATGGACCAAGGGTCCATATGGAAGCAAGCAAGATGTCAAGGGAACCCAACTTCGGACAAGACTACACGTGACAAGCCAGGACAGCACCAGGAAGCTGCCACGTGGACCAGGGGTCCAATGCCAGGTCGGCCGACCTGCCTTTGGTGGCAGGACACCTTGGCATTGCACCCACTGCCACCTGGACCTTCTAGAAGGCCAGTGGGACCCACAGGTCAGCCAACCATAGGTCGGCCGACCTGCACATGGGCCCCACTTGGGGTCGGTTCGCTTCCACCGCCTTCCTGCATGACTCCCACGTGTCCTGCACCAAGAGCCGTCCATTCAAGTCGGTGGAAGGTCGGTTTGATCCAACGGCGCATGACGGAGAGCACACGGATCGCTGACGTGGCGCTGGAGTAACCCCTACTCCACCTCCACTATAAAACCCCCTAGTCTCTCATTGTAAAGTGTCCCCAAGTAGTTCACATTAGTGTTCTCAAGCTCAAGCTCTCTTGGGAGATCAAGAGTAGTGTAGTCTAGTCTAGAGTGGGAGTTAGAGTCGAGTCGAGCGAAGCTCGGGTCTCCGGAGTCGTCTTCTGGAGAATCTGGTATAGCTCTTGTACCTTTACTTTCGAAGTACTTTCCTTATATTAGTATAGTCTTGCTTTACTTTACTAAGTCTTTACTTTGAGTACTTTACTTTCGCATTTACTTAGTGCATTGCTATACTAGTGTAGTAGTGTTGTGTCTTAGTCTCATTAGTGTAGAGTCTGAACTAGTTAGTGTCTAGATCCTTTGTGTGTGTTTCACTACCAACTGGGGCCGAGGTTACTTACGTGGTAGCCGGAGTCTTAAGACTAGATTAGGCGAGGTGCTTAGGCTAGTGCTTAATAGTGGATGCACCCTATCGATGATTGGTAATTCCATTCACTCTTGAGTGGTAAGTCCATTCACTTTGTCCAACGTATTACGGGGGCGGTTGTGACAGAACGCAGCCTTTCGCTTATATCTGTTTACGTTAGGGGTAGGGTGTAGGGCGCCCATTAAAGTCATAGGTCCGCTGGAATAGGAGTTAGTCCCTCGGGAGACGCTACCCTCCTATTTGTCAGCCGATCTCCCCTATCACATCGATGGTCTAGGCATTAGTTTAGTTAAGTCCTTACACTAGTTAGATTAGAACACAGAAGTATAGTTAGATACATAGGAGTCCTCACTCACTCGTTGTCCTCTCACCTAGCTAGCTACCTACTAGTTACCCTTAGTTATCACTTATAACAACACTCTTACCCTTTATCAATATCAATAGCTTAGATTGAGTAGACCCACCACGGATTTCCATCACACATTTGCTAGAGAGTCTTAATCCGCTTCCCGTGAGCGAACTACAAATTCGACACCGGAGTACTCACCCGGTTGAAGTGCTACATCGGTACCTGTGCGCTTGCGTAGTTACCCTTTGGTTAGTCCTACGTTGTCACTAGAGTTTAGCTTGGCTTAGCATTCTTAGGCCAGCTGCTTCGGAAGAGGAATTGTGACACCCTCTCTCGGTAGTAGTTCGGGTTTGCGTAGGCTTAGCTACCATACGCTAGTCACATTTACTTAATTCTAGTGATTGCGCTAAGATTTGCTAACAAGCATTTCTTGAGCCGTTGCCGGGGAACTAGATTCCTTACCCAAATCCGGTACAGCGTAATATTAACCAACAGCCGACCTGGGCTTGTGAGCCCCAGGGCACCCAGTGCATTTCCTTGGATCCCTGCTTCTAGCCAGAGTGAAGAGATAGGTGATGGACCCCAAAGGCAGATCGGTCGACCAGGCCTTAGTGGCCCCACCAGATCAGCTTTTCTCTAAACACTCTTCTCAAGTTTTATTACCTATATCTAACTTTATTTTATTGAACTAAACTATGCAGTTGTGAAAGTAAACATGCAATTGAAAAGGGAAATGCAGAATTGAAATGCATGAAAATAAACATGAGATAACTACTGACATACCTGGTCAGCGGAGGGCTCCATGTTTTAGGTCCAGAGAGCAGGACCTCTCCTGTCGGGTTTATTCAGTGGACACCTCAGTCGGTCCCGGAGATGGGGACCTTGAGGGTGTCTCCTTCTTCCACCATTCTTGCTTGACTTCGGCTTCTGGTTCGGCGGGTTCTTCTTTCTCTTCGGCCTTCTTGGCCGGCTTGGTGGTTGTTGATGGTCGTTAAGTGCCAATTTTTACCGTCAACTAGACATGAGAAAGGACTAAAATATGTTCACCAACTAGATATAGGGGTTATACCGACAGAATTCCACGAGTTTTGGTGAATGTCCGTTTCTCAGGGTGTCACCGAAAATACCCAAGGAAGGCCCACATGTCGTTTACATAGAGATAATCGGGAACCGATGAAAATTCTGTAACTGGAAGGTTCGAGAAGGCTGGGACCAAACGGGAGCCCGAACCGCTCGGTGGAGAGTCGGCCGCCCCAACCCTAGAGTCGGCCGACTCGTGACCTCGCCCAATCGGCGTCGGCCTCGCGGATCCTTCCACCGCCTTTGAGGATGAATAATAATCGTCCATTTAGGTCGGTTTGATCCGAGGGCTGTGGTGCATCCTAGAGGGCTATATAAACAGGGCCCCTGGCCCCTGGAGGAGGCATCCCTTGAAACCCTAATTCATTATTTCCAGAGAGGATCAGGTGAGGGGGTCCCTGTTGACGGTCGTTAAGTGTCAATTTTTACCGTCAACTAGACATGAAAAAGGACCTAAACATAATTACCTTCTAGATATAGGGCTTACACTAATGGAATTCCACGAGTTTTGGTGAATGTCTTTTCGCAGGTGTCACCTGAAAATACCCAAGGAAGGTCCACATGTCGGGTTTACATAGAGATAATCGGGAACCCGTGAAAATTCTGTAACTGAAGGTTCGAGAAGGCTCGGACCAAACGGGAGCCCGAACCGGCTCGGTGGAGAGTCGGCCGCCCCAACCCTAGAGTCGGCCGACTCGGATCTCGACCACCGGCGTCGCCTCGCGGATCCCCGTTCCACCGCCTTTGAGGATGAATAATAATCGTCCGTTTAGGTTGGTTTGATCCGAGGGCCGTGGTGCATCCTAGAGGGCTATATAAACAGGCCCCCGCCCCCGGAGGAGGCATCCCTAAAACCCTAATTCATTATCTCCCAGCGGGATCAGAGTTGTAGAGGCATCCCTTGAATGGATGACTTCTCTTCTCTAGAGAATTAGAGCTAGACATTCCAATGTAGTAGATTAGATCTAGATGAGAGTTAGGGAGAGCGGAGCTGCGCTCCGGTTCGGAGAAGTCTTCGAGATTTGGTATGTCTTTGTATCTATTCTTGTAAGACTTATGCTTTAATATATATTTATCTTCTCTATGTACTCTTATGCATCTTGTGATAGATAGTATAGTTGTTATTCTTTGGCATGGGATCTTTGCTCGTATTGAGTGCTCTAGTTATATATAGTGATTAGAGTAGTAATTGATAGTGTAGGCATGGTGTCTAGACTATAGGTTACCTGAGGTTGCGCCCAATCCCACGGATAGTTGTGGTAGCCCCGCAGGTGACAAAATACACGGGCCTTTGTATTCCACCACGTTCGGGTTGGTGTTTCGTAGAGCTTTTTGGCAGCCTTCCCCGACTACTCTTTACCCAGTCTTCTTCGAGAGTCGGAAAGGTACCGTTGCTCCAAAGTGCTATTGTGTGATCGTTATACTTATCCATCCCCTCATTATTATAGAACCAAAGTAGTAGAGAAGAACATAGGAATCTAGATCTCTCCCGTTGTCCTCCCACTATATCTAGCTACTCATTTATCGCTTAATTCTCATACTTGTGCTTATACATATATCCTATCATATATATTTTACCCCCGCTTTAGTCTAGTTGGTTTACTAAGTTAGTAGATACATGATGGTGATTTATTAGATTCTTTAACCCTTGCTTCCCCGTGGTAAAATATAAATAACGATACCTGGTTTACTCCCGGTAAAATGCTACAATGGTATGTTCTCAGGCGCTTTGCGGAATCCTTCTTATTTTAGTTGCACTTAATTTATACCAACAAGCATTTTTGGCGCCGCTGTCTTGGGAAGCAATTGGTGTTAAGTTTTTGATAATGATCTTGATATCTCGCTAATTTAGTGTACCACTAGCTTTAGTAGGATTACCCCTTGTTCTGTTGAGTGTGGAATAGACAGGACAAAAGATGTCGTTTCGACCTTCCGACAAGCTTCCACAAGACAATGAAGAGCCCAGGGTCCCCCAACATTCAACATTCATCAACATTGGAACCCTACCACCTCACAGAGAGTAGAAAAGGTCGTTGTAACAAGAATTTCAAATCACTTCACAAGTGACGAACATAGACGCTGAACTGCCCATAATTTCATCATGTGAGTCATGGTAAGTATGATCAAGAAAGGTGAGATAGTCTTGCTCATGGACTTTAAAAATGATGAGTAGTTATCTTTTTGAATTCTTGCACCCCACTGCATGTTTACTTTTAACAATTCATGCATTTTCTCCGTTTAGCTTATTTATGTTTGCTCATCCATTGCATGTTTAGTTTCTTGCATGCATTCACATCGCCTGCATCTAAAAAAAAAATAAATAAATAAAAATGTTTTTATATATATATTTCCTCACCATGATCATGCTCTGTCATCTTCATTTGAGTAAATCTCTTTATTGCTTTCATGTCACCTTTGTTGCTATAGTATGTTTTGGTTTGGAAGTACTTCTAAGGGTATTTCCAAAGGCTTTTTAAATTAAGCGTGGTGCTTAGGTTAAATTGTCTTTCTTGACCAAATTAAGACATGGAGTCCAGTTTGGTTATTGAACTAAAAATGTGCTTTAGTGGATACTGGTTATTTTGTCAGACTAACCCATGCGGAAATCCATAAACACATTTTGGGTAAGTCAAGAGATGAACTCATGTGAGAGATGAAGAAGGCATGTGACGAACTTCAACAACTTTGTGCAAAGACAACAGCTCATCATCCAAGAAAAAATTGTAAGTATCAAATATCATTCACATTGTCTTTTGTTGCAAGTTACCTTTGCCTTGAACCATGTTAAAGTTCCTTAAAAAAAGTTGCTAGAAAATATGATAAAAGTCTATGCTAAAGTAACTTGAAAACCATCTCTTTTTTTAACATAGATGAAATTCTAACATAGATAGTGGATAATAGCCCATAGTTTGAAATTGTTGCAATCCTTCGGGTATGTGTCTACTAACATTTTGCAGAAAGAATTTATGATGTGCCTGTTCATGGATTGGCATCACCTCGCGAAATTGCCACTTCAAAGGATGGAACAAAGAAGAAGACAAGAGTTCCACAAGAAGGATCATCATTTGAACTTACTCAAAGAAGTGGATGAACAAGGCGACAAGCTATGAGCAACATTGAAGACAACATAGCATTGGGCCCAAAACTCGAGCTAGGATGCCAATGAGGAGTATGGTGTAACTCACTCATTTTGGCCAATCAAAGACCTCGCCCTCGTTGTTCTTGAAGACACCATCTTGCACGTCGGCAAAGAAGGACAAGGATGGCATGATAAGCATACATCCTTGTGTCAACCAATCATCATCAAGGGTTGACTACCGACCAAACCCAAGAAGACCGGGAACAACCATATTTGCAAGATGATGTCTCTAAGCCATTGGAGATGAAGACCCTTCCTTGATCATCAAGACGGATGGCGTATCATTAATTGCGACTCTTCGCCATGCCGCTAAAAGACAAAGACCATCAAGGAAGAACTCGAGTCTACATCTCCAATGAACATCAATGCGTCAACCAAGACTCAATGAAAATCAAGAATGGTTGATGAAAGAAGATCATGCAACCGGCCGTCTCCTCATCCCGGATTGGATAGTCCAAACAAAAGCGAATGCAAAGGAGAGATCTCTACTCAACAGACCTATAATCGAAGTCCCTCTCGATACATGAAGGCTTACAAACGAGAGGACAAACAAGATTAACCGAGGACATAGGAGTACAACACACTCTGAGGGATGACTCAACACTCGTATTTGGTTTCACGTGGCGAGCGACAACAAGGTCAAGCTTGGGGGAGGAAGGCCGATGACTCTTCAAACAATGATCCAGCAATGCTCTTCCTCTTTTCAAGCCCCCGTCGCTCTGGCACGTTGAGAAGAAACAATGAGTGGAGCACAAGGTCTAGGCATAAAAAAAAGAGAGAAGAAAAAAAAAAAGAAGGAGTGAAATTTTAGAAGACAAGATGCTCAAGGAGAGAGGTCAATCAAGCAAGGCAAACTCCAAGAAGAAGTAAAGGACCACTAGAGGCATCTACTCTTCCTCACAAGGTACTCCAAAGTGATAAAGACTCGCTGGACAAGAAAAGAACATGGGTGACTCCTTTCCAAGAGTTACCATCTCAAGAGGTGCAATTCTCAAGGTCTCTACCGTTGGGATCAAATGATGCACCAAGGAGTGAACATGACAAGAAGCCCCTGTTCGGTGGACTTAAAATCACCAAACCCTCGCCAAGGAGGTAACTTGGTATTTATCAAGCATTTCTCTTTCAGCATTGCATGTTCCTTTAAGCATATTTATTTTCCCTACATGCATCTTAATTGCATCTTTGCTTTATTATCTCTCGCATTAGAAAAAGAAAATAAAGATGTTGTGCATTTGCATCCGTAAAAACTACTAAGCCCCATGTGAATAATCATTCACCGTGGTGGCATAAAAATAATTTTCAAGATATCTATTTTCTCCTTTATTATAAAAAGATAAAAATATTTCTTGTGATCCTGTTAGAAGACATTTGAGTTAAGGCAGTTCTAGACAGCCAAGGCTTAGAGGTTTTTATCACTAATGCTTAATCAGTTCCACAAGCTTTGTTGTCTATTTGAGCTTCACAGAACATAAAGGATCGAGAAGAGCTAACAGACAGAAGGATGTCCAGTCTCCTGTCGGAGTGCTGTCCGCAACATTCAAATGCTGTCTCCAACAGCAACTATCTATGACACTCCTGGAGGACTAGAACGTCTTCATCGCCTGTCAGCAACAACAACAGACTATGTCAACATCCAGCTTGGGGGAGGGCATCCCCCGTGTACCAAGCTAAGTGTTTCCAACTTATCTATCTATGCTTTGTTAGAGTTTGCTTTGTTAAAACAACTCGAAAAAGATGCATAACTATAGAAACCCGAAAGATTTCTTTTCTACTTTTGGAGAGTTCTTGTAGTCTGTCTTAAAAGTGATCCCTAGAATAAACTCTACATGGAGATGATGAATAGTTGCTCATTGCCGTAATTCCTTTCAAGTACCTAGTTTTCAACCTTGCACTCTCCCGAGTTTTGGACACAACAGTTTAGATTTGAGATTTGCTTTGAACCTGAAACTTGTGGGTTGTAAACACTTGATCTAAGTCTAGGTGGTTGACGGGTATGATATGGGACGGTTTGAGCTGTTGTCCATCTTGTTCCTAGAGATGCTAGAGTTCTGGAGAATTTATTTACGAAAATATTAAATTCCTGTATGATGAGTTCCTTTATGATGAGAGTTCAAATTCCTACCACAGCCATATATTCATGCTTACTAGATTAGGAAAGACCCATCTGTTTATATAGACCATATTGTAGGCTTGAGTGTAGTATTTTTTAGGCATTGAGTGTGGTTATGCTATGGACCCATAAGGAATCAGTCATGCAGTTAAAGTCAATACTATGTGCTCTCCATCCATTGATCTATGCTACTTCTGTCCTCAGAAGCATGCACCCATTTTATAAATACTACATTCATTCCCGTGCTACTTCGTCCCTAGAGGTACCACCCACATATAGATCCATATCCACCACATATTGTGCTATCTCTACCCTGGAGATATGCACCTATGCTGCTCCTACCCTAGGAGTACGCATTCCACCATATGATGTGATTGTCTCTACCCTGGAGACACGCATTCATGCTGCTCCTACTTTGGGAGTACGCATCCATCCATCCATCCATCCATCCATCCATACATCTATCCACATATACATACGCCACTCATTTCACTTCATCCAGAAAAAAATTTTACTCCTATCCTGGGAGTGAACATCTCGAAATAATCATTGCCGTTCCATTACCTACATAAAAGCTCCAATCTTTATCATTTCAAGTTATACACTCCCCGTTGCTAAAGTTTCGTTTTCAGAGGTTCGTTTTCAGAGGATTGGTTATTCTAAAAAAAAGAAGAAAAAAAGAAAAAAAAAAGAAAAAGAAAAAAAAAGAGAGAGAGAGAGTAGCCAAATCCTTCCATTCAAGAAGTTTCAAGGTTTCCGAATAAAGGGAGTCATGTTATCCCCAAAGGAGCAAGTGTAGAAGTAGATGATTCACCAAGTGATCACCCCTCATAATCATTTCCTTATCATCATCACCCTATCATCATCTTATCATCCATTCCATTTCCTCATTCACATGCACATATGACTTTATTATTATTTTAGTTCCTATTGGATCCATGTCTTAACTGTGCAATATATGCAAGTGAGTTTGAGTGTCTCCCCACCTATGAGCTCCACATAAGCCTATTAGAAAGTAGGGTGAGAGAGAGAAGGCTCTTTCCACTATGCCTTAGTTCCATAAATACCACATATTCTGAGAGAAGAGAGAAGGCATACGCTACGCACATGCCTTGGAGAGGATCCAGAAATACCACAAATGAGAGACCTGAAAGGTTCATACAAGGAACTCTAAGTTTTATTTGAAAATCTTGCAAAAACTCTAGAATAATAGTTGATCAAAGAGCGAGTAACATAGCGCTTGACTTGACCGTTCTGTCTTTCAACTGCTCAAGACCCAAGTGACGGTTACAAGCCCCATGGTGAAAGGTAATATGAGTAAGTTTTGAGACAGAATAGTTCACTCTAATTCAGAGGGGAGTTCTTGTTTGAACGCATGTGTACTTTTGAGGCGTGAAAGCATTGTAGCAACTCCTGATCCACACTGAGTTTATCTTTGCTCAGGGACGAGAAAAAGGACCTAAACATAATTACCTTCTAGATATAGGGCTTACACTAATGGAATTCCACGAGTTTTGGTGAATGTCTGTTTCTGCAGGGTGTCAGCTGAAAATACCCAAGGAAGGTCCACATGTCAGGTTTACATAGAGATAATCGGGAACCCGTGAAAATTCTGTAATCTGGAAGGTTCGAGAAGGCTCTGGACCAAACGGGAGCCCGAACCGGCTCGGTGGAGAGTCGGCCGCCCCAACCCTAGAGTCGGCCGACTCAGCATCTCGACCAATCAGCGTCAGCCTCGCGGATCCCTGTTCCACCGCCTTTGAGGATGAATAATAATCGTCCGTTTAGGTTGGTTTGATCCGAGGGCTGTGGTGCATCCTAGAGGGCTATATAAACAGGGCCCCCGGCCCCCTGGAGGAGGCATCCCTAAAACCCTAATTCATTATCTCCCAAATGGGGATCGAGTTGTAGAGGCGTCTCTTGAATGGATGACTTCTCTTCTCTAGAGAATTAGAGCTAGACATTCCAATGTAGTAGATTAGATCTAGATGAGAGTTAGGAGAGCGGAGCTGCGCTCCGGTTCTAGAGAAGTCTTCGAGATTTGGTATGTCTTTGTATCTATTCTTGTAAGACTTATGCTTTAATATATATTTATCTTCTCTATGTACTCTTATGCATCTTGTGATAGATAGTATAGTTGTTATTCTTTGGCATGGGATCTTTGCTCGTATTGAGTGCTCTAGTTATATATAGTGATTAGAGTAGTAATCGATAGTGTAGGCATGGTGTCTAGACTATAGGTTACCTGAGGTTGCGCCCAATCCCACGGATAGTTGTGGTAGCCCCGAGGTGACGGCTGTCGGGCCTTTGTATTCCACCACGTTCGGGTTGGTGTTTCATAGAGCTTTTTGGCAGCCTTCCCGACTACTCTTTACCCAGTCTTCTTCGAGAGTCGGAAAGGTACTGTTGCTCCAAAGTGCTATTGTGTGATCGTTATACTTATCCATCCCCGTTATTATAGAACCAAAGTAGTAGAGAAGAACATAGGAACCTAGATCTCTCCCGTTGTCCTCCCACTATATCTAGCTACTCATTTATCGTTAATTCTCATACTTGTGCTTATACATATATCCTATCATATATATTTTACCCCCGCTTTAGTCTAGTTGGTTTACTAAGTTAGTAGATACATGATGGTGATTTATTAGATTCTTTAACCCTTGCTTCCCGTGGTAAAATATAAATAACGATACCTGGTTTACTCCCGGTAAAATGCTACAATGGTATGTTCTGTGCGCTATGCGGAATCCTTCTTATTTTAGTTGCACTTAATTTATACCAACAGTCCCTTGAATGGATCTCCTCCCTAGAGCCTAGCATTCAAGATAGATAGAGAGAGTATAGGGTGGAGGTAGAGTTGGAGGAAGCCCGGCATGTCGGTGTCTCCTCTCCGGTTGTACCTGCGGGATCAAGTCTCCTAACCCGAGGCTTGGTTCTAGGATCATTCTGCAATTCAACTTCTGATACTAGTAAGTTCTTGTTATTATTGCTCTTTGGTTTACGAGTTTACTTTATTCGCTTCCGGTTGGGAATAGAGTAATCGTTCATAGCGTAAGCGTGGTGCTTGGGCTAGGTTCACTCGTAGATGCTCCCTATCTGTCCGGAACCGTGGCAAAGATCGAGGGAAGTGACAATCCCTTTGTTACCTTTGTAATCCACTTCCCGTCGCAGGTAAGGTAGGTCCAAAAGTGCTAGGTTAAGCATCCTCTCGTGGTGTCTTTTCTTAGGTGCTCCCATAGAGTAGTAGTTGCAAAGCTTGCCATAGGTTGGAAGGAGACTGTGGTAGTAATCCTCTCTATATCGCTCATTACCTTGTCTGTAGCTCAGGGGTTAAGTATAGACTTGGGTTAGTCAGATGCACGTTTTCTCCTAGTGGATAAATAAATAACGATACTCTGGAATATCTCCCGGGTGAAGTGCTCACCGATATCCGTGCGCTTGCGGATTATTTCTCTTTGATTCTTTCGTGTGCGTATCTAGTATCAACAAGCATTTCTGGCGCCGTTGCCGGGGAGAAAGACGGTCTGCTGAGATAACCTTAAGTCATGCTTAGCCTTGTATTATACTTTTATCTTTTTGTATTTTTCTTTTGCCTTTTCTTTTCTATCCTTATAGATAACCCAAATTCCACGCCTATCCACCAATATCTTGCACCCATGAGCACATGCTTAGAGCCTCTAGAACCCATGATTTTCACATCTAGCTATGAGCTACACCAACTGTGGTTGCAATAGGTCAAAGCCAACCCTTTTCTACAGCTAGAGTCCTATCTTCTAATCAAGAGGGTAATGTACCCAAGGTCCTATCCTCATCCGGAGAGGGTAATGAACCCCAAGTCCTATCCTCTGATCAAGTAGGTAATGAACTTTTGGCCACACTGAGGGAATCTTCTAATTTGCCTATAAACTTAGGTTTAGACCTAGCCTTACAAGACCATGTTCTTCTTCAACATTTTTATATGGGTCTTGATAATATTGCCTTTGGAGGAGTTTTCCTTTCTTTACCCTTTGTCCTTATTATTAATGGACACACTCCTTGCACTAGCCTTTATGATAACATCCTAGAGGTAGAGAAGGAATCATCCCCCAAACTAGAAGAGGAAGTTTCCGTAGCCACTTTGCAAACATTCTAATCCCATGATTTGGCTATCCATTCCAAACCAGTAGTACTCCAAAATTCTCTAAGGAAAGAAGTAATTCTATCCTTAGAAATTCTTTTTAATGGCAATTTTGGGAGGAGCATAAACTTCCCGCTTTACAAGAGATCTTTTAGTGCATGCATTATAAATCTTCTCAGGAAGAGATCTCTTAGAAAGCATCTCACACCCAATTCCTTTGAAGGGCGTTTAGAAAGACTCAAGGATGGCATGTCAAGTGATGCCATAGAAGGAGAGCGAAGCCATCTAGAAGCCACTCTTATCTTCTCCCCTTCTATGCCCACATCAAATATAGAATACGAACCCACCTTTAAACCCATCCTTGACCCCTATGACTCATTCTATGCTCTTTCTCCTAAACCACCCGATGATCCTAGAAATACATCTAGCTATCCCACGCATACAAATCATCAAGACCATATAGAGGATCTTGAAGAGCAACATCCATGGCTAGAGAGCATTAAAAACCTATGTGCTATTGCCATTGAATGGATGGATAAGGCCTTACATGAGATCAATTTGAGAGATGATCCAAGGGAATTTTTGGACATTTATCATAAGTCACCCTTGGAAGTGAAAAATGATGGAGACTTCAGTGAGCAAAGTGGTCACTTCTTTGACATCCCATCAAGACCTTGCTCATATGAGAAATCTCCTGATTCACTTAGTCTCCCCAACATTACCACACATGAGATCTTCAACCCCCTCATGTTCCTTGTTTCTAAAGACATTGAAAGGGTGGTTGTAGACGCATATGTTTTCCATAAACATTGCAGATCTCGTCGTGTTGAATCTTGAGATAGTACTTATAGATTGGTGTTGGAGGGGAAACCACTTCACTAATTCACATCTTGAAGGTTTCCCAAGGACAAGCTTAGTGTCCTAAAACAAGCACTATTCAGATCATGGCATAACTGTTCACTTTTCTATTGTGTTGTCCTTGTTAAATAAGCATAGAGTTATAATTATGAAAATATTCCTTCGGGTATTCGTGTCACTAACCTTTTTAGGTTCGAAGCAAAAAGATCGAAGGAATAACAAATGCAAGGTATGTCCAACCAATCATTATGCAACATTGAATTACATTCATGATTCATCCAATCTTGATTTCTACCAAATTCAAGATTGGGGGATATACTTCCATAAATAGATTCCTTGCCATGTTGCTACATTATTTTGGTTGCCCTACCTTTGGCATGCTCAGTTTCATAACATTAATGATGCTCTGCCATCACTGTTTGAGTAAATCTCTATAGTGCTCTCATGCTGCCTTTGTTTGCTATAGTATGCTTTAGTTTGGAGGTGCTTCATAATGCATTATGGGTACCTCTAAAGGCTTTTAAATTAAGCGTGGTGCTTTGGTTCAATTGCCTTCCTTAACCTGATTAGACATGGAGTCTAGTTTGGTTATTGAACTAAAAACTGCTGTAGTAGACATTGGTATATTTTGTTGGACTAACCCCGCAGAAAAACTTCCAAATCCAAATTGGGAAAGTCCTGAGATGAACTCACATCAGAGATGAAGCAAGGCATATGATGAACTCGAACAACTTCGCACAGAAGACATAGTTCATCGTCCAAAAAAAGAGTTGAAGGAATTTATGGCGTGCCTATTCATGGTGAACCTACCAAATCACCACTTCAGTGATGGAACAAAGGAGACAAGAGTGTTACAAGAAGGATCTACATCAATAGCACTCACCCAAAGGAAGTGGATGAACAAGGTGACAAGCTATGAGCAACCTTGAAGACATCATAGCATTGAACCCAAAACTCGAGCGAGGTCACCAATGAGAAGTTAGGTGCGACTCACCTCATTTTGGCCAATCAAAGACCTGCTCTCGTTATTCTTGAAGACACCATCTTGCACGTCGGCAGTAAGGACAAGCATGTCATGATAGCATGCATCCTTGTGTCAACCAATCACCATCAAGGGTTGACTACCGACCAAGCCCAAGAAGACCATGAACAACTACATTTGCAAGATGATGTCCCTAGGTCATTTGGAGATGAAGCCTGCATACAAATATTAATGAAGTCCCTTCCTTGATCATCAAGGCAGATGGCATATCATTAACCACAACTCTTCGCCATGCTGCTAGAAGACAAAGACCATCAAGGAAGAACTCGAGTCTACATCTCCAATGAACATCAATTAGTCGGCCAAGGCTCAGCAAAAATCAAGAATGGTTGACAAAAGAAGATCATGCAACTGTCCGTCCTAGATTGGATAGTCCAAGGAAAAGAAGAATGCAAAGGAGAGATCTTTGCTCTAGAATCGAGATCCATCTCCGACAGACTTCAGAACAGAGGATGGACAGTGTCTAAAGAACATAGAGTTACAACACACTTCGAGGGATGATTCAACACACACACTTGGCTTCCAATGATGAGCAACAACAAGCTTGGGGGAGGAAGGCCGCGACTCCTCTAATGATGATCCAACAATACTCTTCCTCTTCTCAAGCCCTCGTCACTCGGCACGCTGGTTTGCAATCCCTCCATTCGCAATTATTTCCTCTCTATAAGTTTGAGTGTTTTCTACGACTTCATACACCAATCAAACTTAAGATAAACTAAAATCAATCCTTAAGAGAAGAAGTAATGTTGAGCAAATGTTCTATGCTAATTAAAATTTTCAACCCAACTTTTTTGTATCAAAGAATATGACCTTTAGCTCTATGACAACTCTACCCTTGTTATTATATTCCTTCGGGTATGTGTTGTCTACTAATCCTCTCTAGAGAAGAAACAATAAGTGGAGCACAAGGTCGAGGGAGAGGCCCACTAGAAGCATCTACTCTTCATCCCAGTGGTGCTCCAGTGATGAAGTTCTCGAACCCGCAAATGCACACAAAAATAGATGCTCCCAAGATCACAATTAAAGGTTCACTTCAGACCGTTGAACAAGGAAACAACATGGATGACCCCTTCCTCAAGAGATATCAACTCAAGAGGTGCAGTTCTCAAAGTCTCTACCTTTGAGATCAAATGAAGCACCGAAGGATTGAACACGACAAGAAGTCCTATTCAGAGGGCTTAAAACACCGAACCCTCGCCAAGGAGGTAACTTGGTAGTTATCCATATTTCCCATTTTAGCATTGCATAAGTTTTTCCTTTAGTATATTCACTTTCGCATGATCGTTCTTGTTGCACATTTGCTTTGCTATGTCCGCATTAGAAAAGAAAATAATTTTGTCTTGCATTGCATCTAGAAAATGCCAAGCCCCATGCGAATAATTTTGTGGTGCGACAGCCACAAAGATATCCACCGTGGTGGCATAAAAATAAGTTTTCATCTTAGTTGCATTTTTCTATATGCATATCATAAAATATAAAATTGTAAAAATATTAAGATCCCGCTAAAAAGATTTATGTGTTAAGAAGGTTCTAGACATCCAAGGCTTAGAGGTTTATCACTAACGCTTAATCAGTTCCACAAGCTTTGCTATCTATTTGAGCTTCATAGAATTTAAAGGATCAAGAAGAACTAAATAGGCAAAAGGACGTCCTATCCCCTATTGGAGTGTTGTCTTCAACACTCATAGTGCTTTCTCTACAGTCATCATCCCTAACACTCCAGGAGGAGCAGTACGCCTTCACTGCCAGTCAGCAACACCAACAGACTACATGAACATCCAGCTTGGGGGAGAGCACCCCCTTGTATCCAGCTAAGTATCACTAGCTTATCTATCTATCTATTTGTTAAGTTTGCTAAATAAAATATAGGAGAGTATGTGAAAATTTCGTCTCGCTAAAATGAACCCTACTGAAATAAGCTCTTATATGGAAATGATGAATAGTTGCTCTGTCGTAATTCCTCTCAAGTACCTAGTTTTCAACCTTGCACTCTCCCGAGTTTTGGACACAACTGTTTAGATTTGAGATTTGCTCTGAACCTGAAACTTGTGGGTAGTGAATGCTTGATCTAAGTCTAGGTAGTTGACGGATATGAAATGGGAAGGTTTTGAGCTGCTGTCCATCTTGTTCCTAGAGATGCTAGAGTTCTGGAGAATTTATCTTAAAAATCTTAAATTATTGCATTATGAGTTCCTTTATGACGAGAGTTCAAATTCCTACCACAGCCATATATTCATGCTTACTAGATTAGGAAAACCCATCTATTTATATAGATCATATTGTAGGCTTGAGTGTAGTCTTATAGGCATTGAGTGTGGTTATGCTTTGTGACCCATAAGGAACCAACATGCAGTTAAAGTCAATACTATGTGCTCTCTATCCATTGATCTATGCTACTTCGTCCTCAGAAGCATGCACCCATTTTATAAATACTACATTCATTCTGTGCTACTTCTGTCCCTAGAAGTACCACCTACATATAGATCCACATCCACCACATTTTGTGCTATCTCTACCCTGGAGATACGCACCTATGCTGCTCCTACCCTGGGAGTACGCATCCATCCATCCATCTATCCATCCACATATACATACGCCACTTATTCCACTTCATCCAGGAAAAGGTTCTACTCCTATCCTGGGAGTGAACATCTAGAAATAATCATCGCCATTCCATTTGCCTACATAAAAGCTCCAGTCATTATCATTTCAAGTTATACACTCCCCGTTGCTAAAGTTCATTTTCGAAGGATTGGTTACTCTAAAAGAGAGAGAGAGAGAGAGAGAGAAAAAAAAGAAAGAAAGTGAAAAAAAAAAGAAAGAAGCAACCAAGTCCTCCTCTTCAAAGGTATTCAAAGTTTTCAAATAAAGGGAGTCATGTTATCCCCAAAGGAGCAAGTGTACAAGTAGATGTTCACCAAGTGATCGCCCCTCATAATCATTTCCTTATCATTATCATCTTATCATCCATTCCATTCCCTCATTCACATGCACATATGACTTTATTATTATTTTAGTTCCTATTGGATCCATGGTTTAATCAGTGCAATATATGCAAGTGAGTTTGAGTGTCTCCCCACCTATGAGCTCCACATAAGCCTATTAGAAAGTAGGGTGAGAGAGAGAAGACAACCTCACTATGCCTTAATTCCAAAAATACCACATATTCTGAGAGTAGAGAGAAGGCATACACTACACATGCCTTGGTAAGGATCCAGAAATCCCACAAATGAGAGACTTGAAAGGGTC
>JAENPR010001315.1:0-172871 GCA_018135685.1 Themeda triandra | reverse complement strand
TGTATTTCGAGAGTTCATTTGATTAATCTGACATTCCTGAGTTAATTAGATTGAGTGAGTAAGTAGATAGGAACATTCAGACATATGCATTCAGTTATAGCCTGAACAAGCAAGCTAGTGTCATGTTTGATAAAAATTCAGACAACCTTTTGCACACAGTCCGATCGGATATGCAGAAAAGAGCATTCAAACATTCAGTCAAATAACGGAATGTGCGTCACATAAGTTTATTTACAGAAGACAACAGATCGGCTACCATATTCATGATGAGAACAACACTTGTTTACTCGTCATATAGGTTGAAAAAGGAGTTCATAGTTGAGAGGCATATATCTGTAATTGACTGTACTCCTCGTCGTGTACACGAAATTTGTGTTTTTCCTATCTTTTTTTAGGACAGTAGTAATATCCCCAAGAATACTATGTCGATTCTGCATATCCTTTCCAGATGGAACATATCAAGTACTACCAGGTCCAGGCTCAACGCCTCAACCTACGGTTTTAACTGAGCAGTGACTTGTCACTTGTAGCATATATGCACTTTCTATATATGTAACTGTGCAGCATGCAGATTAAGCAGGGGTCATTTATCATGAGAATATTTTACTTGTCTGGACTTTCTAGTTAAAGGTGGGTAATACTGCATGAACTATTCATGGGGCGTGCCGACCAGAGCTTCAGATGCTTCTAGGGAAATTTGAACTAGATAAGAATTCAACTCAAATGCAATGATTCGGACCTGATCAGGATCGATTTTGTTAACCACAGTTCCTTTGCAGAGCTGTGTTAGTTTCTCCTTTGCAATAGACCCACATCTAAATGCTGCAGTATATTTATATATGGAGGCATGCATTTAATTTGGTGATCTACATGTTCATTGAGCAATTAGGTTACTGAATTATGTTTTGGCATGTGTACTGAAAACAGTGACATCGTTCAAACTTTGATCATACTTGATATCAGCAGCAGATCAAATACAGGCTAATATTTTCTTTTCTTCCGATATATGTTACTTCTTCTAAGTGTCGAAACATGACTGATGCCATAGCTAGATATGAACCGCAGTGCATTTTACATGCTAAAGGATTTACAAAAGGTAGACTATCATAGACATAACTCTATCTGAAGAAAGAAAAAATTAAGATGTGATGATCATAATACAGTGTTGCCGTTATTGGCATACTCATCAGATTTGATGATCATCTACGGATTCAAAGGCTTCTTCCTGAAAACCCTACATGTTTCATCATTTTGATTAATAAAGAGCGAAAGTTGCATGTGAAGTATTACGGACCTTAAACATGGATCTTACCTTGGCCTTGTCTTTTTCCCCGGGACGCCGCCGGAAGAAGAAAATGGGCTGCTTACCCTGATCTAGGGTTTGCAACAAGCATGCATGTTTGATGCTGTGCTACCACGAGAAAATGAAACTGCCAGATGATCTGATCATCTGTGTTCTTTCTTCAGATGATAACGAAGGACACATAGGTTTTCAGATCATGCTGGCAGCTTCATCTTCTTGTGTTGCACAAACGGAATTACTGAAGATCACACCTCAACCAGAGGAGAGAGAGAGAGAGAGAGAGAGAGAGAGAGAGAGAGAGAGAGAGTGGTAGCGCGCGGGCGCGTGAGCTTGAGATGGTGAGGGCTGCTGGTGAATAGCTAGTGCTTTTTATGGAGTCCTTTTCGTGCTAATCTTTTCTGTTTGTTTGTACCATCTCCAAAAGCTGATGCAAAGGGAATAAGAATAATGCAAAGGCGATGAGAGAGATTAGTGAGATCAGTGCAGTGGTCCCAATCAAGAAGGAAGAATGAAGATGCAAGGAAAGTAGAATATGGCAAGCACTCTCACCCCATATATGAGACTGTTTGGAACTAATCCACCAACTCAACTTCACAAACTTCATCATTTTTGTGAAGTTTATTGGGCGGCATCTATTTGATCAAAAAAAGGAGGCGGTCTCAAAATGACCTACATGCGTGCTTCTTAATGCCTCTCCCGACCATCGTAAAATTTCTCAAAACAAAATAATAACTAAAATAATATTTAGATATTTTACAATTTTCAACAACCAAAAAGAATACATTATACCAAGCATTTTTCTAACATGACAAGACAGAGCCAAGAGGAACCGCTTTACGCATAAGCCACAATAAATAAGAGCTATTTTGACACGGAGCAATAACTAGTTCTTGTCTTGCAAACAACTACACTCGTGCAATATTGTGCCTTTCCCTAGAGACCTGGACGACTAGACCTCTATATTATTCTCCTTTTCACTTGATCCCTTTGGGCTTATCCGGTAGCCAAAAGAAAAGCGACTCAACAACCTACATGGCTTGGCTTGAGTCGGCTCAAGCTGCGACTCAAGCTTGCTGGATTGGGTCAATTCATGGAGGAGAAATAGAGAGTCGACTCAACTTCTTGCATTGGACTCATTGACAATAAATAACTAATAAAAGCATGGTTTGATGTTTTCGTGAGAAGCCATCTGCACGCATGGCTAGTTTTGAAGGTGATAAGTCGATTCACTATTGGAGAGAAGCTCTTCTAAGCTTGAGTTCGTCTATGCGGCTTATTCTTTGTCTAGAGCAAGAGTTCTTTGCGCCATCAGAGTGAATAACACCTATATAATTTTTAGAAAAAAACTCACAGGTTTATTATGACTATTTTATCTCTTTTTTTTTTTTCGCCACTGCCCTTAAGGGCTTGTTTCTTTCGTTCTAAACTAACGAGACAATCTTCTTGGTTAATACAAGTAGAGTAGCACTCTTGCCGTCCACTTAGGGTAACTTCATCGGTTTGCTAGAAAAAAAGAGCAAAAAAATAATAATAGGAGGATGATTAGCTAGGGAAAATGCCTCCTTGACGCCATGTTCATTTTGGCAGAAGAGAAATTCTGCTCTGGTGGTGTAGTCTTGCTACACTATGAGCCCGGTCTCAATGGGCTTTATTCATTGCACAGTTTAACATCTATTTAAAATTTTGAAATTTTGATACGAAACAACTCACTTCCTCAATGCATAGTTTCATTGACATTTTCACATACTATTTAGGCCAGTCTCAATGGCTAGTTTCTTTGCACATTTCACATACTATTCAAAGCTTTAAAATTTTGATACGAAACAACTCACTCCCTCAATGCATAGTTTCATTGCAGGGCACATACTATTTAAAGCTTCTATGGGTCCACCGTTGTCTCTCTCCTCTCTTCCACCAATGACCTTATTCCATGCATGCGGATGAAATAAAATAACACTCTCAATGGGGGTTTCACACTTTCCAATGTTTTGAAAACACCGCTATATAGTTTCACCATGGTGAAACGAATTCCTTCTCTCTCTCCTCTCAATTTCATGCAAACGTGATACGTGACAGCCTATTTAATGTGTACGACACTCCCGTGAAACCTCCATTGAGACTGGCGCCAAAAGCTTCATGGGTCCACCGCTTGTCTCTCTCTCCTCTCTTTCACCAATGACCTTCCTCCATGCATGCGGATGAAATGAATAACACTCTCAATGGAGGTTTCACACACTTTCCAATGTTTGGAAACACCGGCTATATAGTTTGTGCACAGGTGAAACGAATTCTTTCTCTCTCCCTCCCAATTTAATGCAATTTCATACAAATGCTTGACGTGGCGAGCCTATTTAATGTCGTAACACTCTCGTAAAACCTCCATCGGTGAGACTGGCTGAGGTTTAGGAGCAGTCGGAGCCACAAAGAAAGTCCTGTCAAAGTCCCCTAGGTCAGTTCGCTATAATTAAGGTGGTTTATTCTTTGATTAACCAACCTAAGTTGGGGCTTTTGAAAAAAAAAAGGAAAGCCCCCTTTTAGTTAGGCGTGAAATTCTTGTGCGCCCGATCGAGGTACGTGTCGCCCTTTGGGCTGCACTGCACATATCTGCGATCCACCGCGTGCAGTGGTGTCGCTGAGCGAGCTTCATCTCGAGATGCAAAACAAGCAAGTACTGTACAATGTTTGCTCCTCTACTTTTTTTGACTGAACTGTTTGCTCCTCTACTGCCCGAGCACATAGTTAGATCTAATAAAAAATTAAAAAGAATGACATTGTCTGCCAAGCTTCTCGTGATGTGACCGATTAGAACAGTGAGCTCCAGGACTCTCTCGGCCGACCTGGGTTCGAAGCGTGACACCTCATTTATTTTCAAAAGTCTTAGAGTAGTCTTCTGCTATGATCTAGATTTTTTTTTTTTTTTTTTTTTTTTTTTTTTTACATTGTCTCGAGCTCTGTTATTAGCATGAGAGAATAACACAAGTAAGCTAGCTTGATTCGAATTCGCCCATATATATCCCATCCAGATTAATTATATTGGTTATGCAGTTATTCAAAGCACACGCCACATCCTTTTCCATGTTTTTTTTTAATTGCTGATGCGCGACCTGTTGTGGTCCAATTGGCAAGTCCTGAAACTTTCAGGCATGTCGAGCGCTTGAGTGGGCTAGGCGACGCTCCTTCTCCAACAAACTCCGCAGTAGAGACAATAATCATGCATCATCATCCAGCCCATGGGTTCAAAGCAATATAATCCAAGAGGATCACGTCAGTACCCGTACGTGTTTGTGTCTGAGACGAGAGTCTGTTAAAAAAAGTTAGTATTATATTTCATCCCAGTGGCGGCCGGCCTGCCTCTCTTTTTTGCTACCATAATAAATCTCTTCATTTGAGCCTTCTCATGTCTATACTTGGTCCAACATGTGAACTGAAGTTATTTGGGCTGCTTGCATCCTTAAGGTTTGGCGTGGTTTGACAACCATCCAGGACCATTTTTATTGATAAAGCCATACGGCAAGCTTCACCTGATAACAATGTTACATTATTCGATAAAGCATGTAAAATAAAGTTAGGGGGGTGAATCATCCCAAGTACAAAAATCTTTAGAAATAAAAGCTTGTCGTGCTAGTTCATATGCTACTTGATTTGTTTCTCTATCACAATGCTCAATCATAACCATTGGGAATTCTTTTGGCGTGTTATAACATTCATCAAGTATTGGAGCATGCCAATGCTAGAAAATCACCTTGCTTCACTGTTTTGACCACCTCCATGCAATCCGATTGCGTAATGAACTTGCTGCATCTGATTTGCTGCACCAACCTAAGATTTAAATCCTCCATTCGAATCCCGGATAACCGCACCTGAGCTTCCACACCCATCAGTAAACCCACGCATCTATATTCACCATTAATTTCCCTTTACATGGTTTCTTCCATCCTTTACACGCATGACATTTCACTTATGTGACGGATGAAGCTATTAGCCGCGTGGCTTATTCTCTCTCTCACAAAACACTATTAATTAAAACAGTTAAAATCAGCCGTGAAAAACGTCGGCCCGAACAGCCTAGGGGTGCATATGCACTATTTTTAAAAAATAGTAAAAAAACAATACGTTCAATTGAAATTTCACCTTATTCACACTCCCTTGTAACATATGTCTATATACCTTTATTGACTCAATAAGGCAAGTGTTTCCTCTTCTAAATTGCTCTAGCTTTACCACTCCTGTTGACTTTTTTTCTCGATCACGCAACGTGTATTTTCATTAAGAGAAAGAGTTTTACAATTGGGAAGGGTGATTACATCTTATGAATGAGCATTGTCTCCCCCACTGAGCTAAACTGATTAGACGATTACTCGTTGAACCGGACTCCCCAAGTGCTTGGCGCCCGCCCTAATCCACAACTCCGCACGATACTTGATCGTGTCCTTGAGCGCGTTTAGCTGCGTGGCTGCACCGTGGAAACAACGCACATTGCGCTCCTTCCATACTTCCCGTGCGATCAGCACGGACATGGTGTCAGCCCCTTTGTCGAACGGTTGCGGCCTCGAGCTGTCGCCCACTCACTCCCATAGTCCCACCAGTCGATGATGGAACTGATGGGCCGAGGTGCTTGATGTCGAGGGCCGCCGCCGCTTCGGCCCAAGCTGCTGCTTGGTGAACACGCATCCAACAATGATATAGTCGATCGACACGGCATATGATCATAGAGGAAGCATGTGTCGTGCGCGTCCAATCTAGATTAAAGTTCGCCGGTCTGCAGTCAATGGCGTCGTCGGATTGCCCGGCGGAGAAACATCTTGACCCAAGAAGCGCCCATGTCTCCCACACCCCGTATGCAGCCCGGTACGTGTGCGATCCGAGGTGCAAGGCTTGGTACGCCGAGCGCACTGAGTAATTGGCGTCGAAGACCACCGCGAAGGGGCAATCGGGTTCGTCGGTGAGAGCGATCCCATTGACGGCGTGCCAACCACTCCTGTTGTCCAGAATTTGTTGTCGGTAAAAAGCAACCAAACATGCTTTTAGTTCCTGTCTACTATAATTCTTTTAACGTTGGGATATCTTATAAGTCTCAATTTACCAACAACTAATATATTTTCCAATGGTAATTTCTACATCGTTGTTTTCCCACTTTGTAGAATTATTTTAAATTATATCTTTATTTCAACTTTTCCTTTATCAGTTCTACTGAAATTGACGATATGTTTGTTCACGATTTTAAGGGTCCTGATCTAAAAGGTGTTGTCACATGCATGGGGAAGCTCTTTTTTTTTTTTTGATGAATGCGGTGAACACTTGCTAGAATTGTTTTGGTGAAAATGTGCAAATTGATCTGTTGTAATACCGTTTTTTTGGAGATTATGTTGGTTGTTTAAAGCATGAACGTAGTACAAAATACTTATGTTAAATCTAAACTAACATAGTGTTGATTAATGTATATTCCTGTAGAAAATCAGTCTATGTTCTTGTGTTATTCTTGCCTCCATTAAGGCTCACTTCTGCGGATATGAACCTTACTTGGGCTACCATTTGCATGTGGGCTGACTACTATGCTGGAAGAAAGTAGGCTACATCAACCATTGGATTGTGAAGATGGGTGACATCCAAGAGGCCGAAGTCACCTCCTAACTCTGCTTTAGGATGTTAGTGAATCTGCACTTATAGCAGGGGAGTGATGTCTCCTCCTAAGCTAACTCTGACCTCTGGGGAGTGGGAACCGTCAACGAAATGATTACGGAGGTGTTTCTTGTCATTGTCGAACCAATGTACATGACTGATCGATCGGAACAGTTGCCGAGAACCAAAGGAACTCCATCGACAACACAACCCGATATGTACTCCATCCATAGAATTGTCTTAAACCTTTATATTCGGAGAATTGTCTTAAGTCAAACATTTTCCTATGTATTTTTATATAACTTTGATGAAACTTATACATAAATTTGTATAAACCACGGATTGCTGACATATGCAATACGGTTAGTAAAAAAATTCGAGGAAAGGAGCTAGACTGCACCCCAGTTAGTAATAGTAGAAAGAATGTTAATTACCACTAAGAATGACACGAACCCGGCGCCTCTGGGATATACTTGCGCCGGGTACACTACAACACAGTACGTACCAAGTACAACACTACAGACAATGCAACCAGCACGATCCCACTCCATACCCATACTACAACAATGGAGCTATCACTAGTAGCAGTATAACAAAATTCACTAATGCCTGTCGGACCAATCGGAGGGTTAATTAATCAATCTATACTATAATAGTCGTATAGAACTATAGGAGTAACTGCGACTACGACACGAACGCCGGTAGCTCTACTTGGCCGTGGTGTTATTGCTCATGGAGCTCAGCCTCTGCGCCAGCGCGTCGACGTTCCAGCCCGGCCGTCTCCTCTCCGGCAGCAGCGTCTCAGCCGCCGCACCGTCCCTCATCCCTTCGTTCAGCAGCTCCTCCCAGAAGTCGTCGGTCAGCTCCGCCGTCTCGTCACCGCCGGCCAGATGCTGGCTCCGCGCCTGTTCCTGCCTGCGCTTGCTGTTTCCGAGCCCCTGGATGTTGAGCGCCAGGTTCTCCAGCTCCGACGTGGTCCCCCGCTCGTCCAGCTCCGCGAACAGCGCCTGCGTCGCGGTGGGATCGTCGTCCTCGCCTTGCCCTTCCTCCTCCTCCTGCAGCGCCGGCGCGGCGCCGATGGGCCGCCTCCGCTTCCTGGAGAGCATCAGCGCGCCCTCCAGCTCCCTCCGCCTATCCTGCTGCTGGGCGAGCTGCTGGAAGAAGTCCGGGCTCTGCATGGCCCGCGCCAGGAACCCCATCATCTGCACCTGCTTGTGCTCCGCGTGCCGCAGCCGCTCCTCCATGGCGCGCATGCCCGCCCGCGTGCTCTGCTGCTCCTGACGCAGCTTCACCAGCTCCGCCAGCAGGATGCTCTTGTCGCGCCGCAGCCGGTCCATCTCGCCGTCCAGGCCCCCGAACTGGCCCACCTCCAGGCACGACCCCGTCAGCAGCTGCTGCGACTGCGACTGCGACGACGCCTGAAGGTACGGCGGCGGCGGCGCCGCCGGCCTACGCCGCTTGATCAGCCGCAGAAGCTGCCTCTGGCCCCTCAGGAAGCCTTCGTTCGCGAACTCCCATCTGTCCGGATCGATCTTTCTGAAACCCTGCAGGTTGCAAATCGATGAATGAACACGACGCATGTTCAGTTAGCTGATCAAGTTCAGAAGCCATCACATACTAAGAATCAATAGATGGTGAAGCTGCAAGAACAATCTATATAAGATAAGATGGCAAATTTATGTAACACTCTAGGTTTCACATAAGTTTTGCGACCGATCGAATTTACAAGCACAGGTAGCGAGCGGTATATACTAGCCTAGAGATATATTGCTTGGTGGTGATCAAAGCAAGCCGTTTCTTTCTCGTAGGCTGTAGTAGCTTCGATCATCCGGTGTGTCTTGGTCCATCTAGCTACACAGTAACAAGGTGAACAAATAAAGAGCATGTCAGCAAATTTAACATCTTATTTGCAATCTCCCCCATAGTTCTTTTTTTCTGAATCATTCAAACATTTGTCCATTTTGCCGCCAAAGAAAAGCAATACGAGTTCAACGACTCCATCAGCTCGAGATCAGTGTCAAAATCCAATCTGTAGGAAATGTGATGACCTTGCACGGGAATTTCAGACTCTGCTGTACCGATACTAGTCACATTTTTAGATAGACATTTTTTATATATAAGTTTGTTCTTTTTGTAAATAAACTGTTTAATTGACAGACAGTTAAACAGAATTGTTGATTGATCGCTGATGCTACTGCAGTCTACAATGCAAGAGGCGACATGAACTGCAAAACAAGAGCACCTCACGAGCAGAAAAACAGAGGAGTTGGGACACTCACATAGGTGTTGAGCTGGCGTACGAAGCTGGAGAAGTTGTTGTGCTTGAAGAACCTGGGCAGCAGCACGGCGGCGAACACGTGGGGATCCCACACCACGAAGCTATTGCCGGCGCGGCCCCAGGAGACGACCTCGTCGGTGGCCGGGTCGGCCACCAGGTCGAACGTCTTGGTCAGGAACGGCGGCGGCCCGACCTCGTGCAGCCCCTCCATCGGCCGCGGTGCTTCCACGTCCTCCACCACCTCCTCCTCCGGCTCCTCCGGCGGCCACTCCTCCTTCACCGTCACCATCCCCGGCAGCATCGGCTCCATCTTTCAGGCCAACGTCAACAACACCCGGCGATCCCCCAGCGATCGCCGAGAACGCGCAGTGCTCTGCCTCGCTTGATGCTGGGTCGTCTGTCGATCGTCTCCTGCTGCGCGGGAGAGTGGTGGCCGGCACTGATAAATACTCCCACAGGCCGGCTCAGGTGACCCTTGTCCGAGCGAGGCCTGCCTTCCAGGAGCGGAATGGAAGGTTCTAGGACGCGCGGCGCGTTCGTGGCCGGGCGGGGCTCGGAAGCTTCTGGACGCCGCGGGGTGTGGCTGGGGTTGCGCGTGGTGGTAGGCGACCCGCGAGCCGCGATCCCCGGACCCCGCTCCCGAATCCATCGGCAGCCGACAGAGGGGGCGACGACGGCGACGGGTCGTGCCATTTTTTCTGAGCGGCGACATCGCCCTGGCCTCGTGATTGGCTGCAACTTGCAGCGCCGATCCGCCGGCGAGATACGCCGCGTTGCCCCCCTGAAAAAAGATGGCTCCTTTTCCGTGCCCGCCTGCACCTGCACCTGCAACTTGCCTACTTACTAGGCGTCTCTCAAAAGTGCCCTGCATCACGTGTACGACGGAAATCAGAATGACGCAATGGTAGAGGAGCCAACTGCATCCCAGGTGTTTTGCCTTCATCACTACTAAATCCATCAGTGATCAGGAATGATGATGATCGATTGTCCTTTTTTTCGTCATATAAAAAACATGTTCAGCTTCAGGTATGTTTATTTTTCGGCATTTGTAGTTGCCACACATGATCAAGTATTACACCGAATCAGTAGATCACAGATTCACAGATGTTCTTGGCCGGTGATCGGCTCCGCCGACCAATGCTCGACGAGTGAGTAGACGATGGACACAGAACGTGTTCAATTCAGCCACCATACATTTGCCGTCACCAGGAGACCTAGGACGAGGGCAGGAACCACCAGCATCATGACCAATCTGCACAGACTTTTCGGTAATCAACAGAAATGAGTGCATCATTACAAAGCCCTGCTCTTCCTACTGTGAGAAGGACAGGAGTTAACTCGTAGGCACGAGTGCAGACAAGATGTTGGTCGGTAGTTGAACCACGACAGTCAGTCAGATTGAGCGTTGGTACAGGGATTCAAAGCATCCTTTTCAGTAATAAACCATTGTGTGCAAAGTGTGAAGGACAGGTGGGTTGAATCATCATCGTTTTCATCATTCGTATTACAAAATATCTAGGTAAGAGTTTAAGCACGTTTTGTGCAAACTGTTATCTCGCACATGGTGATGGCATGAGCAGATTGCAATGACAAATCTTATTTGGCAGTAGTACGACGCATCAGGAATTCTGGAGGTTGGATGAGTATCCTCTGCAATTGAACCCTCTGTATTTTGAGTCGGTGATAGATGATGAATCTGGTGACGCTCAGGTCCATCTATCAGTGAATGAACTGCAGAGGAATTGCCTGCTAGTTGCTACTACTTCCGTCTGTGAGCACTGAGCGTGAATGATGATCGACTATCCTCTTGTTCGTCGGGGGAAAAAATAGAAGATGCAAATAGGCAACATGAGCACTGAGCAGGTGGATTGATTCAGCATTCGTATTACAAAATATCTAGGTAAGATTTTAAGCAGTTTTTTTTTAGATTAATTTTAAGCAGGTTTTGTGCAAACTGTTAATTGGTACATGGTGGTGGCATGAGCAGACTGTAATAGCAAATCTTATTCGGCAGTACCTGGAGTTGTATAGTGTAGCGCAAATCTTATTCTCACATGTAAGGTGTCGCTACTACGGAATGCATATGCAGGTTCGATGAGTCTCCTCTGCAATTGAGGCCTCTGTTGAGTCTCCTGTGCAATTGTAAGGTGTCGCTACTACTATGATAGATGAATATGATCATAATGGTCCATCTGCCAGTCACTCAACTGCAGAGGAATTGCCTTGCTAGTTGCTACTATTTCCATCCGTGAGCAGGAATGATTTCCACTATCTCCTGTTCGTCGGCGGAAAATAAAAGCAAAGACACATAGGCAATATGAAAATTTTGTGCGGTAATGCAACTGCACACAAGTATTTCACCGGCATCACAAATGTTCTTGGCCCAGTTATCGGCTCTGCCGACCAATGCTCGACGAGTGACCAACGATAGACATAGAACGCGCCCGTATCAGTCACCACATATTTTCTGTCTCCAAGAGACTACGAGGCAAGAGCCACCCAGCATCAATCCGCACAAAGTTTTCGGTAATAAGAACGGTACTGCACTGCGAATGAGTACATCATTACAAAGCCTGCTCGTCCTACTGTGACAAAGACAGTAGATACTAGTGCAAACAAAATGTTGGTCAGTAACTGAACCACGACATTCAGTCAGACTGAGGGTTGGTACAGGAATTCAAGCATCATTTTCAGTAAATAATTGTATGCAACGTTTCATGGAACCTGTGAAGACCAGGTGGTTGAATCAACATCGCTTCATCATTCATCAGACACCACATCATTCATATATTACAAAATATCTAAGTAAGATTTTAAAAAGGTTTTGTGCAGTGTTAACTGGCGCATGGTGGTGGCATGAGCAGATTGCAATAGCAATTTTTATTCAGCAGTACTAGGAGTTGAGTGTAGTGCAGACAGGTAGGCTCGGCAGGACATATAGATTTGACACACTCAACGAGCTTCAACAGCTTGGTTTCCCCCTCGGTTGATGATTTTCTCAACATACTCCTTCCTGAAATGATGTGAATTTTCCAAAGTCAACACAAACAAGAGAATAAAGTGAGCCATGAAAGTGGAAACGGGAATCCAAGTCTCCAAAGAAGAGAGAATGGAACACAACAATGCTAGAGCTTCAGGGTTCAGACGCAGGAACGTACCTAGCAGGGAGATGGTCATGGGGACGATTGTATGGCGTCCAGACAGGCTCGCCCACAAAGAGTCGCATTGCCTGAGAAATCATAACAGGAAAAAAATTCATGTGAGACCACAATGCACCAGTGCCATTATTTGCCAGCACTTGTTTATAGAAGATTTAAGAGAAGATTAAGAAAGTAACATAAGAATCAGCTCCAAAATTTGTAGAGTAAGTATAACACGCAAAATTACATGACATAAACAAAGACAATCGCCCTCTGGAACTAAACAGGAACTACAAACTTCCATTTAAAATAGTTGTAGCAATCTGACTAATTCAAGAGGAAATGAAGAACATACATGGCTTCACAAATAAAATGGCAACTCATGGTGTGAACAGGACAAGAAGTCAAAGATACCTTGATGTAGTTGTCGCTATCCAATGTAAAGCGGTGATACATTCCAGCAGGCAAAACAATCATGCCCCCTTTCTTCACTGCTACACGGATCCACTGATCATTTTGGTCCCTCACATCAAAGTAGCCTTAAGAACATAATAAGGAAAAAACAGAGTCAAAGATGGACAATAATTAGAATGAAAACCTGTTGACTATTACTGATTTTAAACCAGAAACGAGGTTTCCTGTTTTTTTAAAAAAAAAACACCTCTAGAGGCAAAACAAAGGCACCTACCGCTACCCTCAAGACAATATCGTATCTCTTCATCAGTATGCAAGTGTTCTTCAAAGAAATTCTTTATCTTATCCTCGTAATTTGGCAACTTCTCTGGGCACACATCACAAATGTCCTGCATAAAGAAGATGCTTATATATCATACCAGTTTCAAACTTTGAATAGGTACTGACCTTGCCACTCAAGGTAGAATAACAAAACAACAAATGCCCAAGAAGAACTTATTGGCAAACCATGTAAGAGTAACCCCTGGCTTCACGAATTTTCTTGAGGTTCTCATCATTCTCCCAATCATCAGCATTTAGGCGCCAGCTTAATATTCCTAGCTCTGGGTGTCCAAGATGGTAGCATTCAGCATCAGTTAGTATATCCTGATGTCATATGGGCTCAGGAACAGAACAAGGCATGCATAAACCTGAAAGTTTGTCGAGAGGAATGAATTCTTTGGGCTCGCGATGATGAGGAAGCCTCTGGTCCTCTTCACTGTCATCCATGTACCATGCTTGGATGACCTCCTCCTTGCCATCCTATGTTGAAAATAACCATTCAAATGATATCATATACTCAGGATGCATAATCTGACAAGTACAAGCATGTTCAAAAAAAAGGTATGACCACCCAATAGCATGTTGTAAAGGTATGCATCACAAATTCACAATTATTGATGCCATAATTTATAACCAATGCAGAATTAGGACTTGTATGGTTTTATAGCAGAGCTTAATGCAAATACGAAATTAACCAAACACCTAACACAGTTTATATTGTGCGTTGTGACTCGCATGGCATTGACTCTCAGATGTTTACTAAAGTATTAAAAAGGACATATTGAACTATGCACGTCCCATGAGTCAAGACTAGAGTTCACATATTCAACCGAGGCAGATCAATAGGGCACTAAGCTCTTAGGATTGATCTCAGTAATTTATTTCTACAATCTGTACAAACCTAGTCCAAATTGGACCCAACAAAACAAATTCAACACCAAGATATTAAAAAGAAAAAAATAGCCATGATCTAGCAATATAAAGTCACTAACCTTTTTGTATGCATCATAAACTAAATTCAGTGCAGAATCAGATAACATATAAAGGAAAATATGATAATGAAGCTTAGTGGTAACATGAAGCAACGATCATCTTTTCCGTGGCAACACAAGGAGGCACAGGCACTCTACTAGTTTGTCTTAAAAGTTGCTGCATACTAAGACCCAAATAGTCATCTCAAATTCTCACTGCCTTAACAAAGGCCCCACTAAAACTACAAAATACATATTGAACTACTATCCTCACACTACTCAAGACTACAATTCATGTGTTCATCTAAGGTGAGGACAGAGGACATTAACCTATTAGGATCCATCTCAGTGATTTATGCTTATGATCTTGACAGACCTAGTCTGATTTGGACACAAGAAACATAGTTAGTCTGAATTGGATGTATTTTGAATTATATATACAGTATATAAGACTAGAACAAGTAACCCAAGTAAAAACTATACAGCACAGTTGGGAGGGCGATTCTGGACTCCACTGAAGAAACAGGAGATGCTACTGAAGTACTTCTAACTGAAATATGGTTTATGTGGGTACGGCCGTGCAAAGATTTGTGTGATAAACAAATTGCAACTTCTCACAAATTTTCAATTATTCCGACCATTTAATTTACAAGGTTATTATTACTCTACGATTACTCGTACGGGGTGACAAACTGACAACTGAGAACAAAATGTTCAAGAGCTAGTCTTATTCCAAGATCCGACTCTCGCATGCTTCGAATCCCGACAGAGAAATCAACTAATCGAAAGGGATGGATCAAATCTAAGTTTAATTCGCGTGGATATGTGCCCAAATCCCAGCCCAGACCATACAGCATCCTTCTCGAATATGTAGGGCGAGGTTCCAAAAGTCCTATGTCTCTAGACTTCGATCAAAACTAGAGTATTTCCACTATTACTACTGAATCTCGATCCGGGGCCAACCATCATCAACAAAAACCCTGACAAAACATGCGCGGAATAGGGTATGATTTTTCCTGACGCCCAACTCCTCGATGCCACACGATATGAACAAGAGCACGGGAATGGATTCGAACAGAGACTTGGCGGTACCTGGAACTGGGTCTCCATGCCCGTATGCAGCGTCGCTGCTCCTCGTTGCAGTTGCAGTAGTTCTTCGCCTTCTCGAATGGTCCTGAGCGTGGAATCTGGAACGAGGGGCCTCCGTTTCTTATGTTCAGCTTGGACTGAACGCGAACCAGCGGTTTTGTAGACTGCCCCCTCGCAGTTTTTCAATGTAGACGCATGCCCTTATTATGGCCATATTATTATCTTCATATTTGGAAATGAGAATTCGGCACGTTGTGGATCTTGCATAGTCGTATACTTGTAGTACTGGTTATCGTTTACAATTTATTATATTCTTCCTTTGTGACTTGTGAGTTGAGTATTTGGATGTTTCAAATTCGAGTGAAATATGATGGCTCTCTGGGGGTATGGCTGCAATTGTTGTCGTATCGGGGGTATGGCTGCAGTTGTTGTCGTATCGGGGGGCTATGACTGAAATGCGTTATACATAACTATATTTTGTATTTACACATGGCTGCATGAAACATGATGATTGATGGCATAGAAATACCATCACAATGTCGATTTGCTGGCAATTTTGTTGTATATAAATGACAAAAGTTTTTCCCCCTGTGACTTACTAACAAAAGACAAAAGGTTGTGTTACGTTCGCCAAGAAGGTATGGTACGTTACGTAAGGCACGGTCAGACGACGAAACGAGTGTAGGTGAGGTGCGGCTCGCCGGATGGCAGCATGAAGTCCGTTGCGCCTCCCTCCGTCCGCGTGGTCACCAAGTTATATGGGTCCGTCATCGATGACGTATGCAAAATCGCTAGCAAACGCTCCAAAAAAATAATCGAAAACTGGGAAGAGGACGAGATGGATCTTTTGATCCTAGCCGGCCCCATAAAAAAGAAGACCCAAAAAGCAGTAGAAGGATGTCTCGACACGACCCGACGGCCCGAGGCGACCCGTCGACGCGGGGCGGCGGCGCCCCCCCGCCGGCGACGAGAGCTTTGCCGGACTCACCAGTCCGTGAGAGGGGGATCCCGGCACGACGAGAGCGGGGCCGCGCTCCTCGGGTCCCAGAGATCAGCCTCTCCAAGCCGGAGGAGAGACGTGGCTCACCGAGGAAGAGGCAGGTGTCAAACCCTCGCGTAAACCCGCGCGGGTGGTGGAGTCGAGGTTTACGGGTGGCAAACCCGCGCCCTACGACCCGGAGAGGCGAGAAGAAGAGATCCAAGACTTCGGGCGGCTACGGTACATCCCGATCTCATCTCCTCCCCGCCGCCGCCGAGGCTAGGGTTAGGGCGAAACCGGAGAAACTCGTCTGGATGAGGAAAGATCTCGAGGCGACGAACTCGTTCAAGCCAAGATTGTTTCCCGACAGAAGGCGATTCTTTGGGTGGATTCGCCAATCAAGGTAAATCCATCGATCTTGGCTTGGGGTAGCAATCAGAGGAGGAGTTTTGCGCAGGTGGTTAAGGATTCCATGGCAAATCAAGGAAGGGGAAGAGGGCCTAGGTTTCCAAGAGAGGATTGGGCTGCTTGGCAGGGGGGTTGGAACCAGTACATGCCGCCACCTCCACAATTCTATGGTCAGCCACCGCCACCTCCTTATGGTTTCTACCAGCAAGGTAATCAGGGATTTGGGCACCAGTTTGACAATCCAAGGCCAAGGGGAGGTGGAGCTCAGAGGGGAAGAGGTAGACATCAACCTGTGCAAGCAAGACCTAGGCAGCCACAGAATCCAGCAAAACCTAGTCAAACAGGAGGTAGCTCTGTTGGGGGTACTGGAGGAGGAGCTGTGAATAGAGAAGGAGAACAAGCTGCTGCAGTTGTTGGGGATTCATCTCGAGGGAGTCTTCTTTGCTCCAGGGGGACAAAACCGGGGAGAAGGAGGCAAGAATCGAAGACATCGATGGGCGTGTCCATGCCATTTGCTTCAAGTGTGGTAAAGCTGGTCATGTAAGCTCAAGTCAGAAAGATCCTAAAGTCTGTTTCATCCGCCCGAGAGTACGTAACATGTGGTGGAAGCATGTCCCATGTGGAAGAAGCCGGCTCAAACCGTAAAATACTTTGGACAGTCTCAACAAGGGTCTTGGGTTCTATTATGTAGATGTGGAAGAGCAAGAAGGGAGATTTCAGCATTGGACGGGGCTAGATAACTTTGAAATCTTGTACATTGAGAGAGGAGATATTAGTGAACGGGAGATAGTTGAGGATCTCAAGAGGCTATTTGATGAGAAGTGGAGCCGGCATCGAAGAAGACCGAGGAGTACACCTACATTGTGAGATTTCCTCCGGATAGAAGAGTTGATAAGATTGTCATTGGGCAAAACACAACTTTCAACCTCGGGATGAGTTTCTTGCTCTCTTAGTGTGTGGAATGGGAAATTGAACCAAATGAAAGGCTTGCTGAAATCTGGGTCATGATTTATGGGATCCCACCAAAATGGGTGGACTGGAGGTCAATGGCTGAAGTGGCTTCTGGAATTGGTAGAATGGTGGCGATGATCGCGGGCTATTGTTTGACAAATTTCTTCGGTTACGTCGAGTCAAGATTCAGTGCAAAGATCCTTCAAAAATCCCTAGTGAAAGGTTGTATGTCTTCAAAGATAAAGTGCATCTTATCTTGTTTGATCCTGAGGGCATTGAAGCTGTGAATGCACCTTTTGAAGATGGTTCTCTTGGAGGAGATGGAGGAGAGAAAAAGGAAGAGGAGAAACATGATGATGCTAACTCTGAGACTGGAAATGGAAACAGGAAGGGGCAACAAGATAATATAGGTGGATCTGGCACCCAAGGAGGGGGTTTTCAGCAAGTGAGTGCATCTGGACAGAAAAATGGGGGGTCTGTGAGAAGGGTACTGCAGTTTGGGGAGGGAACCTCCAGCTGTTTTCTAGAGACAATGGAATGCACAAATATGTTCAGGGGCTTGGACCTGGATGATGATGATGAGGAGTCAATGGTAGATGGGGAGGAGTTGGAGCCAATTAGCCAGGAAGAAAATGAAGCATGCCAACTACCTGATGAGTGGGTCTTCGATATAGCTGAGGGGGACAAAGGAGAGCTAAGGAACCAACTGAATCAAATTATTCAGGGCCAAGAGAATAATACATTGTCTGAAGAATTTGAGAAATCAGATGAAGTTGTGTGTGAGGAAGATCAAGGCTACAAAGGACAGCATGAAGAGGTCCTTGCAATGGGTGAGGAAGAGCAGATACATTCACAACCTACAAGAGAAGATGTGGAGAAAGTGCAGAAGAGGAAAGAGGCTCAAGAGGGCAAGAAAGCTGAGAAGAAGAATCAATGGGGTCCAATTGTCCGACCGGGAAGAGTCCGAGGAATTTAAATGATGGCAAGAGGGTGCTGGACAAAGCTCGGGAGGCCAAAAGAAAATGGAATATGGAAGACAACACAGGTATGAAAAATGTAGCCATTTCTAAAGAATTACTCAATTCTGTTGCTAAGAGTATTGATCTGAGTTCCAAGGATGGCAATCCTGTTTTAGATACTATGATGAACTTAGACATTAGTAGGAATGCTAATAGTCTGAGTATTTGTGCTAATTCTTGCAAGTTAGTAGATGCTGTAGAATCTGTGGATAAAGAAACTGAACAGGCTAGTAGTAGTAACCCCACTAGCACCCGGGATGGAAATCTTGAGGAAAACAAGGCTAACCAGGAAGAAGGTTGGTCTACTGTAGGTCCTAGGAAAAAAACAAAGAAAGTTAGAAAATGAAAGACATGTTTTGGAATATTAGAGGGCTAGGAAAGATTGATAGGATATCTGCTCTAAGAAGCAAAATCATAGAACATAGCTTAGATTTTATTGTTGGGGTTATGGAAACTAAGAAGAATTTCTTATCTGATGGCTTGCTTAGATCTTTAACAAATAATACACCTTTTACTTGGCATCATTTGGAAGCAAAAGGCACAGCAGGAGGAATCCTGGTTGGGGCTAATTCAAACTTATTTTCTATGACAGTAGGAGATACTCTACAATATTCTGTTAGTGTTATGTTGAGCTGTAAGAAGACAGGTTTTTCCTGGAAATTAATTATTATATATGGTACTGCATATTGCATAAGCAAGCCTTTTTAGATGAATTAGAACTGATTATAGAACCCTGGCAGGGACCCATACTAATAGGAGGTGACTTCAACCTAGTTAGGTTTACTCATGAGAAAAATAATGGTATCATTAGTCATAAATGGGCTGATGCTTTCAATAGCTGGATAGAAAAATGGGGTTTAGTAGAGTTGAACCCAAGTAATAAAAGGTATACCTGGACAAATTTGCAAGACCCACCAATCTTGTCTAGAATAGATAGAGTTTTTATTTCTACTGAGTGGGAAAAGTTTTTCCCAATGGCTAGTGTGAAAGCTTTAGATAGATTACCTAGTGATCACAACCCCATTCTTCTGAATATTGGGGATAATGTTAGTTTTGGTAAGAAGAGATTTAGATTTGAGAAGTGGTTGCTTGAAAAAAGCACCTTCAGAGAGTTTGTAGAAAAAGCTTGGAATACCCCCTGTCCGAATATGAATAGCATTGATAGATGGCAGACTAAAGTTAGAGTGTTTAGAAGAATGGTTAGAGGATGGGCTGCAAATGAGGTTGCTTTGCTAAATAAAACCAAAGGAGATCTTGCAAATAGATTTAATACCTTAGAAAAATTACTAGAAGAGAGAGGTCTTAACTCTGTAGAAATGATTGAGTACAAAAAGGTGGGGAAAGAACTAGAACATATCGGCTTTTGGATGAGATAAAAGCAAGACAAAGATCTAGAGATAGAGACATTTTGGAAGGAGATAGGAATACGGCCTATTTCCAAGCCATTGCTAATCAGAGGAGCCGGAGTAAAAGAATAGAGTGTCTAGAGGGGCCACTAGGTTTGGTTTCTGACCAGAAGACCATGACCAAGATAGCTGTAGATTACTATAAAGGTTTGTTTGCAAAAGAAAATGATGTAGATGTAGAACTTGGTGAGAATTTCTGGGAAGAAGGAGATAAGGTTTCCTTGGAGGAAAATGAGTTACTAGATGCACCTTTCACTGAGGAAGAGGTGAAGGAAGCAGTCTTTAGTAGTTATGCAGAGGGAGCACCTGGGCCAGATGGCTTACCTTTCTTATTTTACCAAAAGTTTTGGTCTAGTTAAAGATGACTTAATGGCCATGTTTGATGATTTCCATAAAGGTTCACCGAACCTATCTAGGTTAAACTATGCTCTAGTAACTCTCATACCAAAAGTAGGAGATGCAACAAACATGAAACAATTTAGGCCTATTAGCTTGCTAAATTGTACTTTCAAGATTTTCTCTAAGCTTCTAACTATTAGGCTAACCAAAGTTATGCAAAGGATTGTAGCTCCCAATCAATCAGCTTTCATAAAGGGAAGATATATACTAGAGAGTGTTGTGGTGGCCCATGAGTTAGTGCATAGCATTAATCTAACTGGAGAACCAGGTGTGGTGCTCAAGTTAGATTATGAAAAAGCTTATGACAGGGTTAGTTGGAATTTCCTTTTTGAGATGCTTAAAACTAGAAATTTCAGTCCTAAGTTGATTGGTTGGATCAAACAAATTGTGATGGGAGGCTCTTTGGGAATAACTTTGAATGGTGAGGACAGCCCTTTCTTCAAGACAGGAAAAGGTTTAAGACAAGGGGACCCCTTGTCACCTTTCCTGTTTAATTTGGTAGGTGATGCTTTTAACAGAATGTTATCCAAGGCATTAGATAAAGGGCTCATCAGTGGTCTACTAGATAGCTTTAAACCTGGGGGATTGTGTCTCTCGGTATGCGATGATACTATCCCGTTTGCTAAAGCCGAGGATAGAATTCTCGTAACTTAAAATGTGTTGTAATGTGGTATGAACAAATCTCAGGCATGAGAGTTAACTTTCACAAAAGTGAGCTGGTCCCTCTAAATCTGGATCATCAAGAAGCACATAGATTAGCACATATGTTTTCTTGTCCATTAGGAGCTTTCCCTTTAAAGTATTTAGGAGTACCACTTCACTTTGAAAAGCTGTCCAGAGAGGACATACAACCACTTGTAGACAAGATGCTGAAGAGAATTACTGGGTGGAGGGGGAAATTACTCTCTTTGGTAGCTAGAGTACAGCTGCTCAAGACTTGTCTAGCTAGTATTCCAGTTTATCTCGCTTTCCTTTACGAAATTTCCTAAATGGGCTTTGAAACCGATGAACACTCATCTAAGTAATTTCCTTTGGAATGACACTGAAGAAAGTCATAAGTATCACCTGGCTAACTTTGAGCTAGTTTCCATGAGAAAAGAGTATGGGGGTTTGGGTATCCCAAATCTGAGAGAGCTGAATATTAGTTTGCTAGCTTCATGGCTGAAAAGATACAAGAAAGATGACAATAAGCTCGGAAAGAGCCGATTGACTTCAAGTATAGAACTAACAAGCCCAATATTTTCCATACCTCCACATTAGGTGCCTCCGGCTTCTTTAAAGGTTTCATGAAAGCGGCCAGCCGCAAGGATGGGATACTGGGTGGAGAGTGGGAAATGGGAGAAAGATTAGATTGTGGGAAGATAATTGGATAGGATCAACTAGTTTAGCTGTTTTATTTTATCCCCTTTATAGGATTGTTAATGAGCAAGGGAAAACAAGATGGCCGAACTTTGGGATGGGGTGAATCGAAATGCACTTTCGGGAGAACAGTTTCTTTAGAGTTGTACCGGAGTGGCCGGAAGTAGTTGAATTCGTTTCTTTCATTCAGCTAAGTGATGAGGAAGATGAAATGATATGGCGCTTCACTTTGCCTCGGTACTTACACCTCCATGTCCTTGTATAAGATCATTAACTTTAGAGGTATTCAGGCTGTGCATATCCCTGTTGTTTGGGGTCTCAAGATCCCACCTAGAGTACAATGCTTTCTGTGGCTGGTAATGCACAACAAGGCACTGACTAGAGATAACCTTGCCAAAAGAAAGAAACTGACAGATGAGACTTGCTTGTTTTGTGAGGAAAAAGAATCTATTCAGCAAAGAAACTGACATATGAGACTTGCTTGTTTTGTGAGGAAAAAGAATCTATTCAGCACTTATTGTTTGACTGTGTAGTAGCTAAGAGATGCTGGGCCATTATATCTGCTGTGTTACATCAAAAAGTAGGAGGTGGTTTAGATAACATTGGTACCTTTTGGCTTAGCAATAAAAAGTTTTGTGTGCTGAATATGATCTCATCTGCAGTTATTTGGGCTATTTGGAAACTTAGGAATGATCTTTGTTTTCAGAATTCAAACTGGAAGAGTATGGACATACTCCTATTCAAAGTGTTGCTTGGGATGTTGATAAATTGGATGGTACTTGTGCCCCTGGACAAGAAGGAGCAAATGGAAGATTGTGTCAAAAGAATCAAGATGATAGCAAAAGAGGTGTTGTGGCTTCCTTTTGGGAGCCTAACAAGCTGATGATGTTGAAGGACAATGGAGAAGCTGAAGCAAAGGAGATGTTGCATGAAGATGACCTGAAGCGCCTGAAGCTTGCTGACCATCCCTGGTGGAAGGCGTTGGAAGAAGATCTGAAGATGAAGTGAAGCATCTTCGCACAAGAAGGCAGCAAAAGCTGTTGGTAAAAAGAGGAGAAATCTACTAAGTTTTAGAACTGTTGGCCATGCTTGGCTTTTCCTTTTCTGTTATGGTTGAACTTAGCTTTTGCTGTTGTCAAGAACTATCTTTGTAGCGGTGCTGTAGGGTAGTTTCTGCTGAGCATATGGCTATATGCCCAGGTCCAGGAGGACGCTGCCGATGGCAGTAAAACTGATCATGTGCTGAAACGGTTTATGGTCTTTTAATAAAGTTGAAAGGCCGGGGTCTAGGCCCTCAAATTCAAAAAAAAAGAAGAAGACCCAAACCATGCGGAGCCGGGCCCTTGACGGGCCTCTCAGTAGAAGGCCTTCTCCTGGTCCTCAACACGTTTGGCCCCCGAGTGGTTCGTTTTCTTCCTTCCCTTCAGAAGTTGCTTGATGCTTGCTGGCTGCTGCCAGGCACTGCAGCGCTACGCGCAGACACTTGCAGGTGATACCGAATTCCTGACCCAAAAAAAAAAAAAAAAAAAAATCCTACCTTGACACAGCCTTGACACAAGTCAGGCCGGCCACCTGCCAAGCGATGCACGCTGCGCACACACACTTGACAGTGGAGGCCGGCGGCCTACCTGGGTCGGCCTGCATGCATTTCCGGAATTGGGCAAATACTCCTACATGATACAGTACACATCGTCGTCCATGACAAGTCGGCAGGCGTGTGCGTGCGTGCCCGACGCACTCGCCCGCATGGGCGGACCCACGACCCGGCAAGCCTGGGCGCGTGCCCGGGCTCCTTGTGAGCGACAGACAGTAGAGTAGCGTACGTATATACACAGCAAAAGTCAAATACGCAAGGAAAAAGCAGCACAGTGAGAGAGATGTGAATCAGCCATTAGGCTTTAGCCACGTGTGGCATCCTTTGCGTAAATTTCTACTTTCACATAGTGGTTTCCTTGCCCAGGCTCCGGATAATCTCTAGGTCCGCCACTGCTCGCCCGATCCATGAATGGAACGTGGCGCAGCTGCTGCCTGTGCACTGAATGCGTCAACAAACCATCGCTCTCGCTCGCAGACCTGCATGGCTGTGCCTGCAGAGACCTGCGCACCGTCACGTCTCGCACGACGACGCAGTACGTGCTGAAACTGGAACGCAGCTGCTTGCACGAGGACGGCAAGCGACGCGGACGTGAGTCGCGGGCGGCCGCGCGTTCGTTCTCTGGTCGTTGGCAGGGCGCGACCGGCCAATCGCGCGTGCGTGACTGGCCTTGACCATGCATGCACGCTGCGAGAGCTTGCCGCGACTGTGTCGAGCCATGCATTGTTGCTTCCCAGAGGACAGGCGGCGTTCGTGCTGCCGCTGACAAAAAGGGCGGTGATCACCGATTAGATCTCGTCGCTCGTGCACGTCGTCTGTAGTAAGTAAAGGAGGCCCGCGAGCCTAGTCTAGTCAGTTTATTACTACTACTGCCGCGAGGAAATCATATAATAAACTAAATGAAGCAAGATCCATAGATGGATTAGTAGTAGTGTAACGATCTCGCATAATCCATGCATGGTGCGCGTTCAATTTTTACTCATCGACCATCCTATATAAAACGGCACGTACGCTCTGCGACCTTTGTTGTTTCGTACTATACGCAGCAGCGAACGTACGGACATTCTCGGCATGTTTCATGGAACAGCGAGGGGCATGTATATATATACCCGTACGTACAAACAAGGAATTATTGATTTTGCAAACGACAACGACCTGATATGGCTGCATGTGTTCGTAGTCCTAGTAGTATATTAAATGAATAGTACCATACAACGTGTGCAGGCAGCAGGCAGCACCGTCCTGGCAAGTTAATTAATATGGAGTGCTTACTGTACGTACTAGCTAAGCTCTCCTTCGCATTGCATTGCAGGTCCACGGTGTGGTGGTCGTCCTCTCGTCGACAAACTCATGAATATGGAGCTGCGGACGCCCTGGGCAATGGGCAAGTGGGCAGGCACCATGCCCGCACGCTCGCACGGTCCGTGCGTCAGGACTCGTCCGTGCACTACCGGACAGCGAGTGTTTACCGATGGCCTAGGATTTTATCGATGGCCAAGGAATCTGCCATCGGCAAACATCCCGGTTTGCCGATGGCAAAGTTCAGCCATCGGCAAACACATTGTTGCCGATGGCGGGCCGCCATCGGCGAACAACGGCCATCGGCAACACGCTGTGCCGCCGATGGGCCGGGCCATCGGCGAATAAAAGCCATCGGCCAAGAATTTGTTTGCCAATGGCCGGGCCATCGGCATACCGACACCATCGGCAAACTATGCCAGGAGCCGACGACGGCCGACGCCGTCCGGTTTGCCGATGGCTTCCGGGCGTTAGGCCATCGGCAACCGCTGCCGTTTGCCGATGGCCACGCCAACGGCAAACCGCGGCCACGTGGCGCCGGGAGAGCCCAGGCCCACCTTGTTTGCTTGCCGATGGCCGGCCATCGGCAACAGCATTGCCGATGGCTTTCCAAGGCCATCGGCAAACAATATTTTTTTTTTTGTTTTTTCCTTCCCATTTTTTTCTCGGTGTCTTCCTACCTCACATACAACCCACCTCCGAATGTGGGACAATTTTGAACTTTTAAGCTATATTTCGTTAATTATTTTGTTTTCTTTGAATTTTTCCCGCACCTCAAAATTTGAACCGCAGTACATGAAATAATGCAGACTTTTGATTCGAAAAATGATATTCATGATTCTCGGAGTAAGTTGAGGCCGTATCCAGGAGCTCGCATGAAATTACGACCGTGTTGGCCTCGTAACATGGGTAGTGACGTGCAGAAAGTGTTTTTAAATTATATAAAATCCAAACGGAGTCCGAAATTGACGAAACTTGACGAGTTGTGTTGGCATGGCATGTGTAGTGTGTGGTAAAAATTTCAAAAAGTTTCGAACAAGTTCTGACGTCGGATGGTCAAAACCCAGACATCTCCACATGTGATCCATCGGCAAACAACGTGGGCCAGGGCGCTGCAGAGGTGCCACGTGGCTGCGTTTGCCGATGGCTATGGCCATCGGCAAAGAGCTTTTCGCAAAAAAATAAAAATGGGCCTGCGAAGCCGGCCCATTTCCCGCTCAACCCTAACCCGCACACCGCGCTGGCCAGCCGTTCCCGACCCCGACCCCGACACCGTCGCTCCGCCGCCGCACCGTCGCTCCTCCACCGGCCGCCCCGCACCGCTGCTCCTCCACCATACCGTCGCTCCTCCTCCGCCGCCCGCAGTCCACCTCCCCGCCGCACTGCCGCACCGCCGCACCGCGCCTCCCCACCGCCTGCCCGGCCACCGGCGCTCGTCCACCGCGGTGCCGCACCGCCGCTCCTCCCCGCCGCCGCTGCCGGTCCACTTCCCTGCCGCCGCCGGTCGCCCGCGCGCGCCGCCCGGCCTCCCCATTTTCGCCGCCGCCTCCATTTTCGCCGCCGCTCCCTAGCGCGCGCGCCGGCGCCGCGCCCCACCCAGATCCCGCGCCGGCCACCTCATCCCGGCCACCAGTGGGGAGGAAAGTAGGAGAAGGGAGGAGAAGGAGTAGGGAGAAGAGGAGAAGGGAGGAGGAGTAGGGAGAAGAAAGAAGAAGGGAGAAGGAAGAAGAAGAAGAAGGGAGAAGGAAGAAGAAGAAGAAGGGAGAAAGAGGAGGAAGAAGAAGGAGAAGGGAGGAAGCAGGAGAAGAGAGGAGGAGGAGGAGAAGGTCCACGTCGTCGACGCCGTTTGTCCACGTCGTTCGTCCACGCCGTCGTCCTTGCGCGTCGTTGACGAATAAGGTAAAACCCCTGGGTTATCGGCCTTCGTGTCGATGTGTCATTGACGGCCTTCGTGCCGGTTTTGTGGATGTGATGGCCTTCGTGCCCCAAATGTGGATGTGGTTATCGGCCTTCGTGCCATGTTGGTTATCGGCCTTTGTGCCGTGGTTGTTGTTGGCCTTCGTGCCATTTTTTTTGCAGGTGTTGGAACCTCCCCGTATAGGGGAGGTTCTGCCGAAATTTTCCACTAATACCGAAGTCTTTATTGCTTTGCAGAGCAGGACTTGTCGGAGGGGACCTTGACCGTGTTCGTGCACCTACCCGCCTCTGCGCCGCCACCCTAGGTATAATTCACCTCTCTTCCTTATAGTTGTTGTAAGTACATTGCGTAACCGAGTTAGGCGTCTCCCGTCCGAAAGGGATTCGCGGTCGTTGGTATGCGGATCAGTGCATATCTGCGATGGTTTCTCTTTCGGATTGTCCACATTTTTGGACGGCCGAGGATGCGTAAATGGGTTAGCTTCCATGTTCCGCCCCGTCCGAGTCGGAGTTTCGTCGGCCTCCCCGTTGTTCTCCTGGATACACACTCTCCCCGTCGGGACGTGTATCGGGAGAACACGGGAGGTGCTTGCCGAAATTCCGTCTCGGACGGGAGCGGAGCATGGAAGCTAACCTCATCTACGCATCCTCGGGTGGGATTAGGACCTATCCTTCACCTAGTAGATGGTAGGAACGCCTTGTAGATGCGTATGTTGGTCTTATTACTCGCTTACGTTGGCGCAAGACAAGAGGATGGCCGACCGTGAGTGGATGTACACGGGATTCAAAGACAAGACCAATGAATGGGTTAAGGGGACCGGGGACTTCCTGGAGAAGGCATTTGGCCCAGCTTCTAAAGGGGCGATTCGGGTGTTTTGTCCCTGTAGCAAGTGTAAGAACCAGACAAGGAAAGAGCAACGACAGATGAGGAATGATATTTGGGCAAACGGGTATGTTCCAAACTATACCCGTTGGATCCTCCATGGGGAACCCCAACGGGTTACGGAGGTGGTGGTGAGACCGGTGTTGGTGCTCCTTATTGCATGCTTTTTACCGCCAACTTACAAATAAAATGTCTACCAAAACTTAGATATAGGGCTTACGACTAACCGATTCCACGAGTTTTGGTGTTTCACTTGTTTTGCAGGGCTTATATGAAAATACACTAAAAATATAACATGGCTCAAGCAAAACAGAGGAGTTAGGAAGAGGGGCCCAACTGCCAGATAGCTTGGGCCAAACCGCCGACATGGGAGTGGCCTAGCCCAAACAACAAATCAGGGTCGAGTTCGTTTTTGGACTGCACGGACACGTCCTAGTAAAACGGACGCCCCGGATGCATACGAACTCGGAATTGGACAAAATACCCACCGTTTCGAAGCTAAGGAAAAGACCCACAAGAATCTGGAAAAAGTTGGGGCCAAGGGGGCCCACAATGGGCGCGGGCGCGCTAGTTCTGGCACCAAACGGGCCCATCTTTTGCCAGGTGGCCCATGCCGACAGCCCAAGGACAATGACGGTGGTGATCCCCGTATGGAAGGTGTGAAACCGCCCTATAGAGGTCGGTTTTGGTCTTTCCATGTGGGGATGAAACATTTCCAAAGAGCCCCTCTTCTCCACCTATAAAAGGAGGCTCTCTCCCCTCATTGAACACACACCACAAGGAAGAGCTCCACTTCATATTTCCAAGATGTAGTAGTAGTGCTAGTCTAGTTGGGAGTGAGGGAGAGAGTTCAAGTTCCGAAGAGTCCTCGGAGGCTCGGCCAACCTTGTATCGGTCCTCCGTGCGACTCGAGTGTTATGTTATATCTATCTTCTTTACATTACTTTGAACTATTCATTTGGTTATCTTGTCATGCCTTAGTTATTTAGCTAATCTTGGTTAGTGTAGTGATTGTACCTTGGCATGGGTTCTCTGGTCTACCGATTGCTCTAGTTATAGATCGTGACTAGAGTACGTAACCGCTAGCGCAGGCGCGGTGTCTGGGTTAGCGAGTTACCGGAGAATGCGCCCGGCCCCACGGATAGTTGTGGTAGCCCCGGGGTGACAGCTCCGACCAGGCCTTTGTATTCCATCACGTTCGGGCTGGTGTTTTCGTAGAGCTTTTGGCGGCCTTCCCCGGTTAACCCTTCCCGGTCTCTTCGAGAACCGGAAAGGTACCGCTTGCTCCGAAGTGTCTCGGTATAACGCTATGTTGACCTCCGCTTAGCTATTCCTTTGGCTTAGACAAGAATAGAACCACACGAATGGAGAAGAAAATAGGAATCTTGGCATCTCCTGTAGACCTCCCAGCTTAGCTAGTCTGCTCTGCTATCTTTTTAGGGTTCTTCTGTGTGTGTCACTTATCAAAAACCCCGATTATATCTTTTACCCCCTCATTAGTCTAGTTGGTATTTTAGTTAGCAGATGTATGAAGGTTAAATATCATCTTCTTTACCCTTTGCTTCCCTGAGGATAAATACGATACCCTGGAATACTCTTGGGTGAAAGCTACAACGGTATCCGTGCGCTTGCGGATTTCACTGTTTGCGTAACTTATACCAATTGGCTTTCTGGTGCCGTTACCTGGGATGGACTTAAAACCTCCATGCTTGGTAGCGACGCTAAGAAACGCCAACAAGCTTTCTGGCGCCGTTGCCAGGGAAGCAATAGGCGTAAAGGATTTGATTTTTATCTTGATATCTGCTAACCTAGTTGCCACTAGCTTTTGTGGGTATATTTTACAAAAAAAAATCACGAGCCCAGGGTGCCTGCTCTTTCATGAAAAATCATACTTCCACCCTGCCATCTCATAGATAGGTATACACACTAACTCTATGCAGATGGAGAGAAAGCCGCCGTCCAAAGATCACAATCCCATCACAAGTGACGGAGCGACTACATTGCATCACTCACAATTCAATCATAAATTGTGAGTGATGAATCGATCAAGGTTTGTGAGAACCAACCAAAAACATTTTATACCTTCCAAATTTATTTTCACCACTGCATGTTTGCTTAATTAATCTTATATCTAGTGCTTTCTTTGGGGTGGCTCCTAGTCTTTGAGCTGTATTCGGCGCCATGCCTAGTCTAGGTTGATGACAATTTCTATTGTTATCCTCCTATTCGATGCTCCTAGTCTAGCCTCGTAGTAGACGGATGTTAAACGGGACCATCTCGACTTCATGTCTTGGCTCGCCAATTGGTGTGATGATATCGTTAGATGGTCTCGCGCTACGGGAAAAAGCTAAAGCCTAGATTTGCATGCATTTCACTTGTTTAAATTTCCTTCAAAACCATGGCATGTTTGTTTTGATCACATTCATTCACCTCGCATGCATTGCCCTGCATATAAAAAATGGTTCTCCAATTCATCATTCAATGTTCGTACATCCGTTTGAATCAATCTCATGTGCATCGTTTTCATGCTTCCTTTTTCTATTCTACTATGCTCGGTTTGGGAGTGTTTGGTCATACCGGATGATCACACTTCCATAGGCTTTTTAAATTTAAGCATGGTGCTTGGGTTAATTAGCCTGCCTGATTCAAATTAGACATGGAGTCTAGTTTGAATTTTGAACTGAAATTACTAGCATAGACTTTGGTTGTATGCCTGGACTAACCTCAGGAATTTCTCAAATCCATAAGGGTAAGTCTTTGAGATAAATTCAAAGTGGAGGTAATCAAAAATTTACTTGGTGAACTTTGAATGAAATCTTGGTCAAAAGAAAAAAATGAATCTCAAACTGCCAAGCCAAAATCACATGAAGATCTCGAGGGCATGGTGAAAACAAGAAGGGCAATCATCCTCATCCATCTCCAGGATGAGATGATGCAAATTCAAGATCAAATGTCAATGGAGAAGTTCTTGCTCAACGAGACTTAAACCGGTGAGCCCTTGCCGAAGGTAAATCGGTAATTATCTCATATTTGATTTCCAAACAACTTTTGATTTTGAACTCGCATGTTTACCTTCCCACCAAAATACCTTTTGCATAAAAAACTAAAAACATTTTTTTAAAAAAAAAAATCTTTTGCATAATAAATTGCTTTGACCTTATTTTCAAAATTTGCAAATGCATCAAAAAAAAAACCTCTTTGCTTTCAAAAAAATAAAACCTTTTGATAATAAAATAAGTCTATAATAATCTCTCCCTATCTTCCAACAATAAAAAAAAAAATCTTGGTGCTAGACAAAGTTCCCTTCGGGTATTCTTTTCCACTAACAATTCCAGAACGGAGGATGAACGATGTCTAGAAACATGGACACCGCAACACATTGCAAGGAGATGCATCAACAATCACACTTGGTTTTTATTGTCAAATGACATAAAAATCCAAGTGTGGGGGACCCGACTCGTCCCACGCTAACACTCGGGCATGCTTTGGTTTGCACTCCTTTTCCTCACCCATGTTTTGCTCCTATAAGTTTGATCTTGTTTAAAATGCTACACATGTTAATCAAACTTAAAATGTGAAATGAAATCTTACTAAACTATGAGCTTGACTTTTTAAAGATTGGCCGGTATAAGCGTTATTCCTAGTTCATACACTTGTTACTTGTGGATACATCTTTATTAGGAAAACTTGTCAACTAGGTTGTTGTGAGGTGTGATATGGTACGACTAAAGTAATCCTTTCTTTTCTCGTGAGCTCTTGGAGATTTTTGTCTTGATAAAGCACAAAACTCATAGCAATGCTTCTCCTCAATGGTTATGAAATTCCTACCAAGGCCATATGATATGCTTTACATACAAAACCCCGAGTCATATGCTACTTGTTTGATCATTGAGTTAGGTCGATTGTTGTGACCGATGTTAGATTATGGTCATGCACCCACGATCGAGATTCACTCTTGCACCCACCAAATAATTGCCGACTCTTACACTAAGAGTTGTGCACAACATGCACCCATTTCGCCAAAATGCCAATTCTCACACTGAGAATTGCGCACCATTCCACCAAATAAAAATGCCAACCCTTACCCTGATGGTTGCGCATCCCCTTAGTTACCAAAAGTACTCCACGCATTCCATCATGACATCTCTCCATTTCATCATTTACCAGACATAAAGTTATGAGCTAGTTCCTAGAAAAAAATAATTTTTGCCAAGGGGCATAAGAGGACAAGGGTCCCATCATTTAGATAGACGGAAATCTTAGATCCCCGTTTCAAAAAAAAAAAAAAGAAAGAAGAAAAAAAAAAAAAGAGGAAGAAAAAAAAAGAAAAAAAAAGAAAAAAAAGAAAAAGAAAGAAAGAAAGAAAAATAAATTTATATAGTTCCTTTTTATAGCCCATACTCCTTCAACTCATCATCCACCAATAAAGAGAGATTGTCATGATGCATGGAGCTCTAAAAATACCACAAATATAGGAACCATTTTCTCATCCCACACACTCGCACATCTCGATCAAGGTGTATGTCTTGTATCTCCGTCTGGTCCGGTTTTTGACTTGGCAATATATGTGATTCAAGTATGCCCACTTTCATACCTACCCAAAACTCCACTCTCGCTTTAGAGGTAGGTCATGAAGAAAGGCATATATATTGCCTTTGGCGAGGAATCATACACATTGAGCGATTTGAGAGTACCATTTGAGGAGAAGTTTGAGCTATATGTTTCCATTTGCAAAAATTTATAAAAAAACCCTCCAAGTATGCTCCATAGAATTAAAGTGATGACTTGGTGTCAAAGCCGTTCCACTTTTCAACCGCTCAAGGCGACATGGTAGACACTTTGAAATCCACAGGTATGAGGAATGATATGGAATATCTTTTATGCTAGCATCATATCTTTAAAGTCATGTTCCATAGTTCCTTTTAGCTTTGCTCGAGGACGAGCAAAGAATAAGTGTGGGGAACTTGTTGGCGCTCCTTATTGCATGCTTTTTACCGCCAACTTACAAATAAAATGTCTACCAAAACTTAGATATAGGGCTTACGACTAACCGATTCCACGAGTTTTGGTGTTTCACTTGTTTTGCAGGGCTTATATGAAAATACACTAAAAATATGACATGGCTCAAGCAAAACAGAGGAGTTAGGAAGAGGGGCCCAACTGCCAGATAGCTTGGGCCAAACCACCGACATGGGAGTGGCCTAGCCCAAACAACAAATCGGGTCGAGTTCGTTTTTGACCGCACGGACACGTCATAGTAAAACGGACGCCCGGATGCATACGAACTCGGAATTGGACAAAATACCCACCGTTTCGAAGCTAAGGAAAAGGCCCACAAGAATCTGGAAAAAGTGGGGGCCAAGGGGGCCCACAATGGGCGCGGGCGCGCCTGAGGCGCGGGCGCGCTAGTTCTCCGCACCAAACGGGCCCATCTTTTGCCAGGTGGCCCATGCCGACAGCCCAAGGACAATGACGGTGGTGATCCCCGTATGGAAGGTGTGAAACCGCCCTATAGAGGTCGGTTTTGGTCTTTCCATGTGGGGATGAAACATTTCCAAAGAGCCCCCTCTTCTCCACCTATAAAAGGAGGCTCTCTCCCCCCTCATTGAACACACACCACAAGGAAGAGCTCCACTTCATATTTCCAAGATGTAGTAGTAGTGCTAGTCTAGTTGGGAGTGAGGGAGAGAGTTCAAGTTCCAGAAGAGTCCTCGGAGGCTCGGCCAACCTTGTATCGGTCCTCTGTGCGACTCGAGTGTTATGTTATATCTATCTTCTTTACATTACCGAATGTTAACACCAGAATTTGGTCGAATATGACAGGGGACCCGCAGGGGAGAGAGAGCGATTCGGCAAATGCGTGTGCGGTCGGCTAACTTCGTGTGTTCGGCAAACGGTCAAAGCGGCCGACAATTGCTTCGTTTGAAGACGGAAAAAGGAAAGAGAAGCCGATCGAAGAAAAGGAAAGAGTCGTAATGATCAAGGACTCCGATTATGGATAGAGTTAGCGTGTTTTGTCTTTCCAATTTTGTTTAGGCAAGCTTCGTAAGTGCTTAGAACTCGTGTTTTGTCCAGGGTATAAATATAAACCCTCGACCATTGTAATAGAGGTTCACAACCAAATCAATACAACCGGCTACGCGCCACCCTTCGAGTCCTTTTAGTCGTGTCGTCGAGTTCTTCGAGAGGGCCAATCGATCCGTCGACCTCCGTAAGTCCCGGCAACCTTGTTATCATGTCTAGTATCATGCGGTGGATTTAGATAATGATGCAAGAAGTCTTGTTGCAATGCTTAGTATCATGCGGTGGATTTAAGCATTGAACCAAGAGGGTTCCATGTTAGTCATGAGTCGTGCGGCAGGCTAAGATTAGCTAGGAGCTAGTTACCAAAGTTTCTCTGATTAGGTCATGAGTCGTATGCAAAAGATCTAAGCTTAGAGGCTAGTTATCGGCTCTTTTAGATTTGGCAAAATCTAATAGATTCATTAAGTTATCACGTGTTGCATGCTTTATTTAATGTTTAATTATTTGCAACACTCTTTTGCCCAATCTAGATTGATACTCTTTCGGCTTGTTGGTCGTTCCTTTCATGCTTATTCAATACCGAGTAGATCAAGCTCATATAGCCGAATTAGATCGATCTAGATTGTTACATGTTGCGGGTTCATTCACGTTATATGTAGATAAGCCTTGACAGACCGGGTACCGTGCGGCGATGCAGTCTTTGGGTTACTCTAGAGCTAGTCATCCGGTGGACTAGAGATCGGTTTAATCTGATAGGCTCCTTTTACATGTTGCTTGTTTGTTCCTTCTTCATGGACCCCGATTCGGCAATCTTGCCGATACGGTTATGCTTATACATGTAGCAAGTATCTATAGATCTCGATTAGATAATTATATGCTTTTAGCTCTTTATTGCTAGATTGTATCATGCGGTGGATTGATCTAGTAGCAAGGAGTGGTGTAAATTCATAGTGAGTGGTATCATGCGGTGGATTAGCTTGCTTGAATTTATGCTTGACGGGTTTATGAAGGCTAGACGTGCGGCGTACTAGTTGGAAGTAGCCTATGCATGTGTTGTTTAGTAGATTTATATTTATAAGTTACTTATTCTTAATTATTAGTGCTTGATGATGCTTTAAACATGAGATGTAGTTTGATATGCTTTAATGATTTAATCTTGTTCAAACATGTCTTCATTTACCGTATTCGGCTAGTTTGTTCCGTTTACATCGCTTATGTTACTTTAGCCGAATGAACCGCATCCCGTTGGCGTATAGCTTCCATAGCTATGTGTCGTCGTAAGTGGCTTCGTGGCCGAAAGATGGAACTGTCTGGTCTCACCCAAAGACGTTCCAGCTTATGATCTTACCGTTTTATCCCTTGTCGATTTTCGTGTCAAATCGATCGGCACGCCACCGGATTCGTACGCCCGGCACCCGATTGAAGCTAGGCTTTCCGGGCTTTGCCGTGTGTGAGACGCAGGGTGGTCACATTTTGCGTCAACACACTTTTTGGCACGCCCAAAGGGACCACTTCTCAATATAAGATGGGATCGGAAATTGACAACAAATACGTTCGAACGTGACCATGGACGAGCCGCCGCCGAGCAACGCCGATGGTGGAGCAAGCAATGGAACAATTTCATCGAAATGTCTAATGTCCTTTTCCAAGAACAAGAGTGGCAAAGTGATGATCAAGCAAGCACCGCCACGAGTTCTTCTCGCCGGTCGGGCCCGATGTTACCGACGAGGAGGAGATGCAGAGGGTAGTTGGAGCCATCTACAAAGCCGTAGGAGACACTATGTTGAATCACAACACAGCTTTTCTCGGGCACCTTCCGCAAAATCATGGCTGAAACTTTTGGTCCGGCAAGCTTGACAAACGATTTGAAGCAAGATTTGGAGAGCTTGTCAGCCGTGTACTTCAACACTCAACAATCTTCGGGAAGTTAACTGGAGGAGAGGAGATAATCGGTACAAGCAAAGATGGAGCTATTCATGATGGAAAAGAGAAGCCTCCTATGACCGAGCAAAGAAACTCATGGTCGTAGCTTTTGGTGCGACAACGATATACCCGCATCCGCTATAAGATTTCTCCAAGAGGCAAACAGATTGCGTAAGAGTGTCTATGGAGATGGGTATAGTGAATTCACTGACATAAAGCTTGCTCGGATGCTTTGCCGAATCCAGATACAGGAGTGCATCGAGTGCCTTCTAGGAGACAGGGAGCAAAAGATACAAATGATGAGCTCCTAAGCGTAATGGCCGATATGATGCAGAATCAATTCGGCCCGAAACCAAAGCATCGACATATGCATACAAATCTCCTTTCCTGCAATGGTACAATAGGGTAGCTCTTCCACCAAGAGTTAAACCACCAACGGATTTGACCAAGTTCTCTCGGTCGATGATACCAAGCATTCATTGAGCATGTCAAGAGATATCCGATGCAACTTGGAGAAGCCGCCGATGAAGCTTGGAGGATCGATATTTTCCTATGTCTCGACAGGGCCGGCTTTCACATGGTTTGCATCGCAGCCGGCCAATTCCATTGGTACATGGGCAGAATTGGAGCAAAAGTTCCATTCATACTTTTATACAGAACCAATGAGAAGAAGATGGTTGATCTCGTGGTCTATGAGGATGAAAACTACCGAGACACCAATGGAGTATCTCCGCAGATTCGTAGAAGCAAAGAACATGTGCTATTCTCTCGACTATTCCCGATGATCGCCTTGCACAATTGGTCATTGCACGCATGCCGCCACATATTAGAGACAAGCTATTCGGCATGGAGTTTGAAGATCTTGGACAACTTGCACAAAAGCCGACAAAGAATGAGCAATCAAGCCCAAGGGTTCGAAGAGATGCTCGTTTTCGAAGAACAAAGTAACCGTTGATATGTATCGTGATTTCGGAGGAAGCATCCGAATATGAAGATGAAGATGAAGTAGCAGCTGCAGAGTTGACCTGGACAAAAGAGCCTACTTTGGTCACATCGATGGGTGAAGCAAGAAGGGATCTTATGATTTTGATGTCGAAAGCGTATAAGCTCTTTTTGTATCTCGGTCCAAGAAGGACGCGTTAAGCCGCTGTAAGGACATCCTATGCCGCGCCCGAAGGAGTAAAGGACAAGAAATACCGTGGATTTCATGATACAAACTCTCATCATATCAATGATTGCCGAGTGTTCGTAGTAAAAATTCGAAGGCTATTCAAGATGGACACTTAAGATTTGATGGCAAGATGAAAGTAGACAAGAACCCATTCCCTCGTAACATGGTCTCTTTCTCCATAGGCATGGTTGATGCCAAGTGAGTCCAAGGAAAAGGGAAAGATGAAGGTTCGACATCCGAAAGAGCCAAAGAGATTGGTTCTGTTGACCCTAATCGGCAAGTTACCAAGGAGGAAGTGCAACAAGCGCAGCTCAAGAATAGCCGAACAGAGAAGGGTCAAACTTCGATGCAACTAAGGGAAATTGCCGAATACACGCCGATCCGAAGCGCAGGTTACAACACGACACTTATTGAATAAGTGGCAATGGGAAAAGAAGATGGAGTATGATGAGGAACAAGAAGACATTGAGGAAGAGCGCAGTTCATGGCGTAACGTCGGAGATATGAAGCGTAAGAAGTGCGCCAAAGGGAACAAGAAGAATACAGGAGAGAGCAAGAGCAATCTCATTGGAATTGTTCCTTCTTCGACACGTTGGAATGAAGGCTTGAAATTGCTCGCGCGTAAACAATTGCCCCGAATGCGTGATCAATATTCGTAGTACAGTAATCTCGAGTCAACCGTCCCGTTCATGATAGACTTGGGATGAAAGTTCCGAGAACGATCGGCGCCTAAAAATAAACAGCTTTTGATGGATATCGAGGAAAAGATTTGCGTGACCAAACATGGGCTCACGTAGTGTCCATACTACGGAAGAGAGCTCCTACGTATGGCAAAAAGGTCAATGGTGTCCTCCCGGTCTCATGGAAAAGCCGAAGAGAAGAGTTCAAATAGCTTGAGAAATCAAGAGATGAAGCAGAAATAGCCGAAAAGAAGCCAAGATGGCCCTAAGAAAAAGGATGGTGGACAGGCCCATCGGCTAATACTAACATGGTGTTCTTCATTCCATTAGAGTTTAAAGCTCCCGAAGACCAAGAAGTGCAAGATGAGGTATATTCAGATTTTGATGAGACCGAATGCCGAGACCCGATGGCTCAACTTGTGTTGACTCGGCAAGCAATCTTTGATAAGCCGCTTAAAAATCGTCATCCGAAACCATTGTACTTGAAGGGATATGTCAATGGCAAGCCTTTAACTAAGATGCTTGTTGATGGAGGGGCTGCTATCAATATTATGCCCTATGCTACTTTCAGAAACTTGGTATGACAAATGAAGATTTGCATAGACCGACATGATCCTTAGAGATTTTGTCGGCAATGCTTCGATACTCGTGGAGCAAGACATGTGGAGCTAATGATTGGATCCAAGACCTTGATCACTACCTTCTTTGTCATTGATGGCAAGGGGGCATATAGCATACTTCGGGAAGGGATTGGATCCATGCTAATTGCCGTATACCCTCAACTATGCATCAAATCCTTATTCAAAGGGGGTAGGAGATGATGTAGAAGTTGTTCAGCCGATGATTCAAAGGAGTGTTGCCACTTCGAGCCTCGCTTATTGGGAGTATGATGGACTAGATTGCCTTTCGGGTAAGGTATGGAAAGAAGGTCCCGTCAATGTGTTCGACAGGGATCAACAAATGATCCAAGCAAATGGCTCGACAAGAACTTTTAATGGGCAATCCAATCGATGGCAACAAAGGCAAATTGGGTCGTGGTTTCATGTCGGCCGACAAATTAGAAGAAATCAATGTTGGTGATAGCACAAAGTCAAGGCCGATGTATATCGCTGCAAATTTAGACCCGAATATAAATTGGAGTTAATAGAGTTGCCGAATGAGTTCAAAGATTGTTTTGCTTGGGATTACACAGAGATGCCTGGGTTGGATCGATCAATTGTTGAGCATAAGCCGCCTATAAAACCTGGATTTCGTCCTTTCAAACAACCTCCACGGAAAATCTATAAAGAAGAGGTATTGGCCGATGTAAAGAAAGAGATTGAGAGATTAATTGAAGCAAACTTTATTCGGCCATGCAGGTATGCAGTAATGGATTTCAAATATAGTACCTGTCTACAAGAAGAATGGAAAGATGAGGGTATGCATAGATTTCGAGATCTCAACAAAGCTACTCCAATGGATGGATACCCAATGCCAGCTTGCCGATTTATTAGTGGATGCAAAGAAGCAGGTTATGAAGTTATCAGCTTTATGGATGGCAATGTCGGCTACAATCAGATTTTCATGGCGCTTGAAGATATTGCAAAGACCGCATTCGATGTCCCGGTCACATTGGATTGTTTGAGTGGATAGTGATGACATTTGGATTGAAGAATGCTGGTGCAACTTATCGTAGAGCCATGAACTATATCTTTCATGAGTTAATCGGCAAGATTGTAGAAATTTATATTGATGATGTAGTAGTCAAATCCGAGACCATAAAGGACATTTAGCCGATTTAAGAAAGACTTTGGAGTGCACAAGGAGACATGGCTTAAAGATGAATCCAAACAAGTGTGCTTTTGGAGTCTCTACCGGTGAGTTTTTAGGGTTCTTGATTCACAAAGGAGGGATAGAAGTTGGAAAAAAGAGCATGGAAGCAATAGACAAAGTTGTGCCCCCAACTAACCTTACAAATTGCAATCATTGCTGGGCAAGGTCAATTTTGTGAGAAGATTCATATCCAATTTATCGAAAGAGTGTTGCCTTTCTCTCCATTGTTGAAGCTCAAGAAAGATCGAAATTTGTCTGGGGTGACATACAAAGAAAAAGGCTTTTGATGAAATCAAGCAATATATGAAGGCACCGCCAAGTGTTGGTACCTCCACAACTTGAGAAGCCTTTCAAGTCAGTATGTGGCGGCCGATAGCCTAACAATAGGATCGGCCCTTATGCAAGAGTTTGATGGAAAAGAGAGAGTAATAGCTTACCTTAGCCGAAAACCGTTAGATCCCGAAACAAGGTATTCGGCTATAGAAAAGCTCGTTTGTGTGTTTATTACTCATGCACCAAATTTCGGCACTATTTGTTAAATGCCGAATGTGTGGTTATATCTAGTTTTGATGTAATTAAACACATGTTGTCAATGCCGATTTTAAGTGGGAGAATCGGCAAATGGGTATTAGCACCGTCGAGTTTAATTTAAAGTATGAGTCGGCAAAAGCAAGAAAGGACAGTAATTGCCGATTTTATTACTCAACATCGTGATTTATCTCGTTGATATGATTAACATTGCCCCATGGGCATTATTTTTTGATGGATCATCATGTGACAAAGGTGGTGGTGCTGGTATTCTTTTGATATCCCCACGTGGAAAGATATTTGAGTTTGCTTTTTCAATTGAATATCCCGTCACTAACAACCAAGCAGTATGAGGCTTTGCTTAGAGGGCTTCTACTGTTGGTAGAACTCAAGGCTATTGCCGTTGAGGTATTTGGTGATTCCGAATTGGTAATCAATCAAATTTGACAGACAATATGAATGCAAAAATGATGTACCGCAAGGTTACCATGAACAATGTAGGGAACTTCGAAAAGTTTTTCGCAGTTACTTTGCATCATATACCCAGAGAGCACAATGGAGAAGCAAATAAATTAGCTCAAGCCGCTTCGGATATCGGGAAAATCATGAAGTCTATACAAACAGAAGAAGATGTTTTCAATTCGATCGATAAGTAATGACTGGAGAAGTGACATTATCAATTATCTCGAAAGATCCATCTCAAAGAGTTTCCCTGAGGCTCGTGTATAAGGCATTTAAATTTGTGCTTCTTGATGATCAGCTTGTACCACAAGTCTATAGATGGAGTGTTGCTCAAATGCTTGAGCCAAGAAGAAGCTAAGAAGATTATGTTTGAAGTCCATGAAGGAGCTTGTGGTGCACATCACCACTTACCGAATGAAATGGATAATAAGGAGGACAGGGTACTTTTGGCCGACTATGTTGGAGGATTGCTTTGAATATTACAAAGGGTGTCGAGATTGTCGATATTTGGTAATGTTCGTAGAGCACCCGCATCTCGTTCAATCCGATAATTAAACCTTGGCCGTTCGTAGGATGGGGTATAGATTTAATTGGACAGATCAATCCTCCATCTAGCAAAGGACACAAGTTTGTGTTGCTAGCAACAGATTATTTCACCAAGTGGGTTGAAGCTATCCCTTTGAAAAAGGTCACATCGTAAAATATGATCAGCTTTGTCAAGGAACATATAATTCATAGGTTTGGGATTCCACAGACCATTACAACCGATCGGGGACTCAGCCACTTCTTCGTAGTTTTGTGATTTTGCCGAAAACATGGGGATAAGGTCAGTATAATTCTTCTCCTTATTATGCACAAGCCAATGGCCAAGCAGAGGCGTCAAATAAGATCATGATCAAAATTATTCGAAGAAAATCGATGAGAAGCCAAGGAGATGGCACTTGGTCCTTAATGAAGCATTGTGGGCTTACCGAATGGCTTGTCATGGGTCCACACAAGCATCTCCATATGAGTTGGTTTATGGACATAATGCCGTGATGCCTTGGGAGTTGCAATCAGATCAAGGAGAGTTGAGTTACAAAAGGACCTCGACGTAAAAAGATTATAAGGATCCGATGATGGATGAGTTAGAAGATTTGCATTTGATTCGTCTTAAGGCCTTGGAGAATATTGAGAAGAATAAAATACGTGTTGCCAAGTACTACAACAAGAGAGTTAAAATTAAGCAATTTGCGTAAGGAGAATTGGTTTGGAAAACAATATTGCCAATTGGTACCAAAGACAAATATTCGGCAAGTGGTCTCCGAATTGGGAAGGACCTTTTCGGGTTGTCGGTTGTGCACCCGGCAATGCGTATATATTAAAAACGCCGTTTGGAGAGGAACTTACTAGAGCCATCAATGGCGTATACCTTAAGAAGTTTTTTCCAAGTATCGAAGTTGGATCTTAATTGTGATTATGACGTAAGCGTGGTATAGCCGATTGAATAAAATCGCCTTCGTAGTAAAGGAAAGAGGTTGGAAAGAAATAACCGATAATATTATCGCCTAGTGGAAAGATAGCCGATATCGTGTGTATCGTCTTCGAACAAAAATAGCCGATACAGCTTGTATCGCCTTTAGTCGATTTTTAAAAGTATAAGTGAACAGCTTGATCTTATCTCTCACCGATAGGTTTATCGGGAGAAGATAAAGGGAATTGAAGTACTACGCTACAAACCGTCAAGTCATGGAACAGACCGAGATCTAATCGGCTAAAATGATGTCATGCGATTCGGGAGTTTTCGTTTGGGAAGAGCGTTGCGCCGAGTTCTAGCTAAAGGAAAATTTGCAAAGAAGCAAACACAACAGACGAATGTCATCACGTACAAGCAAGAACAAGAAGAGGACCAACATTCTTCATTAAAGTTTTATTTACAACCCGCGCCAATCCTAGTACAAGCTACTCCTCTTCTTCGTTGAAGAGCTTGTTGAGGACAGACTCGGGTTGGTGGCGTTGGCCATGGCGTCGGCGTGGGCGTCGTAACCCGCCAGAGGCCCTCGATGTCGTCGACTTCGTGAGGGAGCCCGTCGCGGAAGCCGGCCGGCATCGGAGCGTAGTCGTCCCCGGTCCCAGACGACATCCCCGCCAAGCCGAGGGAGGTGCCGAGGCGCACGCCATGAAGGGCAACCTCGGTCGATCCGACTGTGCACCGCCGAGGCGCTCCACCGCGCGCCCTTGGGCGTTCACGTGGTTGGCCGCCGCCATCGCCGCCACCTTCAAGCGGTCCAGCCTCCGCGGTGAGGTCTCGCAAAGAAAAATAAGATTAATCAATGAGCAGATGAATCGGAAGGAACATGGGTTGAAGGCAATTGGCGAAAAGTGAATACCGGTGATGGCCTCGCTCATCCGCCGGCGCTTGTCCTCCAACTCCAGCCGAGCGATCCCGAACTTCTTGGTTTCTTCACCAAGAAGCTCCATCGCCATCCCGCTCGCGGCGATACGCGGCGGCGTCGTAACGGCCGTACGGCGGATCTCCTCGTCGTTCCTCTCCCATATAGGAACGTACGGCCGACCCCGATGAAGCCGGCGTGCCGGTGCCGGAGAAGGAGCAGGAGCCGGGCCGGAGCGGAGCCGGCGCGGGGCGAGGCGTCGAACGCCGCAGCCGGCGCCAGAAGCGCCATTGGCCGGTGCCGATCCTCGCCGTCCTACAAACGAGGTACCGTCAAGATCGGCTAATTTAGAAAAAAAACGACAAGATGGGGAGATCGTTTACCGCAGACGGCGACCACCACGGCCGCTTCCCTCCGCCGCGTCCACCACAGGAGCAGGAGCGGAAGCGGAAGGGGGAGCGTGGGTGCCGGCCCGAGCGACCCGCTCCGACATTGGCGATGTAGTCGCCGGTGTTCCCAGAGCCCCGAAACGGATCAAGAAGATAAGCAACCGCAAAGGGGGCGAGGTTCGATTGGGTAAAGACTATCGAATAGCACAACTCAAGGGATTGGAGATCTCACCGCCGGCGCGGTTGCTACTACCCTCCGCCTCGTCCCGGGCGGACGCTTATTACGATCTCCGCCGCCGCCATTGGTGATGGTGGGGGTTTTTTGGGCTTGGAGGCGAAGAGGAATTGGAGGAGATTGAAGAGAATGGCAACCGCTTGTGCTTGATGTGATGATGGTGGGAGCCGACTGGTCCTATTTATGAACGTGGGAGCCGTGGCGAGAACTCAAGGGAAAGCCAAGCGACAGATAGGGTTTCCACACTTATGGGCCAAGATTGAGTTGGGCCGTGCCCATCACTACCGGCGGTTCAGCTTACCATATGCTCGGTCGGCTAAATAGCTAATAAGGGTTATTCGGCTAAAGTGAACACTTGGGGCCGCAAGCGTTGCATTCGGCTAATACATACATTAAGTAAGTACAACCATGACAAGGATAGCCGAATGATAACAAAGCGAGAAGAAAGAGAAAAACAAAATATTAAGTCGAAAGGGATAAAGTGTTGAAAAACAATGGTACACTCGGAGCATAGTATTTACATGTATCATCATACAAGCAAGAGGTTCATACATTCAAATAAGAGTTGATGACATTCAAGGCGTCTGCTTTTGATTTTGTTGACCTCATCAAGGACTCTTTTATCTTCAACCTCGAGTTTTGGATCTCGTCTGCAGCTTGTTCTTGATTTGCTTGGTATCTCTGACAAGAGAACTTATCTTGGTCTTGGCTGAGTCAAGAGGTGGCAGGGTAGCGAGCTTGGCTTCATGAGATTGAATGTTGGCATCCAATTGAGCCAACCGGGCCGCCAATCTAACCCTCTCATTTCTCATGCTATGCAACTCGTGCTCCAAGGTGTCCCAAGACTCGTTTGACCGATTTGAATTCAATAGAGTTCCTTGACCCGTCGTTCTCTCGGTTGCCTTGTCGGTCTCCAAGATAGCCCCGTCGTACATGTTCCTATGTGCTCTCTTGACGACGGCGAAATGGTCATCAAGATGAGACAAGGCATTGATGGCATCCTTGAGATCGAAGGGAGTTCTTGGATGAGTGGCTCGCTATTTCCCTTATTTTGTCGACTCCCGAGTCAGTCAACGATATCCCTTTCCAAGAATGAGATTATGGCCTTTAGTTTAGCCTCGACTCTCGATGATAATTGCCGATTGGAGGAGACTTCATCATCATCAGCAAACTCTTCGGCAATAAGGGAGAAACTGGCCTGTTGAAGAGCAATATCCTGATAACGAAAGAAAATTTATTAGCCAAATGACTTGACTCAGAAATGAAATAACGGAGAAAGGCTAAAACAGATACCTCTTCGGCAAAAGTTTGATCAATGGCCTCTTGAGTAGCATCAAGGCTTTGAGTGATTGACACAGTTGCTGTCTCATGAATGGTAGTGTCATGACTCATTGATATATCTTGAATTGCCAAAGGAGTTGAGTCTGGTACATTTTGAAGAAAATTTCTTTCTGTTGCTTCTCCTGACCGATGAAGAGGGATGCCCGTTGCTATGTCTCGTTTGTTCATCACCGATGAGAAGGAGTTTCTTCGTCGCTTCTTCTTGATCACCCGCTTGATCGTCTGTTTGGTGAGGAGAAGTTTCTTCCGATGTTCCTCCTTGATTATCTCGGGCCGAATATAAGTGAGAATGGTATGAAGGCAAAAGATGAGGATAACAAATGCAGATATACGTACCAAGATTAACAAAGCTCATTGACATTTGCTTGGCCAAAGGAGGCTTCGGGAGAGTTATCCAAAATCACTACCCCGCTAGGACTTTGGGGGTTGGCCTCGTGCCTCGTTAAAGAAGTGATCGTGCAAACATATTTGCAGTGTGAAAATAGAAGATCAAAGGTATTCATACCCGAGGGGGTAGCTTGGCCTTCTTTGATCTTGTTTTCTTGGGAACAAGCAGTTGTCCTTGATGGGGGAAGGAGGGATTTTTCTTTTAAGGTCCTTCAAGAGCACCGTATCATCGCTGGGAATTTTGTTGAATACCGACAAACTTGGAGCATCATGCCCCGTGAGCAAAGACGAGGGCCAAAGTTGCCAATATTGGACTTCGGAGGACTTGGAGGAGCAATGTCCCGCTTAAAAGATGATTAGAAACAAAACAAACGTGAAGTAAAAGGTAGCCATAAGCATGTACCTCATCATCGAAGAGAATGAGGGCATCAAGACTTGGCATAAAGGATGGACTTGTGCCCCGAAAATGTGAGAATGCCACTCCCGCCACCGTAGGTTGAATGAAGGATGAACAAACCTTCAATTATCACCAGAGGATTGGGTTCATATGCCGGAAGCTTGCATCCAAGGTTGAAAACTTTATTGGCCTCGCACTGCTCAAAGAATGACTCCCTAGGCCCGATGATGTTTGAGAAGTATGGCCTTGGGGGCAATTGGCCGAATCCAAACCGCCCGGCAAACATGTTTGGGTTGTAAAATTCATAAGTTGAGCTTATCAATCGGCCATGATGAAACTCGCGCAAAGCACAGGCTTGATAAAAGAATTGAAGATATCCCCGGAATCATCATCTCAGGCAACCCACCATAGCTAAATCATAGGGAAGGGTTAGGTCTTCATTCTCCCTATAAGGGAACCAAACTACATGGTTGAATCCCTTGTAGAAGATCTTGAAAAGGTGGCCCAGTCCAAGTCGATGGTGATTGAAGATGCAGCCTCTCCATATGTCCGGCAAGACTTGTATCTAAGATCCTCACCTTCAAAGATAGTTGATGGAAGGAAAATTCAGATTATGGAGGTCAACGAGACAACTGGGTGCATGTATAATTGCAACCACATCCGAAGAAGCCACCATGGTCCATTGACACAGAAATTTCACCATGATTCCTCATCCGGACAAGTAATCCGATGCATCATATGGTAGAATGCTCCCAAAGAGATATTTGCCCAAAGGAATTAGCTTGCCTCAGCCAATTCTTCACCATCACTATGTGGTTAAGAGTGGGCTCATTGGACTTACCACGTAAGATAAATCTGCATAGCCACATGTTCATGAAAGCTCTATACTCTTTGTCAGACACAGGGCCAGTTGAAGCATAACTCTGAACGTACTTGACCCAACCTCCTCCTGATTTGACTGCCTTCTGTGAGCTAGTGCCTTTGTATTTGAAGGGGTAAGTTGGTTTGGTGATGTTCAAACCGGTCATCATAAAAATGTCTGATAGGGTGATTGACATTGGGCCATGACCAAAGACAAAAACGTTGATGGCATCAGACCAGAAATGGGAAGCAGCTATCAAGAGGGAGTCATTTCTTGGCATATCGGCTAGTGAAAGTTCCAAGCAATGTTGAATATCTTGGGATTCCTGTGAGATCACTGTTCTCGGATCGCATCTCGCGGAACCAATCACGCCATCCCGTGATTGAAGGAAGGGGCCAAGTTTTGAAAGTGTTCGGCCATCTATTTGAGGGGGCAATTCTCGATTTGAATGGGATCCTCAAAGTTTCCTTTTCGATAAATTCCTTCGGATTAGGGTCTCCCATCGGACCAAGGAAAAATGACCCGGATGAGCGAGATTAGAGATTAAAATCTCGTTCTTCATTTCCTTTATAGAAGTAAAGCGAATAAATCAAGGACACGTCTGGGAACCGATTCGAAAAATTGCCGAATGAGTAAGGGCAAGTAGGGTTACCTCTAGATGCTCCTCTTGAGTTCCCGTTGCCATGATGGAGCCGATTGAAGATTCCGCCGCCATTGACAACAGCGCAGATCTCGTGGCGGCCATGGTGTTGGCGGTGCCGACCTAGACGAGAGGCGCTGATAGTCAATTTCGAAATAAAACCCTTTTATCTCGAAATTGAGGGGGCATGTGTTAACACCAGAATTTGGTCAGGAATATGACAGGTGGACCCGCAGGGAGCAGAGAGAGCGATTCGGCAAATGCGTGTGCGGTCGGCTAACTTCGTGTGTTCGGCAAACGGTCAAAGCGGTCGACAATTGCTTCGTTTGAAGACGGAAAAGGAAAGAGAAGCCGATCGAAGAAAAGGAAAGAGTCGTAATGATCAAGGACTCCGATTATGGATAGAGTTAGCGTGTTTTGTCTTTCCAATTTTGTTTAGGCAAGCTTCGTAAGTGCTTAGAACTCGTGTTTTGTCCAGGGTATAAATATAAACCCTCGACCATTGTAATAGAGGTTCACAACCAAATCAATACAACCGGCTACGCGCCACCCTTCGAGTCCTTTTAGTCGTGTCGTCGAGTTCTTCGAGAGGGCCAATCGATCCGTCGACCTCCGTAAGTCCCGCAACCTTGTTATCATGTCTAGTATCATGCGGTGGATTTAGATAATGATGCAAGAAGTCTTGTTGCAATGCTTAGTATCATGCGGTGGATTTAAGCATTGAACCAAGAGGGTTCCATGTTAGTCATGAGTCGTGCGGGCAGCTAAGATTAGCTAGGAGCTAGTTACCAAAGTTTCTCCGATTAGGTCATGAGTCGTATGGCGTGCTAAGATCTAAGCTTAGAGGCTAGTTATCGGCTCTTTTAGATTTGGCAAAATCTAATAGATTCATTAAGTTATCACGTGTTGCATGCTTTATTTAATGTTTAATTATTTGCAACACTCTTTTGCCCAATCTAGATTGATACTCTTTCGGCTTGTTGGTCGTTCCTTTCATGCTTATTCAATACCGAGTAGATCAAGCTCATATAGCCGAATTAGATCGATCTAGATTGTTACATGTTGCGGGTTCATTCACGTTATATGTAGATAAGCCTTGACAGACCGGGTACCGTGCGGCGATGCAGTCTTTGGGTTACTCTAGAGCTAGTCATCCTAAGGTGGACTAGAGATCGGTTTAATCTGATAGGCTCCTTTTACATGTTGCTTGTTTGTTCCTTCTTCATGGACCCCGATTCGGCAATCTTGCCGATACGGTTATGCTTATACATGTAGCAAGTATCTATAGATCTCGATTAGATAATTATATGCTTTTAGCTCTTTATTGCTAGATTGTATCATGCGGTGGATTGATCTAGTAGCAAGGAGTGGTGTAAATTCATAGTGAGTGGTATCATGCGGTGGATTAGCTTGCTTGAATTTATGCTTGACGGGTTTATGAAGGCTAGACGTGCGGCGTACTAGTTGAAGTAGCCTATGCATGTGTTTGTTTAGTAGATTTATATTTATAAGTTACTTATTCTTAATTATTAGTGCTTGATGATGCTTTAAACATGAGATGTAGTTTGATATGCTTTAATGATTTAATCTTGTTCAAACATGTCTTCATTTACCGTATTCGGCTAGTTTGTTCTGTTTACATCGCTTATGTTACTTTAGCCGAATGAACCGCATCCCGTTGCGTATAGCTTCCATAGCTATGTGTCGTCGTAAGTGGCTTCAGTGGCCGTAAAGATGGAACTGCCTGGTCTCACCCAAAGACGTTCCAGCTTATGATCTTACCGTTTTATCCCTTGTCGATTTTCGTGTCAAATCGATCGGCACGCCACCGGATTCGTACGCCGGCACCCGATTGAAGCTAGGCTTTCCGGCTTGCCGTGTGTGAGACGCAGGGTGGTCACATTTTGCGTCAACAACCCGAGGATAAATACGATACCCTTGAATACTCTTGGGTGAAAGCTACAACGGTATCCGTGCGCTTGCGGATTTCACCGTTTGCGTAACTTATACCAATTGGCTTTTCGGTGCCGTTACCGGGATGGACTTAAAACCTCCATGCTTGGTAGCGACGCTAAGAAACGCCAACAAGCTTTCTCGGCGCCGTTGCCGGGAAGCAATAGGCGTAAAGGATTTGATTTTTATCTTGATATCTCGCTAACCTAGTTGCCACTAGCTTTTGTGGGTATATTTTATTAAAAAAAAAATCACGAGCCCAGGGTGCCTGCTCTTTCATGAAAAATCATACTTCCACCCTGCCATCTCATAGATAGGTATACACACTAACTCTATGCAGATGGAGAGAAAGCCGCCGTCCGTAGATCACAATCCCATCACAAGTGACGGAGCGACTACATTGCATCACTCACAATTCAATCATAAATTGTGAGTGATGAATCGATCAAGGTTTGTGAGAACCAACCAAAAACATTTTATACCTTCCAAATTTATTTTCACCACCGCATGTTTGCTTAATTAATCTTATATCTAGTGCTTTCTTTGGGGTGGCTCCTAGTCTTTGAGCTGTATTCGGGCGCCATGCCTAGTCTAGGTTGATGACAATTTCTATTGTTATCCTCCTATTCGATGCTCCTAGTCTAGCCTCGTAGTAGACGGATGTTAAACGGGACCATCTCGACTTCATGTCTTGGCTCGCCAATTGGTGTGATGATATCGTTAGATGGTCCGCGCTACGGGAAAAAGCTAAAGCCTAGATTTGCATGCATTTCACTTGTTTAAATTTCCTTCAAAACCATGGCATGTTTGTTTTGATCACATTCATTCACCTCGCATGCATTGCCCTGCATATAAAAAATGGTTCTCCAATTCATCATTCAATGTTCGTACATCCGTTTGAATCAATCTCATGTGCATTGTTTTCATGCTTCCTTTTTCTATTCTACCATGCTCGGTTTGGGAGTGTTTGGTCATACCGGATGATCACACTTCCATAGGCTTTTTAAATTTAAGCATGGTGCTTGGGTTAATTAGTTTGCTTTGATTCAAATTAGACATGGAGTCTAGTTTGAATTTTGAACTGAAATTACTAGCATAGACTTTGGTTGTATGCCTGGACTAACCTCGCAGGAATTTCTCAAATCCATAAGGGTAAGTCTTTGAGATAAATTCAAAGTGGAGGTAATCAAAAATTTACTTGGTGAACTTTGAATGAAATCTTGGTCAAAAGAAAAAAAAAATGAATCTCAAACTGCCAAGCCAAAATCACATGAAGATCTCGAGGGCATGGTGAAAACAAGAAGGGCAATCATCCTCATCCATCTCCGGATGAGATGATGCAAATTCAAGATCAAATGTCAATGGAGAAGTTCTTGCTCAACGTACTTTAAACCGGTGAGCCCTTGCCGAAGGTAAATCGGTAATTATCTCATATTTGATTTCCAAACAACTTTTGATTTTGAACTCGCATGTTTACCTTCCCACCAAAATACCTTTTGCATAAAAAACTAAAAACATTTTTTTAAAAAAAATCTTTTGCATAATAAATTGCTTTGACCTTATTTTCAAAATTTGCAAATGCATCAAAAAAAAACCTCTTTGCTTTCAAAAAAATAAAACCTTTTGATAATAAAATAAGTCTATAATAATCTCTCCCTATCTTCCAACAATAAAAAAAATCTTGGTGCTAGACAAAGTTCCCTTCGGGTATTCTTTTCCACTAACAATTCCAGAACGGAGGATGAACGATGTCTAGAAACATGGACACCGCAACACATTGCAAGGAGATGCATCAACAATCACACTTGGTTTTTATTGTCAAATGACATAAAAATCCAAGTGTGGGGGACCCGACTCGTCCACGCTAACACTCGGGCATGCTTGGTTTGCACTCCTTTTCCTCACCCATGTTTTGCTCCTATAAGTTTGATCTTGTTTAAAATGCTACACATGTTAATCAAACTTAAAATGTGAAATGAAATCTTACTAAACTATGAGCTTGACTTTTTAAAGATTGACCGGTATAAGCGTTATTCCTAGTTCATACACTTGTTACTTGTGGATACATCTTTATTAGGAAAACTTGTCAACTAGGTTGTTGTGAGGTGTGATATGGTACGACTAAAGTAATCCTTTCTTTTCTGTGTGAGCTCTTGGAGATTTTTGTCTTGATAAAGCACAAAACTCATAGCAATGCTTCTCCTCAATGGTTATGAAATTCCTACCAAGGCCATATGATATGCTTTACATACAAAACCCCAGTCATATGCTACTTGTTTGATCATTGAGTTAGGTCAGATTGTTGTGACCGATGTTAGATTATGGTCATGCACCCACGATCGAGATTCACTCTTGCACCCACCAAATAATTGCCGACTCTTACACTAAGAGTTGTGCACAACATGCACCCATTTCGCCAAAATGCCAATTCTCACACCGAGAATTGCGCACCATTCCACCAAATAAAAATGCCAACCCTTACCCTGATGGTTGCGCATCCCCTTAGTTACCAAAAGTACTCCACGCATTCCATCATGACATCTCTCCATTTCATCATTTACCGAGACATAAAGTTATGAGCTAGTTCCTAGAAAAAATAATTTTTGCCAAGGGGCATAAGAGGACAAGGGTCCCATCATTTAGATAGACGGGAAATCTTAGATCCCCGTTTCAAAAAAAAAAAAAGAAAGAAAAAAAAAAAAAAAAAAAGAAAAAAAAAAGAAAAAAAAAAAAAAAAGAAAAAGAAAGAAAGAAAGAAAAATAAATTTATATAGTTCCTTTTTATAGCCCATACTCCTTCAACTCATCATCCACCAATAAAGAGAGATTGTCATGATGCATGGAGCTCTAAAAATACCACAAATATAGGAACCATTTTCTCATCCCACACACTCGCACATCTCGATCAAGGTGTATGTCTTGTATCTCCGTCTGGTCCGGTTTTTGACTTGGCAATATATGTGATTCAAGTATGCCCACTTTCATACCTACCCAAAACTCCACTCTCAGCTTTAGAGGTAGGTCATGAAGAAAGGCATATATATTGCCTTTGGCGAGGAATCATACACATTGAGCGATTTGAGAGTACCATTTGAGGAGAAGTTTGAGCTATATGTTTCCATTTGCAAAAATTTATAAAAAAACCCTCCAAGTATGCTCCATAGAATTAAAGTGATGACTTGGTGTCAAAGCCGTTCCACTTTTCAACCGCTCAAGGCGACATGGTAGACACTTTGAAATCCACAGGTATGAGGAATGATATGGAATATCTTTTATGCTAGCATCATATCTTTAAAGTCATGTTCCATAGTTCCTTTTAGCTTTGCTCGAGGACGAGCAAAGAATAAGTGTGGGGGAACTTGTTGGCGCTCCTTATTGCATGCTTTTTACCGCCAACTTACAAATAAAATGTCTACCAAAACTTAGATATAGGGCTTACGACTAACCGATTCCACGAGTTTTGGTGTTTCACTTGTTTTGCAGGGCTTATATGAAAATACACTAAAAATATGACATGGCTCAAGCAAAACAGAGGAGTTAGGAAGAGGGGCCCAACTGCCGGATAGCTTGGGCCAAACCACCGACATGGGAGTGGCCTAGCCCAAACAACAAATCGGGGTCGAGTTCGTTTTTGACCGCACGGACACGTCATAGTAAAACGGACGCCCGGATGCATACGAACTCGGAATTGGACAAAATACCCACCGTTTCGAAGCTAAGGAAAAGGCCCACAAGAATCTGGAAAAAGTGGGGGCCAAGGGGGCCCACAATGGGCGCGGGCGCGCCTGAGGGCGCGGCGCGCTAGTTCCCGCACCAAACGGGCCCATCTTTTGCCGGGTGGCCCATGCCGACACGGCCCAAGGACAATGACGGTGGTGATCCCCGTATGGAAGGTGTGAAACCGCCCTATAGAGGTCGGTTTTGGTCTTTCCATGTGGGGATGAAACATTTCCAAAGAGCCCCCTCTTCTCCACCTATAAAAGGAGGCTCTCTCCCCCCTCATTGAACACACACCACAAGGAAGAGCTCCACTTCATATTTCCAAGATGTAGTAGTAGTGCTAGTCTAGTTGGGAGTGAGGGAGAGAGTTCAAGTTCCGAAGAGTCCTCGGAGGCTCGGCCAACCTTGTATCGGTCCTCTCGTGCGACTCGAGTGTTATGTTATATCTATCTTCTTTACATTACTTGAACTATTCATTTGGTTATCTTGTCATGCCTTAGTTCTTTAGCTAATCTTGGTTAGTGTAGTGATTGTACCTTGGCATGGGTTCTCTCGGTCTACCGATTGCTCTAGTTATAGATCGTGACTAGAGTACGTAACCGCTAGCGTAGGCGCGGTGTCTGGGTTAGCGAGTTACCGGAGAATGCGCCCAGCCCCACGGATAGTTGTGGTAGCCCCGGGGGTGACAGCCCCGACCAGGCCTTTGTATTCCACCACGTTCGGGCCGGTGTTTTCGTAGAGCTTTTGGCGGCCTTCCCCCGGTTAACCCTTCCCAGTCTCTTCGAGAACCGGAAAGGTACCGCTGCTCCGAAGTGTCTCGGTATAACTGCTATGTTGACCTCCGCTTAGCTATTCCTTTGGCTTAGACAAGAATAGAACCACAAGAATGGAGAAGAAAATAGGAATCTTGGCATCTCCTGTAGACCTCCCAAACTTAGCTAGTCTCGCTTTCGCTATCTTTTTAGGGTTCTTCTCGTGTGTGTCACTTATCAAAAACCCCGATTATATCTTTTACCCCCTCATTAGTCTAGTTGGTATTTTAGTTAGCGAGATGTATGAAGGTTAAATATCATCTTCTTTACCCTTTGCTTCCCTGAGGATAAATACGATACCCTTGAATACTCTTGGGTGAAAGCTACAACGGTATCCGTGCGCTTGCGGATTTCACTGTTTGCGTAACTTATACCAATTGGCTTTCTGGTGCCGTTACCTGGGATGGACTTAAAACCTCCATGCTTGGTAGCGACGCTAAGAAACGCCAACAAGCTTTCTGGCGCCGTTGCCGGGGAAGCAATAGGCGTAAAGGATTTGATTTTTATCTTGATATCTGCTAACCTAGTTGCCACTAGCTTTTGTGGGTATATTTTACAAAAAAAAAAATCACGAGCCCGGGGTGCCTCGCTCTTTCATGAAAAATCATACTTCCACCCCCGCCATCTCATAGATAGGTATACACACTAACTCTATGCGAGATGGAGAGAAAGCCGCCGTCCGAGATCACAATCCCATCACAAGTGACGGAGCGACTACATTGCATCACTCACAATTCAATCATAAATTGTGAGTGATGAATCGATCAAGGTTTGTGAGAACCAACCAAAAACATTTTATACCTTCCAAATTTATTTTCACCACCGCATGTTTGCTTAATTAATCTTATATCTAGTGCTTTCTTTGGGGTGGCTCCTAGTCTTTGAGCTGTATTCGGGCGCCATGCCTAGTCTAGGTTGATGACAATTTCTATTGTTATCCTCCTATTCGATGCTCCTAGTCTAGCCTCGTAGTAGACGGATGTTAAACGGGACCATCTCGACTTCATGTCTTGGCTCGCCAATTGGTGTGATGATATCGTTAGATGGTCCGCGCTACGGGAAAAAGCTAAAGCCTAGATTTGCATGCATTTCACTTGTTTAAATTTCCTTCAAAACCATGGCATGTTTGTTTTGATCACATTCATTCACCTCGCATGCATTGCCCTGCATATAAAAAATGGTTCTCCAATTCATCATTCAATGTTCGTACATCCGTTTGAATCAATCTCATGTGCATCGTTTTCATGCTTCCTTTTTCTATTCTACCATGCTCGGTTTGAGAGTGTTTGGTCATACCGGATGATCACACTTCCATAGGCTTTTTAAATTTAAGCATGGTGCTTGGGTTAATTAGCTTTACTTGATTCAAATTAGACATGGAGTCTAGTTTGAATTTTGAACTGAAATTACTAGCATAGACTTTGGTTGTATGCCTGGACTAACCTGCAGAATTTCTCAAATCCATAAGGGTAAGTCTTTGAGATAAATTCAAAGTGGAGGTAATCAAAAATTTACTTGGTGAACTTTGAATGAAATCTTGGTCAAAAGAAAAAAAAAAAAAAATGAATCTCAAACTCGCCAAGCCAAAATCACATGAAGATCTCGAGGGCATGGTGAAAACAAGAAGGGCAATCATCCTCATCCATCTCCAGGATGAGATGATGCAAATTCAAGATCAAATGTCAATGGAGAAGTTCTTGCTCAACAGACTTAAACTGGTGAGCCCTTGCCGAAGGTAAATCGGTAATTATCTCATATTTGATTTCCAAACAACTTTTGATTTTGAACTCTGCATGTTTACCTTCCCACCAAAATACCTTTTGCATAAAAAACTAAAAACATTTTTTTAAAAAAAAATCTTTTGCATAATAAATTGCTTTGACCTTATTTTCAAAATTTGCAAATGCATCAAAAAAAAAACCTCTTTGCTTTCAAAAAAATAAAACCTTTTGATAATAAAATAAGTCTATAATAATCTCTCCCTATCTTCCAACAATAAAAAAAAAAATCTTGGTGCTAGACAAAGTTCCCTTCGGGTATTCTTTTCCACTAACAATTCCAGGAACGGAGGATGAACGATGTCTAGAAACATGGACACTGCAACACATTGCAAGGAGATGCATCAACAATCACACTTGGTTTTTATTGTCAAATGACATAAAAATCCAAGTGTGGGGGACCCGACTCGTCCACGCTAACACTCGGGCATGCTGGTTTGCACTCCTTTTCCTCACCCATGTTTTGCTCCTATAAGTTTGATCTTGTTTAAAATGCTACACATGTTAATCAAACTTAAAATGTGAAATGAAATCTTACTAAACTATGAGCTTGACTTTTTAAAGATTGGCCGGTATAAGCGTTATTCCTAGTTCATACACTTGTTACTTGTGGATACATCTTTATTAGGAAAACTTGTCAACTAGGTTGTTGTGAGGTGTGATATGGTACGACTAAAGTAATCCTTTCTTTTCTCGTGTGAGCTCTTGGAGATTTTTGTCTTGATAAAGCACAAAACTCATAGCAATGCTTCTCCTCAATGGTTATGAAATTCCTACCAAGGCCATATGATATGCTTTACATACAAAACCCCGAGTCATATGCTACTTGTTTGATCATTGAGTTAGGTCAGATTGTTGTGACCGATGTTAGATTATGGTCATGCACCCACGATCGAGATTCACTCTTGCACCCACCAAATAATTGCCGACTCTTACACTAAGAGTTGTGCACAACATGCACCCATTTCGCCAAAATGCCAATTCTCACACTGAGAATTGCGCACCATTCCACCAAATAAAAATGCCAACCCTTACCCTGATGGTTGCGCATCCCCTTAGTTACCAAAAGTACTCCACGCATTCCATCATGACATCTCTCCATTTCATCATTTACCAGACATAAAGTTATGAGCTAGTTCCTAGAAAAAAATAATTTTTGCCAAGGGGCATAAGAGGACAAGGGTCCCATCATTTAGATAGACGGGAAATCTTAGATCCCCGTTTCAAAAAAAAAGAAAGAAAGAAGAAAAAAAAAAGAGGAAGAAAAAAAAAGAGAAAAAAAAGAAAAAGAAAGAAAGAAAGAAAAATAAATTTATATAGTTCCTTTTTATAGCCCATACTCCTTCAACTCATCATCCACCAATAAAGAGAGATTGTCATGATGCATGGAGCTCTAAAAATACCACAAATATAGGAACCATTTTCTCATCCCACACACTCGCACATCTCGATCAAGGTGTATGTCTTGTATCTCCGTCTGGTCCGGTTTTTGACTTGGCAATATATGTGATTCAAGTATGCCCACTTTCATACCTACCCAAAACTCCACTCTCAGCTTTAGAGGTAGGTCATGAAGAAAGGCATATATATTGCCTTTGGCGAGGAATCATACACATTGAGCGATTTGAGAGTACCATTTGAGGAGAAGTTTGAGCTATATGTTTCCATTTGCAAAAATTTATAAAAAAACCCTCCAAGTATGCTCCATAGAATTAAAGTGATGACTTGGTGTCAAACCCGTTCCACTTTTCAACCGCTCAAGGCGACATGGTAGACACTTTGAAATCCACAGGTATGAGGAATGATATGGAATATCTTTTATGCTAGCATCATATCTTTAAAGTCATGTTCCATAGTTCCTTTTAGCTTTGCTCGAGGACGAGCAAAGAATAAGTGTGGGGGAACTTGTTGGCGCTCCTTATTGCATGCTTTTTACCGCCAACTTACAAATAAAATGTCTACCAAAACTTAGATATAGGGCTTACGACTAACCGATTCCACGAGTTTTGGTGTTTCACTTGTTTTGCAGGGCTTATATGAAAATACACTAAAAATATGACATGGCTCAAGCAAAACAGAGGAGTTAGGAAGAGGGGCCCAACTGCCAGATAGCTTGGGCCAAACCACCGACATGGGAGTGGCCTAGCCCAAACAACAAATCAGGGTCGAGTTCATTTTTGGACTGCACGGACACGTCATAGTAAAACGGACGCCCCGGATGCATACGAACTCGGAATTGGACAAAATACCCACCGTTTCGAAGCTAAGGAAAAGGCCCACAAGAATCTGGAAAAAGTGGGGGCCAAGGGGGCCCACAATGGGCGCGGGCGCGCCTGAGGCGCGGGCGCGCTAGTTCTGGCACCAAACGGGCCCATCTTTTGCCAGGTGGCCCATGCCGACAGCCCAAGGACAATGACGGTGGTGATCCCCGTATGGAAGGTGTGAAACCGCCCTATAGAGGTCGGTTTTGGTCTTTCCATGTGCGGATGAAACATTTCCAAAGAGCCCCCTCTTCTCCACCTATAAAAGGAGGGTCTCTCCCCCCTCATTGAACACACACCATAAGGAAGAGCTCCACTTCATATTTCCAAGATGTAGTAGTAGTGCTAGTCTAGTTGGGAGTGAGGGAGAGAGTTCAAGTTCCAGAAGAGTCCTCGGAGGCTCGGCCAACCTTGTATCGGTCCTCTGTGCGACTCGAGTGTTATGTTATATCTATCTTCTTTACATTACTCGAACTATTCATTTGGTTATCTTGTCATGCCTTAGTTCTTTAGCTAATCTTGGTTAGTGTAGTGATTGTACCTTGGCATGGGTTCTCTCGGTCTACCGATTGCTCTAGTTATAGATCGTGACTAGAGTACGTAACACTTAAGCGCAGCGCGGTGTCCGGGTTAGCGAGTTACCGTAGAATGCGCCCCGGCCCCACGGATAGTTGTGGTAGCCCCGGGGTGACACTCCGACCACTGCCTTTGTATTCCACCACGTTCGGCCGGTGTTTTCATAGAGCTTTTGGCGGCCTTCCCCGGTTAACCCTTCCCGGTCTCTTCGAGAACCGGAAAGGTACCGTTGCTCCGAAGTGTCTCGGTATAACCGCTATGTTGACCTCCGCTTAGCTATTCCTTTGGCTTAGACTAGAATAGAACCACAAGAATGGAGAAGAAAATAGGAATCTTGGCATCTCCCCGTAGACCTCCCGGCTTTAGCTAGTCTCGCTCGCTATCTTTTTAGGGTTCTTCTCGTGTGTGTCACTTATCAAAAACCCCGATTATATCTTTTACCCCCTCATTAGTCTAGTTGGTATTTTAGTTAGCGAGATGTATGAAGGTTAAATATCATCTTCTTTACCCTTTGCTTCCCTGAGGATAAATACGATACCTTGGAATACTCTTGGGTGAAAGCTACAACGGTATCCGTGCGCTTGCGGATTTCACTGTTTGCGTAACTTATACCAATTGGCTTTCTGGTGCCGTTACCTGGGATGGACTTAAAACCTCCATGCTTGGTAGCGACGCTAAGAAATGCCAACAACCGGACCTCCAGGGGTTTGATCAAGATGCCGGAATGGCAGACTTGCTTGAAGACGTTGAAGCCGTTCAAGGATTGGAGGTGGTGGAAGAAGATCCAGAGGCGACCGCAAAGGCGTACTACGACATGATGGAGGCGGCAAAGGAGCCCCTTCACGAGAAGACCCGCATTTCTAAACTGGATGCCATTTCACGCCTAATAGGGTTGAAGTCGTCACTGGGCATCAGTCGGGAAGGTTTTGATCTCGTGTTGGCAACTCAAGTTGGCGGGTCCGGAGGAGCACCGCCCGCCGAAAAACACGACCGAGTCACGTAAGCTCCTTCGTGCACTCAAGATGCCTTATCACCCGATCCAAGCTTGTAAGAACGGGTGTGTCCTGCAGGGAGACCACGAGGCAGCAACGCACCGTCCGGAGCGCAAAGCCTCTAGGTACGTGGAGGTAGAAGGCAAAGTGATGGCACTAAGAAATAGTCTAAGATCCCCGAGATGGTCATACGACACCTTCCAAGATTACCGAGGCCGCAACGGCAAGACATGACATGAGGAGTCCGCGAAACAAATGACTTGGCACAAGAATGGCAAAAGATACAAAGTGACAAGATGCAAAGACCCGGCGGATGGTGATGCATGGAAGCACTTCGATGCCATGAATCCTCGCATGGCCGAGGAGGCTCGAAATGTACGCGTAGCGCCGGCAACGATGGGTTCAACCCGTTTGGAATGATGGCGGCCCCGTACACTTGTTGGCCCGTGTTTGTGATCCCCTCAATCTTCCCCCGGCGTCATGTTCGACCCCAAGAACGTGTTCTTGACGCCGATAATACCCGGACACCCGGCAACAAAATGGGTGTGTTCATGCAGCCAGTGTGGGATGAATTGCAGAAAGCTTGGGATGAGGGGTACTGACGTATGACCGAGCTACGAAGACGAACTTCACGATGCATGTGTGGTACCGCACTCAATGCATGACTTCCTGGCGTATGGCTTGTTCGGCGCGTGGTGTGTTCACGGGAAGTTCCCTTGCCCAACATGCAAGGCATATGTGATGTTCACCCGGGCCGGCCAAGGGTGGCAAGTATTCTTCTTTCGACAAACATCGTCAATTCCTAAAGGAGGACGATCCACCGAGACTTGATAAAAAGCACTTCACGAAAGGTGTTCAAGTCACCGGCCCCATCCCTAAGGAAAAGAGCCCACCGACATCCATGCACGAGATAGAGGCTCTCGAAATTGATGACAATGCTGGTTTCAAAGGATATGGTACCGACCACATGTGGACTCATATATCGGGCTTGACTAGGCTCCCCTACTACAAGCACCTTCTTCTTCCACACAACATCGATGTAATGCACACGAAAAGAATATCGCCGAGGCACTTTGGGCAACACTCCTGGACATTGGCAAGAAGTCAAAGGACAATGTTAAGGCTAGATCGACATTGAAACGATTTGTGATAGACCAAATCTAGTGATGAAGACCCCCGCGCAAAGAGATGGAAGAAGGACCCGGCCGATTACATCCCGAAAAGGCCGCATAGGAAGGAAGCACTGGAGTGGTTGTCGAAGCTAAGGTTCCCTGATGGGTATGCGGCGAATCTGAGCCGGGGAGTGAACTTGCCGACAAAGTCTTAGGGATGAAGAGTCATGACTTCCACATCCGGATTGAGCGGCTCCTTCCCGCGATGACCCGGGATACCTACCCGAGCCGGTGTGGCGCGTCCCGGGCAGAGTTGAGCTTTTTCTTCCGCCTTTGTTCCAAGGAGTTGTCTCGGACGTTTGTCTTGAACTGGAGGAGGCCGCACCTAAGTTGCTCTGCAAGTTGGACATGATATTTCCACCGGGCTTCTTCCCCGTCCATGCAGCATATGATTTTGCACCTACCAAGGGAGGCACAAATTGGGGGCCGTGCGGCAAAGACCGTTGGTGCTATCCAATCGAGAGGTGTCTAAAGCTTCTTCGGAAAAAGTGTAAAAATAAAGCCAAAATTGAGGCTTCGTGGCGAGGCATTCATTCTCGAGGAGGTGTCCACATGCACACAGCGTACTATACCGAGAAACTTACGAGACCACGAGATCCAATCCCTCGTTACAACATCGACGAGAATTCATGCACTCTCACCTTTTCGGAGGGGATCTCGGAAGAGCAGGAGCAGGGACCCCTCGTTACTTGCGGCATGATGAGTGGCACACTATCATGATGTACTTGTTGTTGAACCTTGAGAAAACGATTGATTATCAAGAGTAATTTCTCGATGAGCTTGTTCCATACGTCGCCACTATCCTCCACCTATTGATCCGACCCCTCTTGTCTATTGTTTCTCCAGGGACTTTATTAATGAACACTGGAGCTGCAGTAGGGCTCCTACCGAGGATGAGAAAGACCATCTTCTCAGACATAATACGCCCGATTTCGTCAATTGGTTCAGCAAAAAGGTAACTATCTACCTAACCTCGATTCCACTTTGCTCCTATGAGCGATTAACTTAACTATCCACCTGTCCTAACCGTGCGGGCTAATTGTGATGCGGAAATGAGTCCCGCATTGAGATGTGTGGGCCAAACCTTCGATCGACATGTCAAGTCATTCGACGTTTATGACGTGAATGGCTATCGGTTTCGCACGAGAAGCTACGAAGAGAAACGGGCAACCTAAAAACCACGTGCACCGGAGTTCGGACTCCAAGACGGATGGGAAGGACTATTACGATAGTCGAACGATATTGGAGCTTGACTTTGGCAAGTTCCTAGGTTGTAAGCCCGTGATGTTCAAATGCCATTGGTTCGATCCCCGTGTCACAAAAAAGGACCTTAAGATTGGGCAAGTCGAAATCCGACAGATTCCAAATATGGAGGAGACGATGTCTATATTGTGGCTAACCGAGACGCCAAGCAAGTTTATTACCTCCCATGGGCAAACCAGAATGACAAGCGCCTTGCGGGTTGGAGCCTTGTGCAGTTCGTATCACCACGCGGTAAAGCGGCGGTCCCGAACGATGATGATTACAACTTTGACCCAAGGGCAGATGAGTTCTATCAATCTGAGGGGCTAGAAGGTAAGTTGGAGATAGACATTGATTCGTTGATGAGTATGGAAGTAAACAACGACATCGATGAGGACGAGGGTGATGAGGTGCACGATGCTGAGGACTTAAGAATCCTAGATGCCTGGCAGACGCGACGCGATGTAGAAGTTGGGGAACATGTAGCGCCTAATGATGAGGACTTAAGAGAGCTCGACAATATTGATAGTGATGACGACAAGATCTCGATGACGAGGATGAGCGCTCGCCAAAGCAATATTGCCGTTTGCGGAGATAGTTTCTAATCCATGTAATATTGATACTGTTATTTATATTACCTTACATTTATGTTTTCTTTACAAGTACTTGCAATCTACTAATACTAACTGTTTTAATCTTTGTCATTGCAGGCACTCGACAAAATGCCAGGCGGAGGACGGTCGCGCCGACAGAACGTCAGGTCCAAGTACATGCACCTCGGGCTCCAGCAGGACCACGTGGAGGCCGGCCACCATGAGGAGGAGGACGACGAGGAGCTTGAGGTGGAGCCGTCGACCAGCAGGGGTGCGGGTAGGCGGAGGACTGCCAGGCTGAGGCTGTTTGATGATGAGGTTGTTTGTGCCGGCGGCAGTGGCGACGACGACGACGAGGAGGAGGACGGCGGCGGTGGTGGCTGTGGCGACGACGACGACGAGGAGGACGGCGGCGGCGGTGGCTGTGGCGACGACGACGAGGAGGAGACCGCAGGCACCTCGGCTTCCACAGGGACCGGGAAGAAGCCCTTCCAGCGCGGGCCCGCTAAGCTCCCTAAGCACTTGCCGCGCCCTGAGGACCGCCCGCAGATCGTGATCTCTGGGACGTAAGTATCCATTGTTGATTTCTGTACTTGTTCTTATTTCATTTTCGAATTAAAACTGCATACTAACAATTGTTGTTTATGTGCAAGTGGGCGGGCAAAGGTGACGGCCGGGAAGAGTTCGCCCCATGTCACTAGCATCCGGGCGAGTGATTAAGGCAAACTTCCCGGCTTGGTCACCATCGAGGGGAAGACGATCGTGCCCGACAAACGGCCATACTACTACCTCGTCAAGGACGCACATGGGGAAGTCCTCGCCGACAAGATCAAGAAGCGCTTAGGTGAGTCTTTCAATCGCAACGCATATCTCAATACTATGCATTTGTTGGACTTTTCTCAAACAATGGAATGATGTTTGATGCCCGTGTGCGCTTGTACTATAGGTTGGCGGAGGGCGGGACCCCGTGCCGGCGGACCGCATCGGGACAAGGTGTGCGAGTTGCGGATCAAGGACATGTTCTACGAGGCGCACACCCAGGCCGTCATCTCCTACTACGCCAACTTCAGGGGGATGAAGGTGGATAAGACCCAGGCCAGGGAGATGATATGTGAGCCGGAGACCGACCTCACCGAGGAGCAGTACATGCAGGTAAATAAGTAGGAAAACATCTGTTGTGATTCTTTATGTGACACATTCAACTCATTATCTAGGAGATCTAATACTTGAATGTCATGCAGACACCTCCGGGCGGTGCGGCAAGTGCGCCGGCCGACCGCCGGCATGAGATTGTCGAGGGGGTGGCAAACGCCGGAGGCGTACGTGGAGCACGAGCACGTCGGGCGAAGCGCTTGGAAGAGATGGCGAGGTCCGGGGTCTCACACCACCAGGGGAGTCGAACCTCAACGAGTTCATGGAAACATGGGTATGCTTGTGTTCAACCATTTCTTATAGCGCCGGATTTCTTATATAGCAAGTTGTAACCATGTTTTCTGTTTTTCTCGCAGGGGAGCACCACCCCGGGCAGCCCATCAACGAGTACATGGGGTGGGCCCTTGCTCACAAGGGCCCAAATAAAGCGCCCTCCACCACGTACATGCTCTTCGGACGGGCCCGAGAAGTACACCAGCCCGGTCGTGTACGACAAGCTCACCAAGTACGCCGCCGCAGCTCGAGAGGCCCATGGCGACAGCCTACGACGTCACCACCGAGCCCATAGGCCCTCGGCTCGTGATGAGGTTGGGAGGAGGGGAAGCGGCACGGCCGGTTCTATATGGCCCACGCGCCATTGACCCGTCCTCTTCCGTCCCGACGCCCCGAGATCCGCAAGGAAGACCGCCGAGTAGGGCGCACCGCGGTCCCCATAGTGCCTCGGGCAATGAGCAAAGGCGCAGCGATCGCGGGTCTTCGTGTAAGTGGAGTTTCATTCGTCGTTCGACCGTTTCACAAATAATGTACCTTGCCTTCAAATACAATCAACCATGCTCGTGTAATATTGCAGGCCACGGTCCAAGAGGTGCTAGCCAACCGTATGCGTATGGCGCTTGCCTATCGAGCACGCGGCGCAGCTTGCGCCGCACTACCAAAGAAGCGTGGTCGCGGATGTCCCAAAGACATGCGTGCAATGGGAATGAGTGAGCCTCCAGCCTCTTTCTTCGCTCCACCACCGCACCTCCACCGCCGCCTTTTCTTGCACCTCGTCCGGTGAGTCCCTACATTGCCTATTTCTTTAGCTTGTGATGCCAGTCTGCAGGTACTAATTCCATCACTTGGTCTTTGTGCAGACACAGTCGGATGGTTCGAACCCAACTCCAGGTGCTAGCCCTCCAGCGGGTGCTTCTCCACAGTTCCCGCTCCATAGCCCGGTTGGGGTCCTTTCCCGAGCCTCCTCACGCAGCTGTCCGTTCGTCCCGGGTCCTCCACCGACGCAGGGTACTCGTGGCCGCCGCGGGGCGGCAGCGGGCCGTCTCGGTTCCCCACGCGGCCGGGGTACTCGTGGCCACCGCGGGGCAGCCCGGCCGTCTCGGTTCCTCAGCTGCAGCATCTCGGCCACGGGGTCTCGTGGCGGCGGCCATCGCAGCAGCCGCAGGGAGTTGGCTGCGTGGGAGGATGCTTCGGGGGCTCGGGGACCCAAGGGGACGGCGCCACGAGCTAGGTACCTTCTATTCCCGATTTTGGACCTTGTTGTGCCACGTCGGACATGTTTGGCCGATGTTGGCCTTGTATGGATGCATTTGGACTTGTATGCATGAATTGGGACTTGTATGGAGCCATTTCGATTTGTATGGATGATTTCGGACATTTTATATAGATTTGATGCTATATTATGGTTGAAATGGCGTATTATTGCGAATATATGTGATGAATGTTGTATATTTTGCTTGTGATATCATTGTTTGTGATTAAATGTGCTTTGGAAATGGAAGAAAACAGGAAAAAAAAAAAAAAAAAAATTTCCCCGGTTTGCCGATGGTTACGGCCGTCGGCAAACCTCGGGGAATTTGGCCGAGCGTACCCCGGTTTGCTTGATGGCCGTGGCCATCGGCAACCGACCATAAGTTTGCCGATGGCCACGGCCATCGGAAAAAAAAAATCGGGAATTCTTTTTCAAAAAAAAAAAAAAAAGCCGGCGGCCGTGGCCATCGGAAAACAAGACTGTTTGCCGATGGCCACGTGGCGTCAGCCATCGGCAAACCCGCCGTCAGCCTGACGTGGAGTGTTCGCCGATGGGGGCCACGGCCATCGGCAAACAGTTTTCCGATGGCATCTACTTTTGCCATCGGCAAAAAATTGTTTTCCGATGACGATATTGCCGATGGGAGGTTACCAATGGCGACGTCACTTTGCCATCGGCAACCTCTTTTCCGATGGCTTACAGTGTGGATCCGGTAGTGGTGCGTACGCGCCTGTCTTCTTCCCCATCGTCCTGGCCCTGGGTCGCCGTCCGGCCTGTGTGGACCATTATCTAGCAGGCCTGCGTCAGGCAAACAAGAGGAAGGCTTGTTCTAGCAAGAAGTTACAAACGGAACGCAACGCACGGCCGCCCCCCGCCCGTGGAGGCAGCTGGAGGTGACCTCATGCTGCGGTGGTTGCAGCTCAGTAATTACTACTAGCTAGTACTAGCTTTGATGACGATGATGATGAGCAGTGAACAGTGTCCACGACGATCGATCAAGACTTGCTTGGTTAGTTGGTTATTGTTGCACGCGGTGGCCCTCCAGAGGGTGTGGTCAAAATCGATGGATCGTTGGAGATGGACGCATGCATGCATGTATACGTACGGCCATGGCGATCGATGCAGTCGAGCTTGAGAGTGCGTGCCGTGCCCATCTTGATATGCTAGCTGTACACGTACGTGGTGCGTGGAGTGTAGAGCAGCATGTACAGTGTTATGCACTGGAGTATGCATGCGCGTGGCCGGCGGCCGCGGCGCGCGCGGCCGGGCACCGGCCAAACTTGATGCCGTCGCGTCATCTCACACGCTACATGCAGTGCAGTGTATGCACGTACACACGTTCTCATCTCATCGACGTCCTGTTTGGTTTCCCCGTACAAGCTACATGCAGGCCGAGCAGGTCGTAGTGTACATGTAGTTTCACAGTATGTATGCGCTGATGTACACACAGTACGTAGCGGCGCTGGTCATATCATGATGCGTACGTGTCGGCTGTATTATTTGTCATGAGCCGACGATACCTACTACGGAGTACTCTACTATTACTCTGGAGTCGTTTCAAATAGGTTCCCCGGCCCACTGCGTGAGCGTGACAAAACGCCAATGCTAGCACCTCTTGTGCTCCCTTGTACCCCTGTTCCTTGAATTGAAGCGTGCATGGTGATGGGAGCGACGGCATGCACGCACCACGAGCAGGTGTACGTACGGTCCGTTAACAGCTGCTAGCATGAACAGGATTTTCCTGCACGCGCAGGCACTCGCCAAATCGGGCCGATGTCACGTCCCACGAAAGCCGCACGCTTGACTCCTCCACTACTGCTGCTCGGTGAACCTGAAGTCCTGAACCGTGCCGGTTGGCGGTGCACGGGAACGAGCGCCGGAAGGAGGGGCCCCACGGCCCACGGGCAGGGCGCCGCGCCCCTCGTGCGCCCCATGCCGAGGTGACGGAAACGACCCGGGCAGGCACATGGCGGCCCACGTGTCGGGGACGGACGATTCTCGCGCGGTGGTGGTGGGCTGGCGGCGGACCCCGCAGAGACCGCACGCTCGGCCTGTTCAAGACCGATGCTGGGCCCTGGTGCCGGTGCGTGTCCCGTAGACCCGGTCCACGGTGCGATGGCGGTGGTCAACGGTCACGGCGGGAGGAAAGGGGAAAGAGAGAGAGACTGGGACTGGGAGTGCCGCACGTGGGGTGGGACCGTATGCGGGGAGGAGTATGACCTCACGTGACGACGGGAGAGACGAGAGCCACCAGCCAGCAGCCACCCACACAGCTTCTAGCCTTGCAGTTTGTAGTGTACTACGTAGAGTGGTACTCGTATACTGTATGCTGAAGAGCTGGACGATGGAAAAGCAGACCATTTTCGCTTTTGATTTTTGCTTTTGAGTTGTCGATCGATGGGCAGGGCAGCGAAGGGAATGATATAGCCTCAGTACTTTGGAGTACTTGGCGTAGACTGTGGAGCCAACTTTTACAACAACTTGCAAACTGCATCCATGCATGTTGTGGGAGGTGAACAAGAGCAATGCACAGACAAAGTCACAAAAGTAGCTCATCACTGTTGATGTTTTCGGGCATATCTATTTTATGCAGCTAATATGTAATCAGACGCCGATCGAGGTCTCAAGGGCCCCAAAATCCCTTGGGCCATGGCTAGCTGTGCAGACGGAATCTGAGTGCATGCGTGTGTTACTTTGCTAGAGACAATGTGACGCTATGACCAATAATGTAGCATAGTGTACAATAGGGCCAAGGCTCCAGTAACTACACGCCGAGGTCACACTGTCACAGGGGGCCATAATACAGTGGCTACGACAGTACGACTACGACCATCGTAAAAATACTACTACTGTAGCAATATGCGGGGAACGAAATAATTTTTTTTTAAAAAAAAATCCAGTAGCCAGTTCACAATGAATTAAATAGGAGTACGTTAATGTTAGCTACGGACGATTGATCTACTCCAACAATCAGTGCACCTAATTAAAATGGCGGGATAGATGGTCCCGCACGTGTCAGACGTTTGCAGTGCTCCCGTGTGGGTTTGCACGTGTGGCAGTGAGGTGGGCCTGGCCCACGGCGTGCCTTTTGACCTTTTTTCACGAGAGAAGAGAAGGCAGAGCGGACCAGGTAGCAGAGCAGCGCCTTTGCCCCGGCCGCTGGAGCAGAATATCCATCGCGTCGCCCTTGTGGCGGTGCGGTACACCAGTGAGAACTGGCGCTGCGCGACAACGAGGCTTGCTGTAGCGCGACAACGAGGCTTGCTGTAGTGTTGTGCCCGCAGTAGCTACACTAGCACTAGCTAGGGCGCGTGAGTTGGCAACGCAAGCCAAGCGCTACATACGCCGGCAAACGCAAGTCTAGGGAGGAGTAGTAGTACGTGCTCCTTGTGTAGCTTGGCAAATCCATGAGATCGTACTGTGCGTGTGTCGACGGGACCTGGATGAACGGCAGAACGCATCAAGCATTTGGAATTTGGTGGCTGAGGAGTGGAGTGAGGAGAGGAGGATTGATTCCTCCAGTGACCAAGATTCTGTATCAAACTCAGATCACCAATTCCACCGATGCAGGTAGCGGCTGATCTCTCCCGTCATATAAACATAGTATTTCCTGGTGCTGGCTTGATATATACGTACACAGTTCTGGCCGGGTGAAATCGATCGACGCCACAGAACACATCCACACGTGGTACAACTATACGGTTTAGTATACTACTATAAATACAACGTACAGTATAGTAGTGACCGAGCCAAGCCGTAGGGACTCCGATCCACATCCACGACCACCGGCGGGTGCGGGCCGGGGTCCATGCACGGGAGCAGGAGCGGGGCCTGGGGGCAGTCCAGTCGCACGTCGTATAGTGTACTTATTTCTAATCTAATCAAGACTACTACAGTACACCGGCCCGTTCCTAGAGCCCTAAGCTAGGAGAGTAGCTGTACTGCTTGGTGGTGCTTGCGTGCATGCCCTGGCGATTATTGGCGCCCTACGCACGGCACGCACGACACAAGAGGCACGTACACACACCCAGTCGTCCACCAGGGGACCAGGGCTGGCACTCGCAGGCAGCCAGGCATCGTGCACGTACCACTCCTCCAGTGTGTTTTGTGTGTAGCACCGGACGGCCGGATGCATGGAGTCGGCGAGACCTCCCCCCGGCCGGCGCGCTCGTGTTCGTGGTATCGTGGAAGTTCGTCGAATTCGGTGTGTGAACCGTGCATATCAATTCTTCACTTTTTTTTTTCTCTGGCACGGCCAATCGATCGGACAGCGATCGAGCTACTACTAGCCTTTGGCCAAAGAAGCGTTAAATCGTTTGGTCCAGCTGCATGTGTGCCTGCCTCATCCTGCCTTTTGATCGTTTCGACGTGACATTTTGACGACCGGCTGCCCCGCGGACGGGTCGGAACTCGAAACCGATTATACTCCACATCGCCGACACGGACAGATCACGTTTTCGTCTCATGTGTATGTGCTTTCGCAACCAATCTTAAAATTTGTTCATGACTCAGTACTTGAGTTGGTCGATCATATGCGGCGAAGGCTGAGATTTGTGGGACTGCCTACCTATTTGAGGCCTCTCTCTGTAATCATCTCGTATATACAACGTCCATGGAGCCCTATTTACCGCCAGTTTACCACAGTACGTGTCGCGCTGTATATACACGGACTTGTACAGGTTGGATTTCTCTGCAGTGTTTACCATTACGCTTTAGGTAAAGTAGTGGCGAGTGCCGACCGACGTGATGTATTGTCTCGTGCACGCTCGTGAGAGGCAACGGCTAGACAGGCATCATGCATGGGGTCGATGGAGCAGCAGTTAGCCTAGTCGATTAGGATGAAGCCCTGCCTATTTGACCGCCACCACTGATCGATTAGGCAGGGTAGCTACTCCGTGCCGGTGCCGGGCTCGGGTCGACGAACAACCGACCGGCCGGACAACCGATATGATCCGTCACCGCCGGTATGCGACGTACCTATCCCGTCCCGCCTTTCGACCTCGCTCCTGTATGCTCCTCTTAGAAATGTGTCGAATATTTATTTGTACTAATGGGTTACAGTGGACTTGTGTTGTAATTAGCAGTAAAGGGTTAGGTGAGCTAGGTGTTGGCTCTTGTAACCCGGCCTCTCTATATAAAGAGGAGGGGGCTGCAGTTGTAACCACACTCTCATTCAAGAGAGGCAACACACAGAGTGACAGGCTCGCGGGGGTGCTGGTGTTTTGGCCGGCACCCCGGGCGGCCGGTGTCGCGGTATCGGGGAGGAGCGCCCGTAAGCATGCCCCGGGGACGTAGGCTTAGCCGAACCCCGTTACCAAACATCGAGTCTCCGGTGTGGTGTGTTGCGTGACCTCTCTTGAGCCCCTCGCCTAGGTAGATACACGCAATCGCTCGGCGCCGATATCACAACACTGTGTGTGTGCGCACTTCGCCCTCGCTCCCGCTCCTGTGTGTGACTGTGCACTGCGCGCGCGCGGGCATTCATTGCCTCGCTTCACATACCAGTAGAGAGGCTATAGTACGATACCAGTAGAGGCTACTAGTACGGTAGATCATTTCTACTGGTACAAGAGTGATTTGACGGCTCCCTTCTCGGGGCTCGAGGGGGACGTACGGCGGGCGCCGCTCAGAGGCCGCCTGCCCGCCCGCCCGTACACCGACCGCTACTGTTCGTTCGACGATCATACTGGCATGCCAAGCGTGCATATAGATGTTCCGGCCATCGATGCATGCAGCCGAATTTTCCTTGCAATTTCCCTTGCATTCGGGGGCAACGGCACACGGGCAGCTAGCTCATTTGGAGAAATGGAGAAGGTCCCAATAATAACCCTTCAAGGCCTCAACCTACGCGGTGCTATGGGAAGACAGCATGAGAGAGAGAGAGAGCGAGCAAGTTTTTTTTTACTGACCGAGATCCCCAAACCGACGCCCTCCGGTAGCGGTAAACTGATTTTGAATTTGAATTCAAAGTTGGCTGCGGTTTACTGCTCGGTTTGAGCGATTTTTTCAAAATTCAAATTTATTTTTTTTGAAATAAATGCTAAAAAAATCATAAAAATACTTCATGGTTTATAGAATCCAATGATGTCAAAATTTTTCAAATTTGAGTGCGTTTAGTATATTTTTCGACCTTCATGATTTAATGGGCCGGTTGTGTATTTTTCTTTTTCTTTTTTTTCAAACTTCTAAACGTCTAAATAAAGAATAAACGAACTCAAATTTGAATAATTTTTACACCATTGGCTTCTATAAATCATGAACTATTTTTAAGAATTTTTTCAGCATTTTTTTAAAATTTTTCATTTTGAATTTGGGCCAAACCGAACCGGACCGAACCGTAACCAGTCCGGCCCGGTAAGCCCGGTTACCACGTAAACCGCGGTTTACCGAGCGGTAAAATAAAAAACTTGAGAGAGAGAGAGAGAGAGAGAGAGAGGGATTCTTGTTTCCTGTCGGCTAGGAAGCACTAATCTACGTCTCCTACGTCAATCTCCTTATTTTAAGCGTCGTCCCATATGAACTTCGAAGGAATTAAACCAAGAAGTACTACTAGTAACCGGTTAAAAGCTTTTCGTTGTGTATTTTTTTTTGACAAAAAACAGATATATATTTATAAGCCAGCAGCAAATCGATGCCATTAATCTGAATGAATGAAGGTTTACATTTGTCAGTGGGCACTGATGTGGATGGGCTACAGAAGAGCACCTTAGGCTCATAAGGAAAAGGATTATATGAGACAATTCCCTAAATGCTTGTGAAGCTAGGATGTGAGCCGTGGAGTTTTCAGTTGTGGCAATCTTGCGGGTGGTTGCCTATCTCTTATCTGCCTTGTACCTGAAGATCTGCGTGAAGGTTTTTATCCTCCAGCCCGGTGGGCTGCTCTGATCATCTTCATTCAAAAATTGCACAATAGGCAGTCCGATAGGAAGATCGTATTGTCAAAGTTTAGACTGTCATTTATGATGGCAGCCAAAGCTATTGTGTTATTGAGCATTTCCAACAACTTGGTAAAAATTACTAGGTATATCTTGAGTTTTAGTAAGTTGCTATTTTATTTGGCAAGTGAAAAAAAAGACCTCTCTCCAACAACTTGTTAAAACTCACTTGCCAAAATCTAAACCCATGCACCTCCTCCTCCTCCTCGAACCGGCGGACGGCGAAGGATGGCGAAGGACCTCCTCCTCCTCCTCCTCCTCGAATAGTCCGCCCGCGGGGCGAGCTGCGCGGCCGTGGGGCGAGGGCCGTCATCCGTTGTCCGCCGTCGTCCGGCCGCGGGGCGAGAGCAGCGCCGGGCACAAGCAGAGGCCGGCGGGCAGCGCCGGTCGAGCGCGAGGAGGAGCGGGGCAGCGTCGCGCGAGCGTGAGGAGGAGTGATACGCGCGCGATACACACTGCGGGAATTTACGTGCACGAGAGGCTTGGATACACAGTTGGGAAAAATACAAAGTTGATTTAGAGAGTTGTTGGAGAGGGTTTTTTTTTTGTGTTTTTGCCAAGTTTATAAGAATAACAAGTTGATTTAGGGAGTTGTTGGAGATGCTCTTACATATAGGATTCCTTTTTTTTTCCATGATTCAAAATTAATATCATTATTAGATACACCATGCAGGTGTGGGCCCAGCTATGTGCAAGGGTATTCAGCCGAATACCTAAATTTTTCTGATAAAAAACTTTATACATATAGTGTAGTACATATGAATATGTATTGAAAAAGGAAACAAATAATTAAGAGTAAATGAATGCATTGCGAAGAATTCAGCGCAAAAACGTTAATATACATTATGAAGTTATATTATGCAGTGTACATGCAAAATATTAGGCTTTTTTTTTAAAAAAAAAACTATACCCTCATGCATTTTGAATAGAATTTGAATATCCACCTTTAAAATCTTATGCCCGCCATTGACACCATGAAGTACTGCAAACTTTTATTGTGTATTTCTTTGGTATCACAAGTATTGGTACTCTTTTATATAAAAAGTATGATGAAGGACATCCCTGGAAGTTGATTTAGGACTGTAACAAAGGATGGAGTGTGAACGTTATGTGAAAAAAAATCGAGCCGCTGTTCACCGTGTTCCACGTCAGGTCGGGGGGCAGGATGCAATGCTCTTTTCTGTAAAGAAAAAAAAAAGTCCTTGCAGTCCAATCTGTTTTGATTTATTCTTTTTTGATATTTTGTTTAACCTAATGTGGGAGCGTGTTCGTGTCTGATTGATTTCCTTATCCTTGTACTACTAGGTATAGGAGTACTCTAAAGTACACGCACGCACACGCACTGTGAGCAAAGTTACTGGCAAAGCTACAAGTGGGCCGTACAACTTTGTTGTCAAAACTTTGCGGATTGACCGCCGGCTGCCAAGAACCCACATTCCGTGTTGTCAGGGCAACGCATGTGCCACCAAGTGTACTTTGTCCTCCTCTCTACTAATCGACCCACCCCCAAAGATTTTTTATTATCAGTACTGTAGTCGGTAATGTGGATGGATGATTCGATCGCGGACACGAATGCATGGAGGGATTGACGGATTTGGATGTGATGGCATTTGCAGCTAGGAAGGTAAAAGCCTATAAATGTCCATCCTCCGTCCAGGTAACACTCGAGCTGGAGCTGCCACTGTGGAAGCATGGTTCTACAGTGGAGAGTGGAGTAGTCGGTAGATCGTCCCATCTGCATCTAACTAAGCAATTAGGATTAACGCCGCCGTAATCAGCGTGCTGGTAAAACTACTCTACAGCTTTGCTAATGGCCGGCCTTCTGAAAAGCACTGTGCGGGCGGGCGGGCGGCCGGCCAGTGAGTCAGAGCGTGCACGTACAGAGTGGGCGATCAGACCACCAGCAGCGGAGGACGGTAAAACCTCCGGTACAATCCAGCTCAGCCAATATACAGGAAAATCAGCTGCAGTGGATACGGAATAGCATGCGCCACATGCACGCCGTGCCCCAAATCTAGCGCCTGACACACATTTTCCAGGAGCTACGCCATCTGCATGTGGGAGAGAGAGGAGAGAGAAAGGTGAAAACATGCAGCGGGCCCTACCATTTTAAGCAACAAAAAATGTTATAACTCACAAACTATAAAACCAAATTAAATTTCAATTGCACCATTGAATTCCTTTCAATTAATTCTTCAAATCTAGATCTCACATGGATATATTTAGATAAAGTGACAAGTGGATGACAAGTGGGTCCAGTTTCGGTAGTTGAAATGGAGTATGAGATATGGAGGTTTATGAGTGCGGAAGAAACCTATATGGAGGAGAGAATCTTGATGACCAGGACGTATGGAGTAAGGAAATGAAGGTTGATGAGTGCGGATAGTCTCAGGCCAGGCGGCGCGCACGGCGGCACGGCAACGCAACCGGTCAGCCAGCACGCCGTGCCAGGGCCTGGCGGCCAGGCCCCGGGGGGGACGCCGCGCCGGCCGCCGGCCACCGGCCTCTCACAAGTCACGAATCGCGAGGCAGAGAGAGGGGGAGAGACCCCACCACGCCCAGCTGAGAGGCAGAGACGAATTGCTGCGCGCCTGCGCCCACCTGGTCAGGCGCACGAGGGAGGGACGCCGGGGGGACTACTAGCTCGGGTTCAGGGCGCCACTGGCACTCTGGCACGCCGCGACGCCGGAACGCAACCAAAAGCAGCAGCACGGCACCCGCCTCTTTTTCTGCTCTGAATTGCTGCCTCCCCCCCGCTCTTGTGCGTCGCGCCACCCGGCAGCTCCCCTCCCGCTGCCTAGCTGCTCCAAATAGCAAGCAAGCAGAGGGAGGCAGCCAGCCATCTCGCCACCGCCGCTCCCTCCCCTCGGCGGCCGAGCGTGTGCGTGCGCGGTCTATGCGTGCCAATTGACTCGCGCCCACGAGCACGCTCTCAGTCCCAGTCCCAGTCCCAGTCCCTCCACTCGCTCTCGCCCTCCCTCCCGGGGCCTAGCGACCTCGTCAGCTGCAGTGCCTTGCTCTGCCTCCGACTCTCCGAGCCCGGCGCGGCGGTGCGCGCGACGAGCGGGATCTGCTGCCCACGGGCGCGCGGCCGTCCATGGGCCGGCCTCCGAGCAGCGCCTGTTGCCGGCGACGACGGGGCCTCTCTGCCGCGCTGCTGATCTTCCTCCTCCTGCTGCTCTTCTGCGCCCTCGGTACAGCACTCTCTCATGCCGAGCCCGAGCTTATGTTCTTTGCATTTGCGTCGCACGCTTGGAGCTCACATGCGCGTCTTCTCTTGCCTTTCTACAGGGACGTGCACGCCGGCGAGGAGGAGCGGCAGGGTGGCGCCGACGACGACGGCGGAGGAGGGCGGGTACTCGTGGTCCTGGGACCCGGCGGCGACGGCGGCGCGGCGGGGGCTGGTGGGGCCTGGGTCGTCGCCGCCCACGTGCCACAGCCGCTGCGGGGGCTGCCACCCCTGCCGCCCCGTCCACGTCGCCATCCAGCCCGGCCGGAGCTACCCGCTCGAGTACTACCCGGAGGCCTGGCGCTGCAAGTGCGGCAACAAGCTCTTCATGCCCTGAGCCCGGCCCTCACCCGGCAACGGCAGCGGCGGCGCCCTGCACCTCTCCCTGCTGCATGCGCACACGCTGATGATGCTGAGGCAGTGGTGCTTCCCTCACTCACTGGAGATATCTAGCATGGTATAGCTAGCTTCTCAAGCTTAGGCAGCGGCTGCAGTGCACCGCCGTGGCAGGTCCCTGCATGTGCTGCACGCAGGGGAGGCTAGCTCTACCAACATACTACTACTGCTGGTTTTAGAGAGACAGAGAGAGAGAGCAGCATGAAGAACACGGCAAGGAAGAAGGTTCTTGGTGAGAAGAGGACACGAGACGAAGAAGAGATTTGCCCGAGACAACAGACCATATGGTCCATGGAAGTATGCATGGATGGCCGATGGAAGCCTCGATTCTAGTATCATCTAATGATTGGAGGAGCATTTGCAGAGTTCTTGGAGACTGATACACGAGCTAGTCTGATACTCCCTACTCTATGTTGTAAGTAACCTGCTGTCATGCAATCTGTTGTGTGTACAAAGAGATCTAGCGAGACAGACGTCTATGTCGCCATTTTTGTTCTGCCTTTCGCTTCCTGCACCTGTGGTTTTGGCTACGTTTCTCGGAATATTAGTGATGTCCCAAGCTGCGTTTATGATCTGTGCTTGTGATTCGGACACATAACGCGATTATCATCTGCGCTAGCTATGAACTTTGGTCATCCCAACATAACTTTGATCATCTTGCACTCAAATCTTGTCATCTCCTTGCTTTAGATCGAGGGGATCAGACCTAAAACCATTTCTCGCATGGAACAGATATCATTTCCAATGAACCAGTTATTTAAGTGCGTTAGTAGTGAAATATATTCTTATAATGAATAAATTTAGATATACAAATGTTAATATTCTTTTCAATAATTTGCTTAAAATTTAAAAAGTTAACTATTCTATTGTCAAATTTTTAACCCCAACTATATAATCAGAAAACCACAGAAAAAACAGGTCAAGCGAGGCTCCGAAAGACGAAAGGATGAGGAAGGGGAAACAGGTGCGAATAACAGGAGGATGTAGCCATACAGTACTTCACAGCCAGCTTTACAGAAGCTACTCCTCGAAATAAAGGAAAAACAAGCCACAGTGCAGCAGTGCACAATGTCAAGCAACAACAGTGAGCTACGCCGGCCTTTTCCTCGTCTCTGGCAGTGGCACTAATTTATGTTTACTGCCACTGCTGCTGCTTTACTCGCGTCAAATCAGCATAAGTTGCCTGAGCGAGAGTAGGGAGGCCTTTCTTGCCCTCAAGTGTGTGTGTGACTGAAAAAAGATTATTTTACTAATGCTTTTGTTTTTGCTGCCAGAGGCTGAGATCTGAATGCCACATTTGTTTGAGATGAGCTAGTAGTAGGCTCATCTGGTAGTAGGCTCATCTGCTGAATGAGTGCCCAGGCACAGGGCTAGTTCAATCATCGTTGCATTATAATCCTTCCTTGGCAGGCTAGGCTCCATTTTGTGTCATTCAGGCACGCACCATGAGGCCAGCACCTGCAGCTTTCCCTTGCGAAAATGGTGGCTTTGCTCATTGCCTACTCCCTCTTCAGCCTTTGTTGGTCATTCCTCTCGTCGCCTTGGACACTTCAAATTTTGAGCTAGTGATATATTATACTAATAAAGTATTAATGTAATATATTATATATTATAATTATTTTTTGAGCAGGAATTTTTTCTGTGTATACTGTTTGGAAGGCAGTGAGGCCTTGTTTTGAGGACTTGTCTTAAAGAATCAGATGCACTATAACAAAAAAAAGAAGCTATTTTTTCTGTTAAAAAACTAAAACCGGTAAAACTGGAAAAAGAAATAGCTGCAACTCGGAAAGAATCCCTGCTAATAGCAGGGACACTGAGCCTTGTCCTCGAGCATTTTTTTTAACAAAAGCCTACTGTGAAGCTGGCCGGAGATGGTACAAGAGTCCTAAAAGTGTTACAGCTTACGACACCGAAAAGCTTACAGCTCTTGTCAAGTACTAATGCGTCACTCTCATTTCGTAGCTAGCCAAGGTACAGCTGCTGTTGAAATCTGGATAATAATAGTGACAAATATAACTGTAAAAAGATTTACTATAACTATAAAGAACAACGAGCTGCCTGACGGGGAATTTACTGATAACTGCTGCTCTTTTACAGACAAAAATAAAAAGAAGCTGAGCAAAATCTGTGTGCTTAGCTTATCTCCCTGAAAATCTGGGTTACTGAACCTGTCTACAGTTCTACAGCTCCCGTTTTCCCTGGAAACGAAAAAGGGTGTGTGCAGTGGGCGGTTGGGTTGGGCACCGCCACCGTCGCAGGCCACCGTCGCAGTTTGCGCCGGCGCAGCTGCCAAAGCCTCGCCTGTTCGCTTTCTCCTAACAGTGTTCTTGGGAGCAACGTTGCTTGCTCTTGCAGCAACGCGATGCTCATGGCTTCATGCTCGCCTCGCCCTGTTTCTGTTGCTGTTGCTCTTGCTGTTGGTGAGCAGCGCAACCACTTCCCCGATTCCCTCCACGCTGAACAGAACCAAGCTAGGGCCTTCTTTAGATCCCGAATTTGGATGCCAAATTCAGATATTCACACACTGTAACACGCTGTAGCAATTTCGTTTGTATTTGTAAAATATTGTTCAAATATTGATTAATTAGACTTAAAATATTCGTCTCACAAAGTAGAACAAAACTGTGCAATTAGTTTTTAATTCCATCTATATTTAAGATCTACGACGTATTACAAGTTTGATGTGACGTAGAATCTTTTTTTGCATAGTGCCAAAGTTGAGAGTTTGGGTGAACTAAACAAGGCCACGGAGCTGCAACACAGAAACAAGGAACAATCTGAAAACAGCGCCCCATCTGTTGGTGCTCGTAGTAACACAGATCGAAACAAGCATCTTTCTTGTCCGACGATGCAGGGCAGCTTCTGTAGCTGGGGAACACATGGGGAGCGATTTGCGTGTCTCGGAGCGCATGCGATGCGCTGCACTGGATTGCCCTGCTGATTTCGTTTGGAGAACCGAGCTAACGTGATGGTGTGATGGACACCAACAACTCAGTCAGTCAGTCGGTCGTCAGTTGTTAGCCTTGTCATCGGTTGCAGTGTAAACTGTGTAAGTATGTTCATGGTGGATGCGAGTGGATGGTGAATTCTCAGTTTTTGCATTGATATACTGGATTTAGTACTGTTTTCAGAATTTCAGCATAATGTGTGCCTACAAAATACCTGAAGACATGTTTCGACAGTTTCGTGATCCACGATCACATTACCCAACCAGCAAGGCAGCAAGATTTCCAGTCGCGGGAGGCCCAAGGACAAATCCCTACTGAAGAAGCTATTGAGGTCCATATATTGATGGAAGATTCATGGCCCATGAAAAGGCACTAGGACTCTTGGGCCATTTACACGTCGCAAGCTCGCAGCCCATTATTACCATTCGCTTTATGGCCCGTTACGTGCTTCGCTTCTGCGAAGAAACCGAGAGGAAGACAAATCTTATATTTTTTTTGAAGGGAAACAGGAGACATTTAAGAGAAAAAAAAAACTCTTATCTGAATGTAATCTAGCGAATAAAAATACTTAGATTGTTCCTTTTATTTTAAATAGGACAATGCCCATGCATTGCCTGGTAAATACAAATTTTATTACTACATGTGTTTGTAAGAATATAAGAAGGAAATGATGAACTGAGTGCAAAAAATCCAAAACATCGAAATAGCCTCTGAACATTCGGACACCAATGTCACCCACAAGTCATATAGAAAAACGAAGAACATCATCCTCTGTACTCTGAAGCAAAAGGCTCTGTCATAATCTTATCTGAATGTGACCAGAAGTTGAGAGCCAGCAATCTAAGTGCAGTTACCAAATGAAGAGTCAGTTTATTTATCCCAGTATTCGCAGAAGCACTTTATTCCATATCGACATAATAAAATGATCCAGGTAACATCATCTCCTACACTGCAAATCAATCACCAAAATGTAACCGTGCAGCAGTACAACACACATCCAAAAGTGTATCCCTAACAAGCTACCAACTCTATCCTGTCCCGTGGATAAAAACAGTCTAGTGCTACCGTGGGATGCTCCATCGTCAATCTATATTGCCTGACCGACGGCCAGTGAGACCACCAACAGCAGTGGGAATAGAATTCTCTGTGAAATGGATCCTGCAGAGTTACAAGTCAACAGGAGTTGGTTAGCTACCTGAATCCCTGCATGAAAACACACACGCATATCTTCATTGACATCTGAAAGAACTTTGTACCTGGTGCTGCTGCATCGCCTTGGTTAGAAATGCTCTCAGAGCCAGGTGGTGCAGGAGGGCTGGTTGTGGAGGGATGAATACCTAAGCTTGTGCAATCTGCGCCGTAGGAACCTGCAGTGGTGCCATGAGTTATTAGGGGATGAAATATATCAGCCTATGTTTCAGAAGGCAAATCGCTTGTGGCGTTTGATCTTACAGCTCTGAAAGCAAGGCATCATGGTCATGTTGAGAAGGTTGCCGTAACCCTCCTTGCACTCACAGTGGTAGCTGAGACCAGAGCCGTTTTTCTTACATGTGCCGCCAGCGCCACAGTATGCTAGTTCACAAGCTGTAGGTATGGAATGACAGAGGCAGGATTTAAAACAACAGACATGGCGTGAAAACATCATGATTATAGCAAAACCATATATATTTCAGGAGTAATGAGATGTGAAAATTACGGTCAAGCGAGAAGTTTTTAGGTGCTGGCAAAGGTGACAGTGCTAGTGCTGGCGCTGGTGCTGGTGAACCACTAGAACATGAGCTGTCAATGGAACCTGAAAGGAAATATCAAGATCTGATCATTTGAAATGCTATGAGGATGCATCAATAAAACTGCTGCCAGGACAAAAAGAAAGCTGTTGCTATAAGGATAATATTGATGGGTGGAAGTTTTCCTATGGTGATTGTCTAAAAACAAATTGCTTACCAGGGATAATTTAGCCAAAAGGAGGGAAGTTGGTGATCTTACATGCCTTTTATGTGCTGAGCTGGAATCTATTAATCACTTGGTTTTTTGAGTGTTGCATTGCAAAAACTGCCTGGAGTCTTGTGTCTAAATTCCTAGATTTGAATCTGTGGCTCGATTTTGGTTAGCTGGTAAAAAACATAGAGTGACTAATGCCATTTCATCAGCTGTCTTATGGTTTCTCTGGAAATTTCGGAATGAGTTATGCTTTCAGGGGCGCGTGTTGATGGGCTTAAAGGAGCTACTGTTCAAGATTGCCAGAATGTTGAAAAGATGGAAGCTATGATGCGGCAAGAGGATGGGGAGGCCATCAGGTTAATGGTCGTCAAGCTGGAACAAAAAGCATCATCGCCGCCTCAGCTGATTTGAAGCAACAGGGAGGTTTCATCATCAAGGTTGGGTCCATTGGATGCTCAGCATTTGGGCTCCAGCGCTGCACCTCTGAATTCGAGTGATGATGTTGTCATAACCTCTGCTCGGAAGACAGGAGCTGGAACCTTTCAGTATTTTCTGTTTGTGGCCATGAGGCTGGATTGTAAGTCGATGCCGCCATGACACAGAACTTGAACGCTTGTTTTCGCCTTTTGGATTATAAAAGCAGGGGAAACCTAGTTATCTAAAAAATATTGATGTATGGAAGATAGAGGTAGGTGCAGGCAATCCATTCAGAAGTCACACGAAGGTGAAGGCTGAATTGAATATACAGAGGCTGAATAAATAAATAGACTAACAAAAGGCATCATTTAATTTTCAGCAGCATTCCTTGTGGCGTAAAATGCATAAAGCCACTCCGAAAACGATACTGCACCCGAACACTCCAAAGAATGCCATCCTTTTTCTTACTGATGGAGACACGCCCTGAGCTTACGAAACATCTTGACCCAAGACTGACAACGAAACTGAAATGCCATAGGCACAAAGACACAGAAGGTCCAATGAAGTCTATGTGCATTCAGACTTTTCACTCCCGATGGTGAAAAGCATTTCCCATGGTTGACTGACTAAGAAAAAGGATTTGCCGAACATTACATTAGTATACTTTTCCTTCAAAAAACAGTATATTAGTCCGGTAGTCCCGACTGTGTTTGCACGCAATACATGCGGATGCATAATGCGTGCAAAGTACAGCTGCAGGCCCCCGAATCAGATCGACCTTTTTCAGATGCGTTTCATGTCCTGAAACTTTAGGTAAGTGTTGCTATGATTATGTACCGAATTCACATATCCGCTATGAAGACCTTTGAGCTGGCAGGAGCAGAACATCAGGGAGCCTACCTACCGATGAACTGATGATGAGTGCGCACTACTCTCCCAATATCCGTACGCAGCCGGACCATCATGGAGTAAAATGATCATATCTATAGCTATATAGCTATAGGCATATAGCCAAATAAAAGCAGATAAGCGAAGAGAAGCTGGGGTGACAGTCGACCCTGACAGCAACAAACAAGAAGGAAGCACGAATAGTGCCGATGGTGTTAGCTCAGCTGGGCTGGCAGGTCATTCGTGACTTGTAAGCTAGCCCAACCAGGCAACGCAACGCAACAGGCGCGACGCGAGAGTGATGACTAGTAAAGAAAGCAGAATATTCAGTGATCGAATCACTGATAGGATATGTATGTGCTGCAGTACTTAATTCCGTCGTCCTACTTTACTTTGCAATACAGATACAGAGGAGGGAGTGAGGTGATGGTGATGGATCGGAGGAGGAGAGGAGAGTGTGGTCCTTACAGTTGGGGATGACGCAGGGCAGGAACCTGAGGCTGTCGCCGACGTGGAGCTGCTTCCATCCCGGGCGGCAGTCGCAGCGGTAGCCCAGCGTGCCCGGCGCCACCGTGCAGTTGCCCTGCCCGCAGGCCACCGTGCTGCAGATGGAGTCTGCGATCGATCGAATGAGCGACAAGAATCGTCAAGGAAAATCGGCGTTCGGGCTTGGGAGAGCCAGGACTCAGGAGGGTGGTCGTCGCGCTTACTGATGACGGGGGAGAAGATGGGGGCGAGCGGGGAGAAGAAGTCGGCGGCGGCGGGGACGGACACGACGGCCAGGAGCGCCACCGCTACCACGAGCGCGCGCGCGGCGGCGCGGGGAACCCCTCCTCCTCGTCTTCCTCCTGCCGCGAGCATCTTGGGATCACGGCAGTCACGTCACCACTCCGCGTGCGCTGCGGGCGGGCGGTTGTGCTCGTTCGTTCGTCGTCGCTTTTCCGTGTGTGGGCGGTTGCGTTTAAGTGGGAGGGAGGGAAGCGAGGAGCAGGACGGTTGGCAGGCGATCGAGGCCATGCGGAGCAGGGGAGCTGTTATGCCTCTCGCCTCCCCGGATTGACTCGGCCGCCGAGGCTCGACGCAGCAGCCAGCAGAGCAGATCAAGAAATGGCAGTCAAAGCGGGCTCACAGTCACAGATGACGCTGCCTCCATGGGTTGGCTGTTTGACAGACGTGTCATTTGTCCTGTGTTCGTGCGATTGGTTGTGATAGGTGCTGCGTGCATTTAAACGTCACTCTTTTCCGCCGCGCTCTGTGCCGAATCCGTCCCAATCCTGCTCGATCGACATGTTGCAGTTAACCTGAACATTCGTGCATCCGCAGGGACGGCGACGCTTATCCTCTCGACGTTCCCGGACACAACAAGAACAACCATAATTCGAGTTGAAACACGGAAGCAACGCGGTTTGCATTTGATTTATTGATTGGATCCTCGCCACCTGTGCGCCTTCAAAATGGAGTTAGCAATCAACTCATGGGCTCATTGCTCATGGGTTATCTGCCAGGAAATGGTAACACGATCGAGTATGTGTCTCCCGTGACAAGGACGCCTTGCAGAAAAATGCAACCAAATAGGCACACATCATTTCACACGTCTTGGACACGGGGATTTTGTGACTGTTTACGTGTGCCTCTTGGGTGCAGCCGCATGTTCTCGAAACGTGGCAAGCGTTACATAAGTACACTTTTATATAGTATTGCCATATTGGTGAGTCAACGACCCAGGATCATTATCGGCTAGGAGAAATTAAATTGGGAGTAAACTCAGTATTGGTATTACATTTTTACTCCTCGGAAGTAATTCAAAGCCGGTATTCGCATTCATGTCTTTCTCGTGTTAGTATGGATGAAAACAAATCGGATACGAACGGAGTATCACTGATATTATATTTGTTTTCATATTTATGTCCGGATTCTAATTCGAATACGGATAACGTCAACCATGTTGGTTATGATATAATCGGATATCAACTCAAAAGTATGCCTCTAGTGTGTTGGTCCGGATCACTTTCGACGTCAATATACTATCAGATGTCAGAATATTCGAAAAATGCTATAAAAGTAATTCTTCTTCGGTCTCAAAGGAAAATTACTTAAGAGACAAATATAGAACAATTTAATTAAGATACACACAGAATTATCCAGCATCTGCCACTTTCTTTTTTTCCGTTAAAAAAAAAAAAACCTCGTCCGATCCGACGAACAGGAGCAGCGCAACCGAAAAACCGACGGCTCCAGATCTCCATTTCTCCACCCAACTTCTCCCCACCTCACCACACGAGTCAGACAGTAGTCAGGCAACAAACCGTTAACGGACCCGCCGAACGGCGGCAAAGCAAAACCCTCACCTGCCTCTGCCCCAGTGAGGGGATGGCGGCGCCGGAACCGGAATGCGGCGGGAGCGATGGCTACCGCGACCTCCGCGGCGTGCGCGTCGAGCTGGACCCGGGAGCGGCCCGACCCGGCGGGGGAGGAGGCGGAGGCGGAGGCTTCGCCGTCTCCTTCTGGCTCTACCTGTCCGGCTCCGCCAGGCCGTCCTCGGTGATCCTCCACCAGGTTGGATGGGATGGATTCCTCTCCCTTCACGGTTATTGTTGGGTGGTTCCCAGGCGATTGTTTTTTCTGTAGGGATTGTTTTTGTTTACGGGATGGGTACTGGAAGGGAGCAACGATGCGCTGCTTTGGCTGTCTCGATTTCTGTTTTGATCGTTCAATTTTAGGTGTTAAATGCTGCTATCCCCTCCAAATCACTCGGCCACGAGGCCCGGGCTGTCCTTGTTGTAGCATTCGCAGCACAGCAAAAATCCCAGTAGTCTGTACTCGATTTCACCATGTCTTAGTTTCATGGAATTTCGTGTTGATTGATACGGTTTCAGGGAAAATATTTTTGTTGCAAAATGTGAAGGGTAATTTTTCTAGGTTTACTTGTGAAGTTTCACCATCAGAAAACTGGTGCTAAGATTTAATTTGTTGATTGTGCAGATCGCTGCGGGAGATGACAAGAAGTTGCCGTTTCTTGCTTTAGGTGAAGGAAACAAACTCCTTCTCTTCCCATTGGTGAGGCTGCACAGAGAAGCTCCTGGTCCTGCTAGTTCCTACCCATGGACTGACACAACCAATCTGTCATCTACGAGTGAATGCCCTCTTGAGAAATGGTTCCACATTGGGTGTGAGGTAGGCATCCCCCCTTATCGAATACCCTTGCATTTGTAGCCCCCAAATGAAAGAACAAATTGCAAAATGCTTGACACTTTCCCCTGCTCTTATTTCTTTTGTTTTTGTCTGCACCTCTATTTTTAGAGAGAGAAAAAAAAACATAACATGCAGCATCCGAGCTTTGTTTCCTGGTATTTCCATATGTTATTCTACCTTCCACATTTTGTCAAAGTGTGGTTTTATAACATTGGTTTGTACCTACCTGTGTCAGGTTACTGAAAATGTTATGCGTCTTCATGTTGATGGTTCCTTAACAGCTGAGGCCCCCATTTATTCACTAAACCGTCAGGATGATGCAAACCAAATTAGCTTAGTTGGAAGTGATGGCAAGCTTGAAGGCTATATCTATAATCTTGAGGTTTCATCTGTACTAGGAACTGTAAAAGAACATTACACAAAGGTGATTCATCTAAGCCAATGGTATGCAGATTTTGTGCTTGTGTAAGTGCAGACTTTGTGATTTTTCTCATTGAATTGCAGAACCCGCCATTGAAGTTGTCTATTGACTATTCATGCTCTGATGGAATTGAAGAGGGTGATGATGGCATTTGGTGCATTGTTGGTGGGAAGGTAAACACAATGCTGTCATGTCATAACTCATACGTGATGGCAGAATTCCGTGTTTCAGTATTTTTTTGAGAGTGGATAATTTCAGTAAAATATGGCATGTAAAAAGCAACCTGAGAAATTGCACTTGGTTGGAACAAAATAGTATCATATCATGGGTTAAAATCAAAATAACCATGGTCTACTCTAATTACGGAAATTTATTGATGCAGGCATCTTGCCGGAAAAACTTCATTTTGGAGCTAGTACTAACCAACGCTTTTGGTGAACCTGCAAAGGATAAAGAGGTTCATTTTTTTTTGCTTTATTTTAAATCTGATCATACTGACTTGTTTGTTTGCATAGTGTTCTTACAAAATTTATACATCTTCTAGGTCGTTGCTTCACTTGTCTATGCTGATGATGGAGCAGTAGTTACAAAATCAAGGGATGATTCTGAGCCTCCTTTGCTTATTACTTGCGAAGGACTTGAATACGCAGCTATAAGCAGGCCTCTACCAATTTTTCGTGGGCGAGCACTATTTAAACTCAAGATATCGCAGGTGAGTTTCTCCATATGTAGACCTTCCTTACTATGTATATATAGCTTCTGTCTGCATTGGACGCAAAAAGGAATTACTTGTCACTCTCGCCTCTCTGATGTGGAGCATAAGTTATTTGTCTTACATGTGTTGCTGTTGGAAGCATATTTTTCAATGTTTCTCTCAGTAGTGCTATAGCCTAGCAGAGTCTGCAGCTGCTTGCTATGTTTGGCTGTTGTGGCATGTACGTGCAATGCACTCCATTGCTACTACTTATGGGTGCATCGTGCATGGAGATGGCGCCTTCCTCGGAAAGTTTTTTTCCCCATTTAAACTCCATCTTAATGGCTTCCATAACTTTCTTATTTGAGGGTCTGTGGGTTCAGGTGAAGCCATGAAGAGGCTTTGAGTATATCATAATTATATGGAAGGCATGTTCTCTTATATTTGTTCTATGCATTTGGAGTGAACACACACACCACCACCCCCCCCGGTTCCCTTTGTATTTTTGGAAAAAAAAACTGCTTTGATAGACTGCCTATTTATTATTTATGAACTCAAGATCCAAATGTTGGCAGTTCACTCCTGCCACTGCAGTTTCTAGAAATAGCTATGCAAAGACACTCACATATGAGCTATCATTTTAAGTAACCTGCCTTGCTTCTTTTTCATGTGTGTCGAAAGAGGAAGTCTGTCCCCTCTCTTCTTCTTGCTTTTTTCTTTGCGAGTAGCTGCTAGCTGGGTACAATGCCAGGTGGGTTGGCTCTAGGAACCCCTGCTAACTGCCCAAGGGAAGTTATATGTTGCTGTGTTGGTTTCGGTGTTGAATGATTACCAAAACCTTCCTGAAGCCAAGCTTGGAACCCCAATGTGGATTCCATTCCTGTCTCTCCAACCGATAAAGTGCGACCACACCGATGTTGCAGTGCGTACGTGCTCCCCATGAACCTTGGGAGGCATAGGCACGTCTAAAACTGGTTCACATTGCACCATCATTGGTAATGCCAACAATCCAACATGCTCTCCACAAACTGCAATTGCAATTTCGCTGAAGAAAAAACACTTGTTGCAACATTGCCCTCCTTTTCACAATAAGCGATGCTTTAGGCTTGGGGACAAGAATAAGGATGGAAATAGAGTGACCATCCTACCCTATTAATCCCCTCTCAAGTGTGCATTTATAATCTCAAAGGTACAGTGTGTTTCTACGTAGGGGCAGGATTGAATAAAATGGGTCAAGGTTGCCTTGGAGTTGTGGACAACAAGTACTTTGAAAATAATAGAAGCTAAAACAACAAATAAATGAGGCTGTGACTTTGTTCTGACCCCTGAAAGAATACCTAATCAAGTAGCAAACCTAAGACAACAGCAAACAACCACAAAAACAAGCGTCCCTGGCCCATCTGAATTGACCCAGCAAGCAACTCTTGCCCATGATGATACAGTTTAGGCCATTACAGCACAGGCATAATTGTTGGACAGTTAGCACTAGTCAATGGCATGTGAAAAGATTAAAATATAATGGTCATACGTCATATCTAGTACGGACACTAATACTACTTACGAACTACTTTCTGTAAATTTGATTTGTGTGCAATTTAAAACCTTTTGAATCTCGAGTATCAAATCTGTCTGCTAATGAAAGCTTAAATGTTATGCATTACCACTTCCTGTTCTTAGCCCTGCAGCTGCACTTACTCATGACAGCAGCCACAATCTAGGGATGCTCATATCCAACAAAGTTGGGCTGTGGTGCACTATGTAAAACACGATGTGCATCATTACATTTCTTTGAAGTTATGATGGTATAGTTGCTTGTTTCTTGTCCATAATAACGTAGTGTCTGATTGTTCCAGCTCTCTTCCAAATGTGACAATAAGCTCTTCCGTATTCAATTCTCTACACTTCACATGCAAAGATATCCTTTCCTGGAAGCATATTCCAAACCGATTCGTTGTATATCTCGAAGCCGCACTGTCCGCCCCTTGGGTCCTGGAAAGCAGGCGAGTTCAGCAAAAGCAGATGAAACTGACTTGCTCAATAATGGCCATGGGTTTGTTAGTGCTGACAAAGTAAATGGCCGTGAACATTCAGTGTGTCTGCATAAGCCCATGTTTTCCAAGATAGAAGGTGGAATGGTGAAGGTAGTTGAGGCCCACAAAATAGTATCACAGGTAATGAATTAGCTAGCTACTTTGTCAAGTTATGCTTAGTTTGTGTCTTCTTGATTTGATAATCATTATCTATTTTACAGAATAAGAATGCCAGAAAGGTGGTAGTAAGCAAAGAATCACAGAGGACTGACTCTTCAACATCCAACTATGACAGCTTTGATTCAGGAAGTTCCTGGAGTGGATCAGATGGAGATGATGATGGTATTGAAACCTTTTCAGATGCTGTGGTTTTCAGATACTGTCTAGACAGCACATATGACCGGTCAAAGTTTCTTAGAGGTGCAGCTCCTACTGTTAACAAGGATGACTTGGTAAAACTTGCAGATCAAGTCTCATTGTATAGTGGATGCTCCCACCACAGGTAATTGAACTCTTGGGTCATAGAATTTTCCTCTCCTGTATTATTGACAGTAATTTTCAATTTATTTTTCCCTTGTAGAAACCAAATATTAATGTCGAAGCGATTGCTCAGAGAGGGTGCTGATACTTGGAACATGATCTCAAAGAACAATGAACGTGCTCTTTGGTCATCTGCCATTCCTGAGATCATAACAAAATTTACGAACATTGCCCATTCTATGAGTAGGGGTTTGTCAGAGCAGGTAAAATTTCTTTACATGGCCTCAGCACCTTAGCTCTCAGGGTTGTATACTTCTTTTACGGTGCAATGTTTAATTGCATCGTATTCACCGTTTCAGGATCTTGAGGTTTTAAGAGGCATTTCTGGTTGTGGTGAGGACATCGGAAGAGATGAATTTGATAGGCTATGGTACTGGTTGTACCCAGTGGCTGCTTCATTGTCGAGAGAGAGAATTAAAGAGCTGTGGGATTGCACAGCACCTAGATGGATAGAGGGCTTGATTACAATAGAAGAAGCTGAGAATGCACTAAGAAGTTCCAGTGGACTGTTGAAGGAGCCAGGAACATTTGTTCTCAGATTTCCTACCACAAGAAGCTGGCCACATCCAGATGCTGGAAGCCTAGTTGTCACTTACGTTGGCTCTGATAACACAATTCATCATAGGCTACTCTCTCTTGATTCCAGGTGTGCCTCGATTGGCATGTTACCCTGTCCTCTAAATCTTTCGGCAACGAAATTTCTGAACCTTGGTCTTTTCTACTGCTAACAGTGATGCTGGCGCTGAGAACCTGCAAGATTTGCTGCTCCAGGAACCTGAACTATCCAAATTGGGCAGGTAAAGCATTCTAGACTCCGAATCACAGCCACTGTTCCTTTCAGTACTTGCTAAACGGTTAGACATACATTCAAATGCAGAGTTGATCGGCTCCCAATCACCATCCGGAGATGACCAAGGATTCAAGCTGTTAAACTTACTTGCAAAAGCAGGATGTAGCATGCTATATTGCTATGGGCCACGAGAAGAGGGTCACTGGCAGCTTAACGCATCCAAGTTCATTGCCACCCAGGAGACCAAGAGCATAGCCCATAACACCTGTTGCCTGTTGTTACCATGTACATGTTGTAAATTTGTTCCCTTCGTGGTTTGTACAAAGTGAGGATGCTTTGTCATCTTAGTGAGATGTAGTCTAGTTGCTTCAGAAACCAACTGTAACACCAGCTATCATGTGTTTCGCAAAAAAACAAAAGAAAGGAAAAAAAAAGGAGCTATCATGTGCCTCAAAACTGGAGGATTTTTCAGATGCTCTTACATAAACTAATGATTGACCATTTGATCTAGGAGTAGTTATTTTCATATTCCTTCTCAATTCTCCTATTTTGAGCCGAGAGGAGGAGCCTCGTAGGCTAACGTAACATTAGCCCATGTCATTTTGAGGGCAAACCCACTGGGCCGCCCACTATCAAAGCCCAAAATCACGCTACATTCTCCCCACTGGCCGCGGGCCGAACCCGGGGCCCTGGCGCTCGGCATCCCCTCCCCGCCGCAACTCAGCCGCGCCGCCGTCGCCGTGCACGCACCAGCGCCACCACCACTTCGGCGCTTCCCTATCAGACGCCGGCAAACAAGGCCAAAAACCCACGACGCCGCCGGCCACCGCGAGGGTTTTAGCCTCCTCCGATGCCGCCGCCTCGCCGCGCGCTTCTCACCTCCCTCCTCCGCCTCCGCTCCTTCTCCTCCGTTGCCTATCCCCACCCCCATCCCCACCCACCCGCGCCCCTGCGGCGCCACCAGTTCGTCGCCGACCCCACCGCCTCCACAAGCCGTGGCGTCATCGGGGGCATCGGCGGCGGGAGCGGGAACCCCTTGGACCCGACGCAGCTCCTCCGGGACGACCCGGTGGCAATCACCGCTTCCCTTTGGGTATCCTCCTTCCGCGCCGCCGCCGCCGCCGCCTCCACCTCCGACTCCGGCTCTACCCCCGCGCCGCCGCAGTCACTCACCCCCTTCCTCTCGCGCCTGGAGCTGTGGGTGCTCGCCTACCAGAAGGCGTACGCGGACGAGACCGGCTCCTACCTGCCGCGCTCCTCCATCCCGGCCTCCACGCTCTCCTCCCTCCTCACGCTCCGCAACGCCGTGCTCGACGCCCGCTTCCGCTTCGGCAACCGCCTCACCCCGTTCCTCCAGTCCCCGCGCGCCGCCAACGCGCCGGACCCCGCCACGCTCTCCAAGCGCAAGCTCCGCGCCCTCCTCACCACCCCCGGCCCGCCGCCCTTCCAGGACCGCGTCGTGCAGGAGCTGCTTCTGCTCCTGCTCGAGCCCGTCTACGAGGCCAGGTTCTCGCAGAAGTCCTTCGCCTTCCGCCCCGGTCGATCCCCGCATGCCGCCATCCGCACCATCCGCCGCAGCTTTGCGCCATACCTCTGGTATATCAAGGGCGACCTCTCCCCACTGCTGCACTCGCCTGATCCTGCGCTTGTGGTCGGTGCGCTTATCCGTGATGTGCGTGATAAAAAGGTGGTGGATTTGATCCGTTCGGCGCTGCTCACCCCGGTGGTGACTGCAAGTGATGATCCTGCAGCAAAGAAGAAGAAGACGAAGAGGAAGTACCAGAAGAAGAAGGTGCTGCCAGAGGGGGAGCCAAAGCCTGACCCTTACTGGTTGCAGACCTTCTTTGGGTTTGCACCAGAGGAGGCACAGACGCAGCCTGATTGGGGCCATTGTGGGGTGCTGAGCCCGTTGCTTGCCAATGTTTGCCTGGATGAGCTTGATAAGTGGGTGGAAGAGAAGATTAAGGAGTTTTACAAACCATCCAAGTCGGATGTTGTGGGAGGGGATGATGGTATTGAGCAGGGTAACACATCATGGCCAGAGTTTGTTCCTACGAGTGGCCCTGACAAGACAAGGAAGGTAGACTACATTCGATATGGTGGGCATTTCTTGATTGGTGTGAGGGGTCCAAGGGCGGATGCAGCAGTGCTCCGGAAGCAGCTAGTTGAGTTTTGTGATCAGCGATTCAGGATCAAACTTGATAACGAGAGCCTCCCCATTGAGCACATCACAAAAGGAGTCATGTTCCTTGACCATGTGCTGTGCCGTCGAGTTGTGTACCCAACGCTGCGTTACACTGCTACAGGAGGGAAGATCATTAGTGAGAAGGGAGTTGGTACACTGCTCTCAGTGACAGCTAGTCTGAAGCAGTGTATCAAGCAGTTTCGGAAGCTCGAGTTTTTGAAAGGAGACCGTGAACCAGATCCACAACCATGCTTCCGTATGTTCCACGCCACACAAGCTCACACAAATTCTCAGATGAATAAGCTTTTACTGACAATGGCAGAGTGGTATCGTTATGCTGATAACCGCAAGAAAGTTGTCAACTTCTGCTCTTACATTATAAGGGGTCCCTGGCAAAATTATATGCTGCCAAATACAAGCTGCGGTCAAGGGCAAAGGTCTATAAGATTGCATCAAGAAATCTTAGTCGGCCATTGAAGGATAAGAAAGGGCAGTCGCCAGAGTATCACAATTTGCTGAGAATGGGCCTTGTGGATTCGATTGATGGTCTTCAGTATACAAGGATGTCGATGGTTCCTGATCCTGATTACACGCCGTTACCGAGTGGATGGCGGCCAGACCATGAGAAGATTTTGCTGGAGTATATAAAGCTCACAGATCAACAGACATTGGAAGAGCAGCGAAACTGCATTAGGGAGGAGGGGCTTATAACACCACAGGACTATATTTCAATGCTTGTATGGGGCTACAAGAAAAATGCTGTTTTACTTCCTTCAAAAGTGAGTGATGCCCAAGGATCCACAGAGGACCTGGGTTCAGATACTGATGAATCGGATGAAAAAGAGCTAGGAAATGAGGGCAATCAAAGTTTCTCAAAGCTTGCTGAAATGTCATGAGTATTGATGAACTTTGTAGTGTTGCCATGGGGCATTTGACTCGTTGACTGGATGGTTGGTCTGTGACTATGAAAACACGAAAAACATGAAACCAACTCCTAACTCTTTTCTGTCTGCTTTGTGGTGGCCTAAGCAGAGGACTACTTGCTGTTCAATGAGATGACAGCTCTGCCACTGCTTCGGTCAAGTCTGTTCCTTAATGTTGAGGGCCATGGTGAATAGTGTCCGTGGTGCTTAAACATGAGGTTTGACACAGCATGGCATTTCTGGGAACTAGTGGAGGACTGGAGAAATCTTGTTGGTATGAAATTGTGCCACCTGCAGGGCTAGCACCTCATATATGAAGCCTCAATGTTTAGTGAGATTCTATATCATTTTTTATTGCTTCATGGTGGCTTAAGCACATGACTGTTTCTTGCTGAGTGAGATGGCATTTGTGCCGCTGCATCGGTCTAGTCTGTCACTTAATGCTGAGGCCTGAGGGCGATAGTGAATACTACCTGTGGTGCTCAAACATGAGCTTTGACAGTGCATGACTGCATGGCATTTCAGGGAACTAGTGGATCATCTTGGTTTCAAATTGTGTGCCACATGCAGGGCTCCTCATATATCAAGCCTGATGTCTACTGAGACTTTAGGAAGCCTATTTATGCATTTGAAAATACATAGGAAAAAACAGTGTGTACACATTCTATCCAACATCCTGCTTGTGCAAATTGTTATCTGTATAATCTTTCAGTCAAGAGTAAAAAAAAAAAGCCTGAAGTTCGTTATGAGCCTTAGCGTGTGTTCAGAACCATAATTGCTTATATTGCATCTAGTTAGATTATATCTGGTTGTTCACTTATGCATTTTTTTGACAGTTGTTTATGTCCAGCTTAAATGCTTTAGTCAGTAACTGTTAACTATAATTACTCATTTTTCTTTTAGTTTTGGTGCTGAGGGGTTTTGGGATTGGTCTCTCGACCCTCCTTTTGTATCATTCTACGGGGGAGTTCAGGATTGGTCTTTGACCTCTCCCTTGTAGCCTCTTTTCTTCTTCTTAATGAAATGACACACAGCTCTCCTGTGTCGTTCGGGAAAAACTTTTAACTATAATTTTATTTGCTCAAATCTCATGTTTGCTTTCCCAACCATATTTCAGTTTGCTGAACCTGGTTTATATAAAATGTTTTGATAGAACAAACTCTGTTGGTATGGGCAATATTCTTCTATGTAGTGGCCTTTTATTTGGTTTCAGTGAATGTAGTGCTTTTTTATTTGAAAGGGAGGGATATTCATTACTTATAAGCAGAGTACAGAGATGGGGCAGAATATTCCCCTATGTAGTGCTTTTTAGATTGCTCCTTGCCACATGCCCACATATGATACACAATTCAGACTTCTGGCCAATTTGTAATGCCTAGCAGAAAATCTAACCTGGACTTTAAGTCCAATGTAATGGTTGGTACTGTTTTCCTAATTAGTTGTATATATCAATAACATTGAAAATGCACAGACTACAGAGCTTTTAAACAACTAGATGATGATCCATTGTATACCTTCTTTCTACCCAATGGACACAAATGTAAGGAGAAAGACGTAAACCCCTGTTACAAAATTGCAAGCTGCAAAGCAATAACAGATCGTTGTCTTTTACTCATCCTCTGATTGTTACTGGAGTAGACATTCACCAGTTCTAGAGAAGCTCACTCTTCAAATTTGTTCCAAGGTACATATATTTTCTACATGACAACTGCTGCTTACAGTATTTTGTATAATCTATTTATCTTGATGAAATGTTTTAACCATAGGGACCTGAACATAAGTTTGAAATTATAGGAAGCTACAGTCAGATGGAGGGATCTGCTGCAATATCAGAAAACCTTAAGATTGTCGAAGCCAAATTTGAAGTGGTTGACGAGGGAGTTCTGAAAGTTTATAACTTCCTGCGAACACTTAACATAGGTTTTGCTTTCTACATTTCTGCACTTTGTGATCATATTTGAAACTAAAACAAGATAAAGAAGAATCTCCTGAGTTTGTTAGGCAATTATAAAATAATAAATAAAAAATTGTCTAAAATACTTTCAATGTTTTTACAAATATTATCTACAAATCTGTGCATGCAGGTGTATTAATAGTGTAGCTTAAAAAAATGAGCACAAAATGAGAACTTGTGTATTTCTGAATTCTTAACGTGTTGCTTAGTTCTCAATCAGCGACAAGTTCGTCCCAACATGTTGAGATCTTGGTCAATATAAGTTGTTGCCCAAATAATTTTTTCCCCTTGCATCATGCTGCACTTTCCATAAGTTAAATTGTTATGCATCAAGCTCTACATATTCATTTCAAGTTTTCTTGCCAAGTGACTTAAATATCTTGTTTCTCATGAAACCCCTGTTACTTATGTGTGAACTTATTGTGCTTTTCGTATTTGCATAGATTTCAATTTTGACGAAGAAGAGGAGACTTTGGTAGAAGATGGATCTACTACGTCTTAATAAGTCTTAATTGCTTCAAGAAATGGACGGTTGAATTTGCTCTGGCAAAGGGTTCTGTGTTTTCTATGTGAACTTTCCATGTTGCTTCTGCTTGTAATAAACCAGGACTACAACTTAATCAGAAACAGTATGAGCTGTTTAGGCCATTGAGATGGGCCAAAGGATAGAGCTTTACCTTTCTGTGTTACATTGAACTGTTTTTAGATGTTCTCACTAAAAGTAATTTTCTTATTTATTAGGAAAATGTAATTTGGCATTTCATTTACATAAGTTGGAAACTGTATAGTTTCTAACATGGCAATAATGATTTGTGGAGAGTTTATGGTAAATCAATCTTATATTGCCTCTTTGGGTCATCTGAGACTCGAGCCTTTTTAGTTTCAACTCGGAAATAGATAGAATACTTATTGTCCTGAGCTCTTGAACAATCTTTTGGGACCTTGTTGGTTCCACTCCGGAGCCTGTTCCAGTTTAATCAATGGAACAGAACCTATTAGTACAAGGATCATAATGGTGCACTGTCTCGAGATATTAGGGGAAAAACAATATCAGTGTAGGATGATTTTATTATCCATACGAACCTTTTAGATAATGTATAGTGTAAACTGTGTATTAGACTTTATCAACAACGTGATTTAGCTGGCGTTGACTCTGCCTCTGGAAGTCTGCCGTTGTCCTGTGCATAGTTGGGGTCGACGGGAATGCGCCGCTGCCTTTTGAGGAGTTTCGGGAGTTTGTGGACAGCCTTTGGCTCCTCCGTGAAAACATGCCTCACGAGATATTTGAACTCGGGGGCTAGCTCAGGGTTTGCCAGCGCCGCCACTGACGTTCGCCGTTTCAGGCTCTGGGTCGGTTACGCCCTGCAGTGCAAAGTCCGTGTTGCTGCTCAACTCCCATGGGAATGACCATGCTTCGCTCTCACTCCGAGCACAGGCCCTCCCCTTGCCCCCATGCACTTGACCAAGCTAGAGCTTCACGGCGTAAAGTTCAATGGTGATTTCCATGACCTCTCAAGGTGTCCCGCGTTGCAGGATCTAGAGATTGAAGACTGCTCGTTCGTGCTTGTGGAATCTCATCCCAATCCTTAAAGCATCTAAATAAAAAACACAAGAGTCGTAGTCAACCGGAGTTCCAAGACCCGTATTCTCTTCCGCGACTACAGCTCCCGACTAGCCCTCCGCTCCCGGACGCTGTTCTAGTGGAGTGGTGGCTGCATGCCAGGACCGCTTTGCCGAAGACCCACCGCCGAGGCTTTGACAGTCTTGTCCTGCTCATCGCGTGGCTACTCTGGAAGGAACGCAACAAAAGGGTGTTTGACGGCATCGCTTCAACAACCACGGCCATTCTGCATCGCATCAGGGAAGAGGCCGACGCTTGGGTTGCGGCTAGCTACCGCCAGTTGGCGGTATTCGCGTCCGCCGCCGTGGCCTAGACGACTGCCGCCCGTGCAACATAGAGCAAAACTAGTTTACGCCTTAGTCACAACCCTCTAAGCTGCGCCGTATCCAGCCGGCGATATCCGTATCCAGCCGTAACCCAAACTCTCTTCTTCTTAATGAGGCACGTGCTTCGCACGTTTTCGAAAAAAAAACAAGACCCGTATTCTTGCCCCAATCTCACTACACTGGAGCTACAAATGTGTTGTCGCGGAAGTTTGACTGTTGCAGCCATTCTAACTATACTATGGCGACGGGAGCTATGAAAATTGCATACCAAATGACACTTCTTCCGCTCTTTTGCATGGTCTATCACAAGGAAAGAATTTAGAGTTGGATCACAAAGAAAGAATTTAGAGTTGGGAGCTAGCGCTGATACGGTATGCTTACACCTCATATCATGATGTTCATGTTCACCTTTTTTAGACATAGCAAGATTGTAGTAACGATGTAATGATCAACTTGATGTAGTATGTCCAATATATTTTCAGAATGGATTTGAAATGCTGCCCTTCTTTTAGTCAATTGAAGTCTCTCATGCTCAATGAACACTAGTGTGTGCCTGATATACAAGTGCTAGCATGTATTCACATTCACCAGTTTTGGAGGAGCTTTATCTTATGCTATTTTACAAGGTAAAGAATTTCTAAATGGGAAACTGTTGGATCATGGAACTTTATATAGATTGTTTGTTGATCTTGGTGAATTTTTTATGATACTGCAGATGCCAGAACTTAATGTGATAATGAAAGCTTACAACTTCAGTCCAAAGGAGCTACCACCCACAATATCTGACTACATCAAGTATTACTAAAAATTCAGATGTGGTGTACAAGTATTACTAAATCTAGAGTGATGTACAAGTATAACTAAAAATCTAAAATGCAGCATCAATATAAGCTTTAGTCAATTACCTCCTCTGTTCAAGACCATGGAATCTTCAGTACATTGGCTGGTCCAGATATGCAACTATGAATTTCAGCTAAATGGTACATTATTGTATTTTTGACATGCAACATTGATTGTAAATAAAATATGTTGGTACAGAACTGTAAAACTACTGAGTAATTAGAAGTGGTATTCCAAATATTGGCATTCCAAAACTACCGAGTAATTAGAAGTGGTATTCCAAAGCTAGAGTGATGTACAAGTATAAGTTGGCTCCAGCTCTGTGTGCATAGCCATTATAGGAAAATAAGATCACGAAACCCAATAAACAAAATATGTATCTCACAGGAATAAGTATCTCACAGGCTTGCTGAATTCTCAGAATCTGTCCATTCATCTATGTACACTGCAGTAACAGCCACGAAGGGCTCTATATGAACACAGCATTCTTGAAAGCCTCTTTCAAAAAATCAATACCAGGATCACTGAGACCTTTGCAAACTACTGTGAAACGGAATTCCTTAAGAGATTGGAAATGTTCTGTACTAAATTGAACAAATTCTAAATCTTCTGGATAAGCATGAAATTGTAACTCAAACTTCTGAACCTTCAGCATGGCATCCTGACTGAAGAATACTGGCATGATCCTACAATTAATATAAAGCTCCTTGAGACTAGGGAAACAAGATTCCTGGATGGTGATACCTTGTGTCGATGGCTCCTTTAGAGTGAGTCGAAATCTGATGAGCCTAGGTAATTGTGCAAGTATTTCTAGATCCCCCTCGTCCATTGTTGCAACAGTTAGCTCCAAATCAGTGAGGCAAGTGAGTGATGAAATCCACTTAGGCAGAAATCCATACTCGCCTTTTATTTTTAGGCTTTGAAGTGTATCAGGAGGTGCATATTGAGACGACTGCAGTTCCAGGAATAGACCCATAGAGTAACCCAACAAACTCAAATGCAGTGATTGGAGCTTGCAGTTGCCAAGTTTACTAATTACAAAAGGCAAACGAGTATCCAGCTTCCCACAATTTGGGTGTACATAGGACAGGTCAAGTTTTCTCAAATTGATTAGCCTAAGTAACTCTTCCATAGCTTCCCTAGATCTCTTACTGGTGGCCCTGATGCATAATGTCTGTAGAGACATCATATTCCCAACCCCTCGGGGTAGTTCTGCTCCACCAGCAAGTAAATGTACCAACTTCTGCAATCGAGTAACTTCCTTTGGCAACTCCCTTATATTTGTTTGTGTTAAGTCTAAGGTCTCCAGACATTTCAAGTTGCCAATCTGCATAGGAAGCTCACTGATCCATGTGCTTTTTAGACTCAAGTACTTCAGGAGGAACAGATCACCAATATTCTTCAGATGACTAGTGTCTACACCCTCACAGCATTCAAAATCCAACACCCTCAGGAATCTGAACTCTGAAATAGAATTAATGGAACCAATATCCCCATAGATTGTCAGTGATCGAGCTTGAGACATATCAAAACTTGACAAGTCAAAACTATCTGTTCCAGTTCTACAGCTCAGTGATAGCCGACGGCGAACGTTACGTCGTTGTGTGGACGAACCCCAGCGGTCGCCTACAAGTGTAACAAAGTTCTCTTCAAATGACTTCATTGCAACCAGTTCAAACATAACATCATGAATTCTGCACGCATGAGCTTCACCACAAGAATCAACATCCACAGCCTGGATCATGTTCCTTCCTATTAGCTTATTGAAATAGCTTTCTGCTACTTCCTGCACACTCATACCAGGTTTTTCAGCAACAAATCCTTCTGCTATCCATCGTCGTGTCAATCGATCCCTTTCAATTTTTTGATTCTCAGGAAACGAACTAAGATATAATACACAGACCTTGAGATGTTGAGGGAGATCATCAAAACCAAGCTGTAGAGCTTGCTTCAATCTATATAGACTACCACTACTTTCAATCTCCGAACCTAAAGAGCTGTATACTTTCTCCCACCTTGTTGCTTGTGGCCGTGTAGCAGCCAAAAGGCTTGATATGCAGACGATGGCTAGTGGCAAACCACCACACTTTTTAAGGATTTTCATCGACACTTCTTTCAAATCATGAGGGCAGTTGTCCTCAGAGCCGAAAATTCGACCAAAAAAAAGTGCTTTTGAATCAGAATCGTTCATAGATGCTAGCCTATACACAAAGTTACCGAGATGATAGCTTGAGCAACATGCATCTGCAACAGACTCGTTTCTTGTAGTTGTGATAATGATGCTATCCATATTGTTCTCTGGAAGAACAGAACTAAGATTGTCCCATGCTGATGTTTCCCATAAGTCATCAATAACAATCAAGTACCTACGAAGAAATTCCATGAAACAGTATTTTCATTAGACTGAGGGAAAAGTCATAATAACTCACTGCAACCAAATATTTTGACATGGACATGCACCCAATGCTAAAATAGAACATGAGATGAAAAATTTCAAATGGAACTGTTTATATATGAAATTCACCGGAAGAATCTCAGAATCACATAATGGCCTGAACCAGTAGTTCATCCTATCTTTGCAGTTAAAAACTTGAATCTACCGTTGCTACTTGATAGGGTCTACTGGTGAAACCTATTTGAAAGACAATGGCACACATGGCTTTTCTTACAGGGTTGTTAAATGAATCTATCCAGAATGACGTAATAATTTTCTGTAACTACACAAAGTAATGGCAGTTTATCTCAACAAATCTGTACTGGTTAATTGACTGATACAAACAACAGTCACTGCATTTCAAGTACGAACATGGAAGAAGAGAGCTGTTAGAGTTGGCACGATGAATCACCTCTTTCCCTGCAGGTTCTCCCTAACCTTGCCCACGAGCTGGCCCACCTCCCATGTCTCAGCACTAGCCATGACCAGATCCGGATCCACCGTCGAAGAACTCCCATTAGCAATAACCTGATGTAGAATGTCCCTCAGAACTCTTTTAGTGTCAAATGGCCTGGACACAGTGACGAACCCTCGGCGCGGGAACCGGCCCTCCAGGCCGCGGTACACAGCCATGGCCAGGGTGGTCTTGCCAACTCCGGCGAACCCAACAATGGACGCCACACGGCGGCGGCCAGACGCATCCTTCTTCTCAGCATCCACAAGCTTGGCAATGATCTCATCGCGTGGGCCGTTGACGCCCACCAAACTGGACTGACTGGTGATCTCAGCATACACTTCGTGCGGCAACGGGGAAGCATGGCTGGGAGCCGCGCCTCTGGAGGTGGGAGGGGGGTCGTATTCGCCGTACCTCCTGTGGCGCTCGCTCACCTCGAGCGCCCGGGCCCGGAGGGCGCTAGCTTGCTCGGCAATCTGGCGGCGCGCCTTGAGGGTGGAGACCAGGTGCAGGAACTTGGCGGGGATCCCAGGTGGCGCTGGGCCAACGCGGTGCGTGAATTCGTCGACGGCGTCTTCGACGTCGTAGGCAAGCTCCTGCACCTCCCTGGCCCGGTCCTTGACAAGGGCGGTGGTGGCGTGCCGACTCGCGTGGTCCTGGACCTGGAGGAAGGCGTGGATGCGCTGCAGCTCGGACTGGAGGAAGTCGATGTCGTCGCGCACGCCGGACTGGAGCGCGTACTCGCGACCAAGAAGAGATCTGAGCTTGTCGGCGAGGGCGCTGATGAGGCCCTCCGAGGCGCCCGCTAGCACCTCCATGGGCAGCGATGGCAGCACCGGGGAGGAGGTTGGAGAATCGGAGAGCGAGGTTCAGGAGGAACGGCGACGGGATCTTCTGTTTGTTCGTAGTCAAACGAGCTTAACTCAAATCTCACACGTCTCCACAAGAAAATCTGAAAACCGTTGACCATACTATAGCTGAAGCTCTGCCAAATCTATGCTCATTGAGAAAAAGTCCATCTAAGGCCTTGTTTAGTTTTAGTTCACCCCAAACTCCCAACTTTGACACTATACAAAAAGAAAATTCTCCGTCACATCAAACTTCAAGATACGTTACTGCGTACTAAATATAGATGAAATCAAATACTAACTGCACAATGGCTTTTATTATACTTTTGGAGACAAATCTTTTTGAGTCTAATTAATCAATATTTGACAATATTTCACAAATACAAACGAAATTCTTCTGACGCTTATTACAGACGCTCGAATTTGACATGCCAAATTAGCGATCTAAACAAGGCCTAACTTCATTCAGCTATCACATGCTACCTCAGTCCCAAAATATGTATCCGTACGAGATGCTTGGTTGTCAAACTTTTTTAAAAAAATTAACTAGATTTATATTTCTGAATAAACTTATTATAAAATGATTTCTACATTTCGTCTAACGATATTCATTATACACCATAGATATTAATTTTTTTATATATTTAGTCAAAATTAAAAATATTTGATTTATCGAAAGGTAAGAAGGATATTTACTTGGGACTGTAATTTACGCTGCTCAATAAAGAAGACTCAGATTTTTAGACTCCAACTATTTGGATGTATGCCCTTTCAAATTTTGAAGAATTTTTCTTTTATTTATTTTTTCTAGGAGGTTTTAAAGTTTCCATGGAGATAGTATGCACGAGACATTTGTCGTTCCCCATGCGATTCATCTTTGTTGCTAATGTACACCTAAACATTTTTAGCAATTATTTCAATATTCAAATGGGCTTAAATGAAAAGGTAACAAAAAACAAAATTGTAAATCTCATATGCCGAGGTCGTGTTTTCATCGTGTAGCACATGAGTTGGCTAGTTTGGGTAGTATGAGTGATCCGGATGAGGAACATGTTATAACCTCCATCCCATAGGCCATAGTATCCAAGTTGTAATTGGCTGTGATGATTCAGGAAGCCCAAGATTGGCGCTGTTGTATAATGGAAATCCATATTTCCCCAAAAAAAAAAAAAAAAAAGAGATTTTATCAAAAAAAAAAAAATCTGTCAAGAGATGACGTTACACTGTTACAGTCCTCGCAAAACAGGCCGGCCAGCCTATCTAAGCGTTGCGTCCGGACAGCCCATCTAAGCGTTGCGTGGGTAGAAGTAGAGCAGGCCCATTCCACATTCCCCACTCTCCAGTCTCCTCGGTCTCTCTCCCGCACCGCGGACGGAGCAGCCGCCGCCGGTCCGCCGGTGTCCTGTAGCTCTGGTGAGGCCGGCGCGTCGACGACGACGCGAGGTGCGCGCGGCCACGGATCTGAGCAGGAACTTTGGAGCAGCGATCGATCCATCGAGGTAACCCACCAGCATCCCAAATCCTTTGTCAGTCTTCTGATCTGGAAACCCCAAGTCGGTTCCTGCTTAATGCAGCAGCTCGATGGAGGTGGCGGAGCCACGGGCACGGCAGCCGCCGGCCCTTCCAACGGATCTGCTGCTCGAGATCATCGCGCGCTCCGACGACCTCACCACCGTCGTCCGCTGCGCCGCGGGATGCAAGACCCTGCGCCGCGCCATGCTCGGTCCAGGCTTCCTCGACCTCCTCAGACGCCGCGCGGAGGCCAACGGCGGATTCGATCCGGCCCTCCTTATGGCGGTGTCCTACCGGCTGACTGCAGCAGCGTCGTCCACCGGCACCGACTCCATCATCGTCCAGCCACCCGGACGCCTCCGTCATTTCGACACCGATCTGTTTCCTGAGTCGTCGGAAAGTGCATCCTCCCGCGACGGGCTCCTCGTTGTTCAACGCCACGGGACACTAATCGTCTGCAACACCATCACCGGTCATGTGACCTCTCTTCCTAGCATGGACCTGCGAGGTAGAGATCTGTACCAGCCAGCCTTGCTTTCTATTGACGGTGCCGGCCGCTCCTTCAAGCTGCTTGTCATGTACAAGCAGTACCATGGTTTGTTTGATCCGCGTGAGATCCACAACCTTAGAGCCCAGATCTTCTCGTCACAGGAAGACAAATGGGGTGCTACCAGTGAGATCCACAACCACAGCCTACCCAAAGGCCTGACAGAGGCATCGTCTTCTGCACCGGCTGTCGTGGGGCGCAGCGTTCACTGGCTCTGTTTCTGTTACACCCAACTCAATAGCTGCGAGTTGATCATCCTTGCTCTCCATGCCGAATCAGCACATGCCTCTGTGATCAGGCTGCCGCAAGAGTTGCTTATAAGAATGGGGATAATAAGACATCCAGAGACACGCATCCTGGCTACCACCGCCACAACGGAAGGGAAAAAGCGGCTAAGCTTAGTTGTTGCGGAGCCACTTATGATATCAACGTGGACACTTGCGGAGGATGGCTCAAGCATCAGCTGGAGTCGGCAGGTGGTGATCCGGAGGCGGGAGATCGGCACTCTGCTCACCCGTGTTCTTGATGCATACCAACCAATCCAGCTATGTATGTTTGGAGAGAGGAGTGGCACCGTGCTCTTCTGATTGCAGAATGTTGGGCTCGTCCAGCTCAACCTTGGAACTAAGAAGGCCTTGATGCTCTGGAGGGGAGACAAATCAGCACCCACTGCACATGCATTGCATGAGATCAACCTGATATCTGTCCTAGAATGTATGAAATCTTTCTGAATTTGCTATCATTTTTTTTATTTTTCTTGTGGTTGTAACTAGCCATTGACTATGATGATGAACCTTGAACATGTTAAAATACTTCTTGGGGTGCCACTGAACCAGAAGTTGGCATCGTCTGACCAGTTATCAAATTCTTGCATGCTATATTAGTTAGTACTTAGTGCAAATTTATGGTCTTGCGATATTGCAATTTTGATTTTCTGAATATGTAAAATCAATGGGTGTTCTTGCTCAGTTATGGGAGAAAAAAAATAAGCATCACCTACGTGGTGAGGAATGGGTGTTCTTGCTCAGTTATAGGAGAAGAAAAATAAGCATCACCTACGTGGTGAGGACACGGTCTCAAGCACTCGCACTTGGTGGATGCTGTAAGAACGTGATGTCAGTAGTTTCCTTCAAGTTGTCAAGTTCTTGGGGGCAAGTATACATACTGCATTACCCTTTTTTAACAAAGAAGGCAAAGAAAATTCTCAATTCAACATTTCAACTTGTTGGTACTTCCTTTGTTACAAACATTCATATTTGTGCAAGACATATACTCCCTCCATTCCAAATTATAAGGCATTCCAAGAATCTTAGAGAGTCAAAATTTTTAAAGTTTGACCAAAATTATAGACAAAACTATAATAACTTGTGACATCAATTAGGTATGTAATGAAAATATAAGTAATGGAGAATCTAATGGTACTTAGTTATCATCATAAATATTATTATTTTTTTATATAAATTTACAAACTTAAAAAAGTTTGACTCTCCAAGAATGGAGGGAGTATTTGTTTAAATAAAAGATACGTACCCATGGGACATGGGTGGCTTGTAGCAATAGTCACGTAGCACATTTTCTACCTTCGCACGAGCACGGGTAGGCTTGCATCTCTCTGCACATTTTCAACGCGGATACGTCAAATGAGAAGTCAGGTTTGATTGGGCCGACGGGCTCTCGTGGGCCGAGATGACGAAGACAGGTTTGCGGCCAGGGCGGTCAGCTCGGCAACTGGAATGGCAGTATGGCACACAACCACGCACTGGTGACACTCGCGCGGCCACCGCCACGCAGCGCTCGCCGGCGCGAACCACCGCCGCCGTTCCGTTCATTTAGGTCTCAAAGTCCGGTGGCATGAATGCTGAATAGACTCGGGTTCCTACTTCCATGGCCCCCTGGCGGCCTAACCCACCGACCGACCGACGCGAGGACCAGGTGCGAGTGATGAGAGGAACCTTCAGATGCGTGCGGTTATTGAAGGCGGAGCAGGGGCAACGCACATGCCGCGGATGCATCCAACATCATGGTGTTTCGAGCCTGGCCCCTGGCGTCCAGCTAGGACACCGGTACGGGACAGTACCGTCCACGTCAGGCTCACACGCATCAGCACAGCTAGGCAGGCAGGCTGGTGAAGATGAATGAACTCCGGCCGCCAGCGACCAGCGACCAGCGACCGGCACGGCCCGGCCTGGCGGTCCGCGACTTGAATTGAACAGGGAGGATCGGGACCCGGCCGTGCATCGCACAGGTGTCCTGTCCCCATCGCATCCCAGCTCACAACCGCATCGCACTTCGCAGTGGAAATGAAAGGAGAACAAGCTGACTTGGCAAAGCGTATCCGGGCGAAACCTGAGCATGTGACTGCGGTTCTTGCTCTTGGCAGCAAATCCAATCTGACACATTCCGATCCCGGTCTGAAAACCAAGCACTGATCGCACGCACGGTCGGGTCAATCATTCCTGAATCATTTCTTCGCCTCATGTGGAGGCTAGTCTTTGACATAGCCACATGGGCATGCATGTCAAACTTGCAGGCAGCAAAGAACACCTGGTAGTAGTAAGAGCACGAGATCGAAGAAGAGATGGACTCGAGTAGGATTGCAGGTTCTGATTCAGAATCAGAATGAATAATGGATAGGAGTAGAAACGACGGACGAGCTGAGTGAAACACTGAAACATTCGGACGAGCTGACATGCCAATGCTTCGTCGTCGCTCGCGAACACAGCTTCGCAATTTGTCCGGGGACGGATGCGCGAATGATTGACACGGACTCGCCCACAGTTGCAATAATGCTGCCGCGCGCGTCCCCGGTCCAGTATTAAAAAAGATTCTGGAAAACAGCCGATCGAAAGCGCGCGCGGTGTTGCTGACCTGCACCTGCCCCGCTCACGCCCATGTTCGCGGCCACCCGCTTCACGTGGCCGGCAGCAGCGGCTCCCCGCGGCTGACCGACCGGAGCGTTGAGCCGGTCCTCCCTCGTCGCATCCGGCGTTCCTATTCCCAGGCAGGTAGGTCAGGTTGGTGCTCACCGCGGATCGATCACGCCTGTCATACTACATTACGGCGACGATGTGATGTACTTATGTACCGGCGCCACGTCTGATGCCAGCGTACGTGCGGTGCTTGCAGTTGCGGCGGTGAGTGAGCAGCGACAGCGAGCATGGGGAAGGCGGGGCGCTGGCTCCGGAGCTTCCTGCCGGGCAAGAAGGACAGGCCGCCGCAGGCCGTGGATCCGCCGGCGGTACCGAAGGACAAGCGGTGGAGCTTCAGGCGCCAATCGGCGGCGCAGGGAGGGACGACGGCCGCCGAGCCGGTGGGGCGCGGCGGGGCACCGGACAAGGAGTCAGCGCCGGGCGCCGAGTTCGACCAGAAGAAGCACGCGGTGGCGGTGGCCGTGGCGACCGCGGCCGCGGCCGACGCGGCGGTGGCCGCCGCGCACGCCGCCGCCGCCGTGGCGCGCCTGTCATCCCGCGGGGCGCTGCACACGGCACTACCGCCGTGCGTCGTCGAGGACGCCGCCGCCGTCAGGATCCAGGCCACCTTCAGAGGCTATCTGGTACTCCTCACTACCATGCACGCATTGCTTGCTTGTTTCAGAAAAAAAAAGATTGCAGATTTTTTTTGGATAATGCGAGTATGCGATCGCGATCACGATCACACAACCGACTCGTCTGGCGTGGCACTGTGGCAGGCGCGGACGGCTCTGTGCGCGCTGAGGGGCATCGTGAAGCTGCAAGCTCTGGTGCGGGGGCAGCTGGTGCGGAAGCAGGCCAACGCCACGCTCCGCTGCATGCAGGCGCTCCTCGCCGCGCAGTCCCACCTCCGGGCGCAGCGCGTGCTCGCCCTCCAGCACCATGACCACCAACACCCAACGCCGCCCAGACCACGGCGGTCGCCGCAGCACCCGAGGCACCGCCGATCCTACGTAAGCAACGACCATGCAACTGCATTGATCCTTGATCGATTAGATATTTAAATCTAGTCTGATACGTTCCTGTGTCCTGATGTCAACGACGACGGAGCAGGAGATGGACCGGTCGTGCGAGGACAACGCCAAGATCGTGGAGGTGGACGTCGGGGAGCCCGTGCGGCGGAGCCGGAGCGCGGGGAAGGACAGGCACCTCTTCGCCGACCACCATTACGCCGGCCGGTCCTCCCCGGCGCGGTCAGCGGTGACGGAGCTGATGAGCCCACGGGCGTACAGCGGCCACTTCGACGAGTTCTCGGTGGCCAACACGGCGCGGAGCAGCCCGCGGCACCAGGCGGCGTCGGAGGCGTGCCCCGGCTACATGGCCAACACGGAGTCGTCCCGCGCCAAGGCGCGGTCCCAGAGCGCGCCCCGCCAGCGCACCGACGCGCTGGAGCGGCTGCCCAGCCGGCGGAAGGGGACGCCGCCCAGGACCGCCAAGATGCAGCGCTCCTCGTCGCTGGTCGGCGTCGCGCCGCGCGGGGCCGGCCACTACTCGTCCGCGTGGTCGTTGGGCGCCCGGCTCGACGTCTCCACCGCGTCGCTCAAGGACAGCGAGTGCGGCTCCACCAGCTCCGTGCTCACCGCCGCCACCGTCTACAGCCGGACGCGGTCACTCGTCGGCTTCGAGGTGAGTGAAAGTGAGAGTGAAAAAAAAAAGCGCGCGACATGATCGTACTGGCTTGCTGTGACATGATCGTACTGGCTTGCTGTGACATGATCGTGACAGAGTCCTTGTCTTCTCTTGCTGCTCCAGGTGCGCCGTGGCCTGTACTGATGAGCAGTTCGTGTTCCTGGCGACCCGGTGGACGCCATGGATGGGATTACTCTTCGTCGAGAGCTTCAACAAAATGAAATGCTTGTGATCAGTTCGTGTGCAGTACGCCAGTTCATACTATATACAGTCGAGTTAACGTTTCAATTGTACATTTTTGTAGCCCACTTGTGTGATCGTTTGTAGGTATTGGGTACTAGTAGTATAAACATATACAGCTATACAAAATGTAATAAGGTTTGCTTGCAAACCCTCTGGAGCACTGTTCACCTGCCAAGAAGCAGGAGTTCATACCGTTGTTAATGTGATCGATTCTGTAATGTAGTTACAGGATCGAACCGCTTGTAGCCCTGACCTGCGAGCTCAATGGCAGGGACAATTGACTGCCCGCGTTGCATTTAGTAGAAAAAATATTAGAATTTTCATCTTATTAAAGAAAGAAAAATAAAATGCTTTTGGATGAAAATAGAACAAAAGAAAAGAGCACCAAAGATTTATTCATTTACGATATTAAAATAATATCAGTAGATACACCATAAATACTTCTTCATAGTATGTTCATTTGATGTCACAAATATTTATACTTTTTCTATATATTTAGTGAAACATTGAAAAGTTTGAATAGAAAATTTATTTATTCAGTGGCGGATTAACCTGTAGTGCTCGCTTGCAAATCGGAATAAATTGCGGGGCAAATTAAAGCAAATCCAGAGCCAAATGTTCATTCCCTATATACCATGAATCATTGGGCATGATTAAAAGTTGTGGTTCGCAAGCATTGAGCTAAGCATATGAGCTCGACATCAGTCAGCACACGGTTCATACCATACATGGCCTTCTAAGTTCCAAGCCTCCATTATCATGTGTGCCTTTTCCTTACTTTCTCATATATTTGTTGCTCTGTTGCTGCCTCATGAAATCGTCTACGTCCGGCACAAATTTTCTTTCTCATATACTTGTTGCTCTGTTGCTGCTCAATCTGGGCACAAAATACCGAGAACCGGAAACCGAACCGAAAAAACCGAGAACCGAACCGAAAATACCGAAACCGAAAATTCCGGTTCCTAATTCGGTTCCTGGTTGCTGGGTACCGAAATTACCGAGGTAAATTCGGTTCCTTCCCTCGGTAAACCGAATTTATCGAATTTCCCGATTTCATACAGGCCCAACACAGATACAGCCCACTAAGCCCACTAAAACCCGAACCCTAGTCTGTTTTCCCTCGATCCATCAGGCACTCACGCACGCGCATCTCCCCCGTCACCCGTGCCGCGCCGCCCCGTGCTCCAGAGTCGAGCGAGCGCGACTCCTTCGCGGCGCTCAGCCGCCCGCGAACCTGCCTCGCCCGGTCGCCCAGCCCCCAACCCTTCCCTGCCAGGCTGCCACCTCCACGGCTCCGCTCCGCCCCTGCGCCGCCGGCCCCCGGCCACCAGGTCGCGTCGCCGCCTGCTATCACCCAGCGCCACCATCCACCGCAAGGAGCCGGCAGGCGCGCTGGGCCGCCACTGCTCACACCCCAAGGCCCAAGTCACCGCCAGCGAGCCATGTCCGTGGCTTCGATTGAGGAACTGAGCGAGCTGTAACTTGCTTGCTTCGGTATATTCGGTAAGTACTGGAACCGAACCGATTTTCCCGAAACCGAAATTGCTCGGTAATGACTCTTGAGAGGTACCGATCGGTATCCATTTTCTAAGAACCGAATTGCCATGGGAACCGAAGTACCGTACCGATCGGTTCGGTAAATACCGAACGCCCAGACTGAGTTGCTGCCTCACGAAATCGTGTAGATACTCCGGCACAGATCGGGATCTACTAGGAAACCTCACTCTGAGCTATTCTTTTGGTAAACTTCCTAGTTACATGTTCACGAGGAATAATTTTGGCATGGAAGTGGAGGTGCATGTGCCCCCAACACCATTGGAGAATGCCAACTACTACTCTATCTTGCCCAAGCCCAACACTGCTACATCTCAGATAAGCACCTGATAACGTAGCATCACCTGCCATTTGGGTACATATTTGCAAAGACGGAGAGCCGTTGCCCCCCCAATTCCTCGGTGGTAGACAAGTATAGCGTGTGGGTTAATTATGACTACATTGAGGACCACATGTAGGTCTACACAGATGCAAGTGAAGGAACATCCAAACCCGCAATCGCCATAGCCAGTAAGATCCTTAGATGCCATGGATTTTCAAAGAACCCGCATCCTTTGTCTTCTTCTCGATGGGGCAACTCCTATAACTGCACACATGGAACTCAATGACCGTCACACGTCGAGCATCATTTTGTGTAATGGCTCCTAATAGTTCGACTCATACTCAAGAAACACATCAATTGGATTGGTGGTTATCACTGCCATCACAGCTACCATATACTTGAATTCGAAATACATAAGGTGGAAGAAGGTGCAAGACGACCCCGTCCAGACCATGCAAACCTCTCTGGGGTGTCGACCAAGATTGCCTATGTCAAGATCATAAAGGTCACAAAAAAACTCCCACGAGACAATGAGTTGTGGAAGAGTAGATTTGGGATTATCCACGATTGCACATTTCCTGCTGCAACTTCAAGGACAAGATAACAATCGATGGAGGTGGTCGTGAAGAAATTTGTGCGGGAAAGTTGAGCATTACTTTACGAAGATTTCTTGGCAAAGGTTAGCATCATTAACTGCCTATGTCACAAGAACATTGTACCACTCATCGATTAGCACTTAAACGCACTGGTAAGATGGTTGACACTTTTTCCTATGCTGCAAATTTGAGATTAGTCCTATAACAAAGGGGAATCGATATTGATCTACGAGTACATGATGAATGACAGTCATCATGTTTTCCTGAAAGGTGGCACCCTGAACGGAAAACTCGCTACAACATTGTCAAGGACATAGGCACCGGTTTGCATTGTGCTCACCAAGAGCACAAGGTAACGAGACAATAGTGGTGCACTGTGACATCAAAGCAAGCAACATCATGGTCGACTCAACCTTCCGCACCTATCTTGGTGACTTTGGTATAGCTTTCACAGTTGCCATTGCAATGGTGGAACCATAGGGGGCCATGCCCCCCCCCCCCCCCCCCCCAAACCCAAAAAGTTCGATTTTTTTAAAATATTCCTACAATATAGTTCTAAGGTACTTTATATGTAAGAGGTAATATGTTGGAACAAATCTCAGGCTAGTTTGAAAAAGGCAATCTCGTAAAATCTTCTTCTTTAGGTGCCGAGGAAATATACAGCTGATGACAGGGTGCATCAGGCTAGCTTTGTCAACGAGATCTTACTTATAAGATGTTTTTTCCTAAATACTATGGATGGTGTGGGGGTGGGGGTCCTCGAGGACTGCATGAACTCTATGGGAATTCTGATACTAGGCCCTTGTGTGTGGATCACTTTGGGTTTATTATAATCTGGATTCTGAATCTTAATGTCAGTAATCTAGATTATGGATTACAATAATGTGGTTTTTGTTTAAAACTTAGGGATTATAATTATGAGTGTTGTTGGGCTATTGTTGTTTATAAACTCTATCCTCATAAAACAAGTTAGAAGTAAATTATAGTTAACTATAACCCAGCGATTAGATTAGTATAATCCTTATCAAAGTATATAAAAAGGTTTTCCACTGAATCGCAGGCCGTGTTTGAACTCCGGGCTTGCAAAGTTGCAATAGCTTTAATGGGCCTGTGTGGGCACAGTTGGGCCTCAATCTTGGGCCCAATTGCCTTGTTCGGCCCGCTTTTTGGGCTCCCTTTTCAGAACTTGTGGTCCCCTTCTTTAAAAAAACTTTTTTTTTACAACAACTTTAAAAAAACTTTGATCCCCTAAGCTGCATGTGAAATAGCAGTGCACTTTCTTTTTATGAATAAAATGCACCCGTAGTTTAGAACCAACAAAGAAAAAGGACATATTTTCGTACACGATATCATAGGAGTTTAAGAAGATTACAATAATTTTGTAAAAACATTTTGGTTTTGAAGTGTCACGAAATGTTTGGGTACAACAAACTTTATATAGATTTATCTATAAACCACTGTTTAGGAATTAAAAACCATATTACTGCTATGACCGTAATCTTTTTAGAGCTCTAAAAGCTTCACTCTAAGTCTCATTTCTAGAATCTGCTCCAAGCTATTCTAAAATTACAGCTGAATAAAAAAACCACAGTTTTCTTAATATTATAAATTTTAATCCTATAATATCCAAACGGGACCAAGAACCCAACGAGACGATGCTCCATTTCTGTACATTGCTTTCCCCCTGATTTGGACAGAACGTACACAGGTCATGTGAGAGTGAGACCCCCCTTTATTCTGCTCGCCCCTCTCCATCATGCAAAAATACTCCCTCAACCAACACTCTACAAAAAGTTCCATCTCATCAGCGCAGAAGCTAACAGGATCACCAGTCAACTCCCATCACTCCCATCACCATTAGGCATTATAATATCCACTAGATCACTAACCCGTCCTTGTCTTCGCGAGTCAACCGCAATACACACGCCTGCCATCATCTCCATGTTGCTGCAGCACGGACCACGCGACAGTTCGTGCACAAGCATAACGCTCGAACTCTGCTGGACCTTTCGGATTCACCTTGAACAAGGGAGATGAAGTGAAGAAGATGATGTTGGGTCTGCATGCAGTCTGCACCATAGCTTTCGGGCAATAATTCAGGCGCTAGTGGGATCAATGATCAGTTTGAGGCCGGCCCCGCCATTGGAAAGACGAGACGAGAGATTCCCAAAGCCCCATCTGGCCAGCAACTCCGACTCATTCCTCCTCTGACACCTTCTCGCTAGTTTCTAACAGCACAAGTCAACACACAAACATGAGATGAGCTTTCAGGCTGCTATGTGCGTCGTCTGCCGCTGTGGCACAGTGCCGGCACAGCGCCCCCCACCCGCGCACCGGCCACCGCTGCACCAGCATGCACCGCACGGTGGCGATCGACGGCCTGAGTTAAACGCCGTAAAAAACAACAGGTAATTCTTGTCTGGTTTATTCTTTTCTCGAATACGCAAAAGATTTGTGCATCTTTATAATTAAGTAGAAGTGAATGTTTTACAAAGGTTACCAGGGTGGATACAAGATTTTAAACACACCCGTCACCCCCGGTTGGAACCAACAAAGGTAATTCTTGTCTGATTTATTCCATACATGCCATCCATTCGAACAAACAAAGAAAAAGTTAAGCTGAGTTAAACGCCATAAAAAACAACAGGTAATTCTTGTCTGATTTATTCCATACATGGGTTGGATACTAATAACAGTAACAGCTAACAGCATTGACATTTTCATTTCAAATGCGAGAGCTCTGAACAATCATATTCACTACCACAGCACTTTTGCATGATTCGCATTGACATGTCTAAATGACAGATCACAAAAAGTAGTGTTATGACTTCCTTGCACGTAGTGATACACCTATTCTATGACATGCATATACTAGCTTTTTTTGGTACAGTAAAGGTTATACTTAACATGTCTCTGTCTTTGCTCATGTTTCTTTGATTCCTTTATTTTTGACCTGACGTTGCATACTCTGTACTCTGTAGCTACTACTCAAACACTTTGCTCATTCATTCATATCCGGGGAAGGCTATACTCTGCAGTTTTTAGTCCAACACTTCCTTGTCCACTTTTCGGCCTTTCCCCATTCTCCACTATGGAACGCTCGAGTAAAGTTGATGGCTTCGCTTCAAGGAGCCATTTGTTTACACAAATCCAAATCTGCAAGCTGCAACTGCCTAAACTTTATCTCTTCAAGTCATGCATTGCCAACCAACGTAGAATTTGAGCCTGTAGTGGGTGAAAAAATGCTCCATTTGCTAGTCACTGATGGATCTTTTCGTCTGCAGAGACAGGTGCACCTTGAAGATATCATTTGAGGTTCAACTTTGGATCAGGATAATGGAAATGACAGATGATTTGTCCTTACTAAACTACAGAGTATTTAATCTGCACAACGATCTTCCTGAGGAAGGTCGTACCTGATCAAGATGAAATAGCATATCATTTCAGAGGAAGCTAAAGGAACATGGAGAAATGGTACTGCTGTTCACGCTCCATGCTAGTATATATAAATGGTTTTTTTGCAGAGATAATACTGAAGACGTGGAATGACGGCTTTTCAAAAGCCAAGAAAATTTCTCCATGATTTGAAAGGTCCCGAAGAAAGAAACCACATATATAGAATGAGCGTCTGGGATTCTTCATCTCTACAATTTCAGCTCACAGTGCCGTATCCAAAAATTCAGAAGCGCGTCCACTAGAATTCATGTGACGTTAACACCTTAGTCTTTGCATACGGCAAGGAGCAATTCGTACACGCAAAAGTACATGTTCCAAAGTGAAAGGGTTTCAACTTGTTTTTTCCCCCCATTTGTTCAGTAACAGCAACACCGGGCTGTTGATCACTTTCCATATTTTCTGCCGCTTGAGACATTATCTTAAAAGATATTCATTCTCCACGTCCAAAGCGACAACACGGCGGGGGACAAAATTGAAGAATCTACCGTGTCTGATGAAGCAGACGGCCAAAATATTTGCTGAAGTTAACCTGAAAGCCACAACGCTGATAAGATGGTCCTCCACCAAACTAAAGCCGGGAGGCACAATTTCAGATGAACACTCGTCATCAATCCACGTCCAAAAAAGTACAGTTCTAGAGTCGAAACATGTCAAAACAAATTCTTAATTTTAACCAAGTTTATTGAAAATAGGGTTAGTATGAATCCATGATTAATCTAATCTACCGATACTCATTCGATATCATAGATGTTAGATTTTTCATTAAATTTAGTCTTTTTTTCGAAAGATCCGTTTCCGGCTTTCATTGATAAGAATAGATAGAGTTTTCAAGTTACAATTGGCGCAAGAGGCGCCCCCCTTTTGCTCGGAGCTTACAACAGTAAGGTCTGAGCCACCCCTAAATTCTTAATTTTAACCAAGTTCATTAAATTTAGTCAATGCTAAAATTATTTAACTCCTGAGAATTGTATATTTTTGGAACCATAGGAATTTTTTTAGAAAAGAGAATATATTAATATCCCAACTTCTTCATTGACTAATGCATATGGCTGGCTGTTCATGCATAATGTGTTTGCACATAAATTGCTGAACCTTTTTGTAAGAAAAAAAATCGCTGTCCTGGTGAGTCACTGACTCGATTCATCTGTACATTGCCAAAGGTTGGTTCCCAACTTCGCACTCCCTCTCATGGAGACGTGAACCGGCACTTGTTTAAGAACGGCCACGCGAAATGCCGATGCAGATATGCTTGAATAATGCGTCACTTTTTTCGCGCCATTTCTGTTCGGCCAAGAGATGCATCCATTTCAGTTTCAGCCCGCCGGAAAGCTTCTTGTCCGAAGCTATACGGAGGCGAATATTTGTGTGGGCCTTGTGGATAGATAGATAGATATGATCCGAAAATGATGGGCAAAACATGTTTTATACTCCATCTGGACAAGGAAGAGATGAGATCAAAGATGCCGTGTTTTCTGCCTGCCGTCAGGGGGAAACTGACCTCTGAATTTTCTGAATCCGGAAAGGCAGATTCCACGCCACAGTTTTGGCGTGCTTGCTCACCGCAGTTCTTCCAAGCACTCCTCCAGCGCGATCATCCTCTCTCTTCTCTGGATGCCTGGTCAGACTGGACACTTGTCCATGTCGCACTCGCAAGATGAGTCATCAGATTTTTGGTGGTTTCAATCAACTCTGATGGAGGAGAGCTTAAAACTGAATTCTATTATCATCAGCTATGAGTGATTGCAGGTCTGAAGAAGAATTTGGACTGAACATCTGTTGGAGTCAATCGACAATCCCTTGCAGTGCCGTTCTGCACTTCCTGGCTGCTTCTGGCAGAGCTGCCCCTGTGGCAGCATGCAAGCACGGACACTGTGTAACACTGATGTCCAAGCAGACGTCGATTTAGTGTAGTGGTATCCTGATTAGGAGTCTGGAAGTCTCTGGCCTTGAATGGTCGCCACGTTCAGCGTTCAGAGCTACGCCTGCTGTCGCTGTACGAGCAGTTCGATACCAATTAATCTTCATAATTCGTAGTCGTGGGCGCTGATCATCCATCCATCCAAATATGATTGGAGCAAACAGCCAGTACAACTTACACAAGAACCCAAAAAGGTAGTGGTAGGAGCGTGCATATTGGAAGGTGAGAGTATCTGAAAGTCGGCAGGGTTGGCAGAGAGGCTTCCAAATCCATACACAGTGGAAGATCACCACTGGTTAGGTGATTAGTGCTGCTGCTTAAGCAGGTGCTGATGGCTAGTCAGTCAGACTTGACGACTCTCACACACACGTCTGTTTCAGTCTAAACACAGTTTTGATAGTTCAGAGAAAGCCAAGGTAATCACCTCTTCTGGCTTCTTCTGTCCACCAAGTATATTTAACCTTATTTGGTGCATAATTTCAGGCCTCTCATCTGGCTCTCAAATGTCAATAGCCTCCAATTCTGTAAAGTTGGCCCATTTTAACCGATGTACACTATGTACTGTAAGTGGTAAACGCCAGTAAACGCAGTGGGTTGGTACTAGTCGTTGTTGGTGATGTACGCATCAGATTCTATCTGAAACGATTGTGTGTACCCAATGTTCCCGGCAGACGGAACATGGCATGTGATCCATGGATGGATGCATCGCGGCGCGCTCATTTGTGGTACGTTGTCATGATAGTTGCATTGATAAAACCAGCTCCATCTCCAGCTCGTCGTCCTCTCGTTTCAGAATTGAAACGTCAACGGTTTAGTGCAGCTTTGACCCGATGATAAGCTGATACGCGTCTAATGACCATGACCTCGATCGGTGGCGTACACGCTGGATGCCTGGATGCCTGCTGATACGGCTGACGACGGGCCGATCCAGAGCCATGGAATCGGCATCAGTTCCTTCACATTATTATCACATAAACATCACAATTTCACAATCGTGCGTGAGTGGGTTACAGAATATAAGTTACTGGTGACAGATGCGCAACCTGAGGTCGTGAGCACATCGAAAACGATGTACCCCGACGTCTGATTGTTTCCCGTAACGTACGTAGCCAAAGCCAAGGATCGAGTTCGTATGTACGTAGTACATGTGACCATTTTTTTTCTTTTTACATAATGGGACATAAATGTAGCTCTATTTACAGAACAGGGCGATAATAATGTCATTGTACTACGCGCGTGGTCAATGATTCGATTAGGACGCGGGGAATTGTGTGTGTGGTCGATCTAAGCTTATGATGCGTCCATCAACGACCACGAGAGAGGTCAAACAGCACAGCCACTGGCATGCAGGTCCGTCCCGGCCAGGCCAGCAAGTGCGGCGACTGTGGCCACTAGCATCTGCACCCTCCTCACTTGCACAGCAGTCAGAGCTAGTGAGGGGCGAATCCGTCAGTCCGCGAGTGAAGAAGCATGGAGGAAGCTGGCGATCGAATCAGATTCAGATCGGCTAGCTTAGCCAAGGCAACAGATTTAACAGATTTTGCCAATCAGATACTATATAGATGACGTCAGTGCTTAGCTGACAAATTTAACTGAAAAGTGGATGTGGATCCGTTTCGTTGGGGTAGCAGCCACTTCAGGTGGAGGGGCGGCCTAGCACTAGCACTAGTTTCACAATGGCGAACGCGTGTTCGTGCGGAGAATCACTCGTGCGCACACTACTAGTAGATAATTACGGTGGTTGTGTTTGTGTGCGTCGAAATGATGCTGATGTGCATTTTGGCTGGGGGCTAGCATTGCATATATGCGCCTCCATGACTGATCGATATTTAATAATCAATCAATGATAACTACCACCTTAAACGAGCATCTAACCTTGATATATGCTTGAGTTCTTTAGGCCACTCCAGGTTAATGGCTTGCATTGGTGGTCACTTCACGCCGTAACTTTTGTGACATCAAACAGCTTTATAAGATTTCCGATTCCGACTAAAACGTGAGTACCTGTTACTGGAAAGATTTTGCCACACCGCCTACTTGGCTACATTATCCAAACTGAGAGACTATTATTTCTCTCGAATACGCAAAAGATTTGCGCATCATTGTATTAAGAAGAAGAGAGTTTTACAAATTTTTCTGGGGTGTTAACAAATTTGAAACACAGCCCCGCCACCCGTAACACGTACATAACGGATTACTCACGCGCTAACATTCTAGTTTGCACGACGGGACCGGCGCTCATGCGTGGCCCCCCGGCCCCGCGGCGCCTCCGCGGTCGTTGTTGACTCTCCTCGCAAGCGAAGCAACTCGCAAGGCTCGGGCATCCCAGTTTCCTCGAACATCGCGTCCAGCTTCAGTTGTCCCTCCACCGTCGGCTCTGACTCGATGAACCCCATTTTACGCATGGCGAGGATCTATTATTATCTGTTCCTCACCTTCGTTCTGTATCCGTATCCATTTGATCAAATCCGCTTGATCGGGATCAAGCTATATAATACGAGAGACGTTCTTGGAGTCTCCAAGTACTCGTAGTCGTACTCATCATTGAACAAATTTATTGCCGTGTGCGATACCAAGCTGACAGTGAATCTGGTAATATCCCTTCTGGCCTGAAATGACCAGAGATGTTCAGTACATCACTGCCTATTGATAACCAACCCATGGGCGTAGCGTGTGTGCTATAGCTAGCTGACGACGACGCAACGTCACAAATAAGGCATTCCATATGTGATATGGGCTCGTAGACGCGTGTGCGGTGTGTGCGTGTCCGAGTTATACCCGAACAAGAAACCGATACGAGGATCAAAGTTAAGCTGTGAGACACAATGCAACAACCGGCGTAATCTGTAGCACGTCACCCTCTGGCCCTGCTGGATTATTAATTAGGCAGATGTCACGGTACCAAAAATCCGAAATCCTAGGATCCACGAGGTAGGCCGGCTACCTCGGGTAACTGCAACTCCCTAATCAGGAAACACCACGGCCGGAAATAGCTACCGCCCGCAGACGCACATGCGGCTGTGTATTTCCACCCAAAAATGAGAAAACCCCGTCGCCGAATCGGCAGCTGTGCTGACACGTCCGGCGCGCAGATTTGCCTCGGCAGCGACACCAACCCAACGGAACCAAGCCGGCCATTCCTCAATCCTCCTCGATCGGCATCCGCATCGTGCCGACGACCGGCGCCGCCATCGACACCGGTGCCAACCCGCACGACCACCGAAGCGAGGAGAAGGATGCACACCGCCGCCCACTTCGCCCGCCGCAGCGCCTCCTTCCACTTCCACGAGCGCTCGCGCGCACACGTGTACAAAACCACCGCAGCCGGGGCACTTCCCGCCTCGCTGACGAGCGGGGCCCGGCGCCCACCGCGAACACGCCTGCTTCAGCATTGACGTGGCAGCCGGCCCGGGCCCACCCCCATATCCCACCCCGAGCCGATCGAGCCGCCACTCGCCGGTCGTCGCCTCCTCCAGAGCCCAGCCGCCTATATATAACCGTCCCGAACGCCTCGCCGAGACATCACCACCGGTCACCGAAACGCAGCAGCTGACAGCCACCTGACGGAAAGCTAGCTAGCAGCTGAGCTGAGCGCGCGAGTGAGGAGGAAGAAGAAGCGCTAGCTACCGCTGCTGCTTCCTCTCGCAGCAACGAAAGCTCCATCTGCTTGCTTGCACGCACACCTCCACCTGACCACCGCCATGGGCGGCAGCGCGGAGGCGAACGGCGGCGGGGCGGGGGCGACGTTGCGGGTGCCGATGCCGGCGCCGCGGCCGTTCCTGGACACGTTCCGGGGGAACCTCAAGGAGACCTTCTTCCCGGACGACCCGTTCCGCGGGGTGGTGCGGGAGCGCGGCGTCGGGCGCCGGGCCGTGGCGGCGCTGCGCTACTTCTTCCCGTTCCTCGAGTGGGCGCCGGCCTACACGCTGGGGACATTCAAGTCCGACCTCATCGCGGGGATCACCATCGCCAGCCTCGCCATCCCGCAGGGCATCAGCTACGCCAAGCTCGCCAGCCTCCCGCCCATCCTCGGACTCTGTAAGCTGCTCTGCATGCAAGCACTCTGTTCTTCAGTGTTCAGGCGCCATTGCCTCTATTGTTTCTGCGCCGGCGTCGGCATGCACTGCACCTGCACGAACGTCCTGAAACACGAGGGCCAGTGTGGATGCTAACGTTCGACTGTGCACTGCAGACTCGAGCTTCGTGCCGCCGCTGGTGTACGCGCTGATGGGGAGCTCCAAGGACCTGGCGGTGGGGACGGTGGCGGTGGCGTCGCTGCTCATCGCCTCACAGCTCAGCAAGGAGGTGTCGCCGACGGAGAACCCCGCGCTCTATCTGCACCTCGCGTTGACTGCAACATTCTTCGCCGGCGTCTTTCAGGCATCGCTCGGCCTCCTCAGGTATGAACGACGATGCTACTGGCTAGTGGCTACAATGTACTCTGTGTATGCACTGGCTCTCATGGCAGATTAAGCTTAATTCATAAGCCTCTCCTGTCTCCGCCTCCCAAAAGCATTACGTAGTTGGTGAATGAAGAAGGAAAAAAATGCCAAAAGTGTAGTGCAGTAGCTAACTTGTCAAAAGTCAGTTTCTAGAGTAACTATTATTCTACTACTAGTAGTGCCACTGACTCTACTACAGAGTAACAACTGCTGTGATCAAATGATAGATGGTCGAGTGAGTCTTCAGTCTTCACCAAGACCGGATTTTTTTAGGGCGTGGTAATAAGGTTTTAGGTGAAAAGCTACCGAGACTTTTAACTGCCGACTAATATGTAATCTGGTGCACATGCAGGTTGGGGTTCATCGTGGACTTCCTGTCGCACGCGACGATCGTGGGGTTCATGGCGGGCGCGGCGACGGTGGTGTGCCTGCAGCAGCTCAAGGGCATGCTGGGCCTCGACCACTTCACCACCTCCACCGACGTCGTCTCCGTCATGGACTCCGTCTTCACGCAGACACACGAGGTACATACTAATCTCCTACATTCCTACTCATCCACCATGGATATGGATGGACCATGCGTGTGTGGCCGTGTGCACGACACGGCGGCGGCGAAGGCACGGGCAGCCTCTGGAGCTGGCTCTCCCTGATCCCTGCCCCTGCCCCTGCCCTGCAGCAAGGTGAGGCTACGTCGCGTTGCGTGCGCGTCCGGCAAGGCGGCCAGGCCAGGGCAAGGGCCGACCTGCACCTGCAGCGGCGACAGGGACACGGGTGCATCCTTGCATTTGTTGCTTGCTGCAGGGTTCCATGTCACGGGCGATACGATATCGATTTTTCTTTTTGGGTCCCGTCGTTTTCGAGAATTCCGGATGCTCATTCATTTGGAGAGTCATTTTATTATACTTACCAACTAAACTAATCAATTTCCCTGTTCCTGACGCACTTGGTCGGTTTTGGATGATTGCAGTGGCGATGGGAGAGTGTCCTACTCGGTTGCGGCTTCCTCTTCTTCCTCCTCCTCACCCGCTTCATCGTAAGTAGTTCGTAGTAATTATTTTTTTATCCCACTCACTCAGCTCTATGAATATAATGACTTTCACCTCAGAATAAATCATCGTAAGCCCCATTTTTACTTTTATTTAATTTGAGATGAAGAGTAGTTCTAGTCTCTCCCTCGATTTTTCCTCTAAACATGTAAGCGGGATCTACTCTAATAGAAAAGGTTAGGCACGAGAATCTGTGGGGAAAGGCTCGTCCAATCATACTAAAAGGAGTAATACGAGGACCACAAGAGAATCGCCTAACCATGGCGAGTTTTCACTTTCCCTCATTCTCTTATTGTTACTTTGTGTGCATGATTGACGATCATGACGTAATACCGCACTCGTACTAAGACTGTGACCGGAGATAGATAGCCCAGCTCATTTGGTTTCACTACTTTTAGGGGATAGTTATGACACGAAATTGCAACGTACGTAGACAAGACACTTGCAACGCCGTTGTCTCTTCTGAAACAAAAATCTTACCTACAACATCAGTAATAATTCTAAACAAGTGATAAAGGTGTTTTGTAATTTGTTAGAGTTGATATATATAGCACGTTTGGTTCAAGTGATCTAGTCGGCTAGCCGCTAGCCCCTAGTAAATCCGTGACTGCTAGAGAAGCAGAGACAAGTTTGTCAGTGTCATGACTGACGACGATTCATGACTTGGAGGCATCATCAAAGGACGGGATCTCGTGATCCAATTGGTGGGCGACAATATAATGCATGGCATCGACCCATCACCAGGCACTTTTGGGTAGCGTACACTACAGATGCATCGGCGAAGAGAAGATCCAATCTGCCTGCCCAGCCTGCCCAGCTTTGGCTTCTATACACATCGGACTGACATCTCCCTAGCTATCATATCCTCTTTTATACCAGCCAAAATATCAGCCTCTGAATATTCTCATCACATAAAGTACTACGTATAGTAGTATTACATTCTCAGAGTAGTCCAATTCGACCTCTTTTTATACATCGCTTGCCTTTGCGTCCGGAAAACAAAAACAGCCCCCATGTCTTGTCGTGTTCAAGATGCTAATCATGGAGCCGTCACGTACAGAATCACTGTTCCGGATTAGTAGAGCTTAGTGTGTGCCCTCTTTGCAGCCGTTGCATGATTGTACCAGACGTATCAGCTTTTGGCACAAACAGCTTTGCGTTCTGACTTCCCCGTGCATCAGCTTCATTCATATTTGATACTCTGGAAAGTGATAGGATCCAATTTCATGGCTAGTGTTGAGAAGCAGGCCTGTTGAGAAGAAAAAGAACATGTCAACAATTGCAAGACGCCAAGATCCACCAACCAAACTTTTCCACTGCGTTGTAGATTTGTAGTTTCTCAATTGTCCTGTCAGTCAGCTTATCTGACTTTGTCTAGCCTGTGTGATCGCAGCTTATCTGGCTTGTGCGATCGAGAATGGATAGAATCCATGGTCAGTCAGCTGTCGCCGAAGATTCTGAACTCTGTAGTTTCAGAACGTCTGTCTGTCTGAACTTTTTTCTTTTTGAAAATTTCTGTCTGAACTTTTACGTCTAAGCAAAGTAGAATATGAACATGTCAACCATTGCGTGTTTTTACAACAGGATGAACTTCATGTTTCAAAGTCGTCTAGTTTTAATAGTAATCTAATCTTATTACTTGTTCTGACAGAGCAAGAGGCGGCCCAAGCTATTCTGGATCTCCGCGGCGGCGCCGTTGACATCGGTCATCCTTGGGAGTGTCCTGGTGTACCTCACTCATGCTGAAAACCATGGCATTCAAGTGGTGGGCAGAGCACTTCTTCTGAACTATGTCTTATATACAATAAAAACATCACATTATCAGCAAGAAATGCATGAGCAGGCAGAAAACAAATGGTTACTGATTCATAACATTTTTCTTCCTTCGGTGTAATAGATCGGTTACCTCAAGAAGGGTCTGAACCCACCATCGGTCACGAGCCTGGAATTCTCGCCACCCTACATGATGCTTGCGCTCAAGACTGGGATCATCACCGGCGTCATCGCCCTCGCTGTAAGTCTTATGATGCCTGTAACTGAAAAAGAGTTTATTTTCATGGAATATATATATATATATATATATATATATAGATATAGATATAGATAGATAGATAGATAGATAGATAGATAGATAGATAGATGACGCATGCAAGTACTTACAGTGTTCTGCTCTCATCAAATGCAGGAAGGCATTGCCGTCGGGAGGAGCTTCGCCATGTTCAAGAACTACAACATCGACGGCAACAAGGAGATGATCGCGATCGGGACGATGAACATCCTGGGCTCCTTCACGTCCTGCTACCTCACCACGGGCCCCTTCTCGCGGTCCGCCGTGAACTACAACGCCGGGTGCAAGACGGCCATGTCCAACGTGGTCATGTCGCTTGCGGTGATGGTCACGCTGCTGTTCCTGACGCCGCTCTTCCACTACACCCCGCTAGTGGTGCTGTCGGCGATCATCATCTCCGCGATGCTGGGGCTGATCGACTACCAGGCCGCGGCCCACCTGTGGCAGGTGGACAAGGTGGACTTCTGCGTCTGCATCGGCGCCTACCTCGGCGTCGTCTTCGGCAGCGTCGAGGTCGGCCTCGTCGTCGCCGTCTCCATCTCCGTCCTCCGCGTCCTGCTGTTCATCGCGCGGCCGCGGACCACGGTGCTCGGCAACATCCCCAACTCGATGGTGTACCGGAGGATGGACCAGTACGCCGCCGCGCAGACGGTGCCCGGCGTGCTCGTGCTGCGCGTCGACGCGCCCATCTACTTCACCAACGCCAGCTACCTGCGGGAGAGGTAAGCGATTAAGCACGCAGCTCGATCAACGGATTCCATGGATGGATGGCGAGGACGATCTCTGGAGATCTTAAACCCGTGTTGTGTTGATTTGATCAGGATCTCGCGGTGGATCGACGACGAGGAGGAGCGCACCAAGAGTATGGGCGAGATGGGCGTGCAGTACGTTGTGCTCGACATGGGTGGTGAGTAGTCAGTCAGTTGCATTGCGTGGTTTTCTCTCAACTCTGAAACTTGCTCGATCTGCATCAGAGACTTGATCTGTCTTCTCCTGTGGGTGCAGCTGTCGGTAGCATCGACACGAGCGGGACGAGCATGCTGGACGAACTCAAGAAGTCCCTGGACAGAAGGGGGGTGCAGGTAAGAGCAGAAGCAATGCCACTCCCATCCTCTATTCCTCTGAATGGCTCCAGGCAGAGTTCTGAAATGCATGCCATGGATGAACATGAACCACGGCTGATTGCTCTTCCGTGTGTCTTTGATTGATTCAGATCGTTCTGGCGAACCCGGGCAGCGAGATCATGAAGAAGCTGGACAGCTCCAAGGTGCTGGAGCGGATCGGCCACGAGTGGATCTTCCCGACGGTGGGCGAGGCGGTGGCGTCGTGCGGCTACGTGCTGCACTCGCACAAGCCCAAGGACAGCGCCGCGTCCCATGAGAACATGGTCTGACTGATTGATACAAGGACCGTCAACCGTGTCCATGTGTGTAGTAGTATGGTCGAGTCTGACGTAACCTGTCTGTCACGTGAACCGAGATGAATTATAACGCGTCTCGAGTATTGTACACCTACACGTCGAGGGAAAAAATCAGAGAAAGAATCCCACCCGTTTTTTTTTGGTGAAGAAAAACCATCTCGACATGGTCTTTGTATGTTCAGACATGCAGTGCGTTCGCAGTTTGCTAACCATACTTGTGGCCTGAAAGAAAACACTGAAGTTATGCTTTGATCTCATATAACTCATTGTACATAAATTCAAATTAATTTAAACAAAACGACTAAACGAGAATGCTAACCGACACGGGCAACGACAAGGCATTGAAATGGAGCAATGGAGGTGATGGCACAGCACATTTCCATGCTAATATCCACTCCTCTACTTATGCCGAGCAGCACTCTGTTCCATTAGCCGAGCAGCACTCTGTTCCAGAGACATTCGCGTCCTCAATGGCCTCCACGAGAGAGAGAGAGATTCCTTTCCGAAGGGGAACCCAAAGAACAAACAATGACACTTTTTTTTTTTTTTTTTTTTTTGGAGAATCATGACACACAGCCTTGTACAACAATCAGACTAAATGAGAAAAAAGGCCCACGAGGACAAGCCAGCCCACAAAATACACAAAAAGGCCTACAGAAAACAATCGACCGATGACGACACAGCCGGCTGCTGATGGTTAGAAATTCCGAAATATTGTTTGACAAAATCGAGAGCAACCCGTCAACGGGTGACAAGTCCGTGGCCCAGCCCAAGAAAGCCCAAATCCCACACCGTCTTCTTCTCTGCAACTGAAGCCGATTTCCCTCCGAATCTCTTTTCTCCCAAAATCTCCCGATCCCATCGTCCGCAATCCAAATCCTCGAGTCGAGCGCTTCCTTCAATCAATCCCCCAAAACACCGCCGGAATCGTGATGGCGTCCGGATCGAGCGACGTCGGGAACGTCTCCTCTTCGCCGGCGTCGATTCTCCTCGCCAACGAGGCGCACATCGCCTTCAGCAGGAACCACACCACGGCTAGAGCCAAAAGATTGAGGGGCAAGGGCAACTCTACCGTGGAGGTCACCTTCTGGACCGCTGATCCACTGGATGTGTCCTTCTACACCCTCTACTGGAAGCCTCACATGGCCATCTGTTGATAGTTGTTATTGATCAATTTTATATGTCAATCAGAGAGAGAAAGAGGGATATAATCTGTTCACCACCATAGACTTAGGGTTTAAACTGACAGATTCCACAAGTTTTGGTGAATATGTGTTTTCGCAGGGGATTATCAGGAAAACATCCAAGGCCCACATGTCATGATTACATAGAGAGAAAGACCGACTCTAGAAGACTCCAGAAGGCAAACCCTGGAAGCGGAGCCCCACCTGGCATAGGGGTGGGTCGGCCGACTCCGTGGGTGGGTCGGGCGATCGCCCACCTCCACCAATCGGTGGAGGCTCGCGGATCTCCGCCTCCACCGACCTTGAGGAGCAATAATTATCGTCCATTTAGGTCGGTTTGATCCGATGGCCGTGGTGCATCCTAGGGGCTATATATTCGAGCCCCCGGCCCCCGGCTAAACCCTAATTCATTCTAGAATTCATTATTCAGAGGTAGCCATCAAGCAAAGCCGGGGTTTAGAGAGAGATCTCCACCAGAGAATTAGAATAGCTACTCTAGATCTTCAAGTTCTACATAGGTTTAGACTAGATAGAGGAAGAATCGGGCGCCTGTGCTCGGATTTCCGGATCTTCATCATCAGAATTTGGTATTATCTTATATCTATTCTTGTGACTTTATTTTAATATCATTATGTTTCTATTTATTATGTTCCTAGTTTATTCTAGTTCTACATTTGATATGGTTATGATTGGTAATAAGTTTATGTATATGTTTGCAAAGCGCTTAGCTCTCTTCGGGAGGGTTAGGTGGTAGATTTCATGTAAGCATGGTGCTTAGATGCCGTTTACTGCAAATGCACCCTATTGGCCGGGTAGTGTGGTAGATCGTGGAAGTGACAGCCCATTGAGTCCTTTGTATTCCATCCCCGTTGGTAGGTCTAGCAACCAAAGTTGCGTAGTAAGTCCCGCTATGTCTTGGCTTGTTATAGCAATGATCCTTATACATAGATGAAGAGTCTTTTGTGCTATATGTGATAGTGTAGAGTTGGAGTAGATGAATGACTTAGTAGATTAGAACCTACATAGGATTTATATTTCTTGCACTAATCGATGTCAACCTATCTTTTGTGAGTAGTCTATATCTAATCTCGTGTGATTTATACCCCGAGCTTATTACTTTATATTCCCTTATTTATCATGGTTTACCCCTCTCCAAAGTATGTGACAAGAAATCAATCACTCATAAGTAGTCGTGTTTAGCAAGTTCATCTCATTGTTTAAGTCCTTAGTTCTTTCCTTTGAGCTAAATATAAATAACGATACCTCGGAATACTTCCCGGTAAAATGCTACGATGGTGTATTATCTCGTTCGCTTGATCCCATATTTTTCTTGATTAGAGGAGCAGTTTCTATACCAACACTTCTGGCGCCATGCTAGGGATGACAACTTAGCGTGAGTGGTGTTAGAAGTGTCAACAAGTATTTTTGGCGCCGTTGCCGGGGAAGGAATAAACTTTTAGAGAAAAATTGCTTAAGCAGATACTTAGAAAATGAGTGATTGTCACTAGTCACCTCTACTTTGGCAGGTTCACCCCTGTTGTTTTTCTTTGTCTATATTTTATACAGGGTATTTGTAAGTGCATTCGCCCCCGGTGTGGGTTTTGGATAATTAATGACAACCAAATTAGGGACTAACATATTTATCAAGCATAATCTGCAGGTGTTAGTCCATTCATGGAATTGATCGAAAACATTCGGTGAATTATAGCACCCCCAAAATTTCATTGGATGGACGGTGTTTCTACTCAAGTGGCTACAAAGTTTTATCTTTTCTTGAGTTATAGGAAACGCCGCACTATCAAGAGGGATGCAAATTAAGTTGGTAAGATGAGGATAAAGGTGCTCAGGTCAAAGTATATAATGCGCTTGAGAGACACGCTTGCACCCACACACACTTAGAATATTTCTCTTCTGCCAGGGTGCGTCGGTAGTACTGACGTTTTTCGTTGGTAGTACCGGCAAGTCAAAGCTGAGCCTTAGCTTTTGTCTGAAGGTTGCGCAAAAATGAACTGTCGGTAGTACTGGGCTCGGGTCGGTAGTACCGGCCTGCGTCGGTAGTACCGACATAACGCCGGTAGCACCGGCAGGCCAAATTTGCGCATGACCCTTGGGGCGCGCAGATTTGACCTGTCGGTGGTACCGACCTTTTGTCGGTAGTACCGACGCTAGCCGGTAGTACCGGCTCAGGCCCGGTAGTACCGGTAGGTCATTTCTGCGCACTTCTTTGGCGACTGTAGGGAGCCCTTCCAACGGTCAGATCTGAGAGTCGGTAGTACCGACGTTTGGCGTCGGTAGTACCGACAGTTATTCTGGACATATGTATAAATAGCTCTCTCCTCTTTTCTAACCGTTACCTCAGCTATTCCCACGCCCTCACATCTGAGAAAACAGCCTCCAAGCTTTGACTCACCCACTCTCTCTCCCTCTTTGCTCCTAGACTTCAATCCGTGAAAGATTCAAGCTAGAGAAGTGAGATTTGAGAGTTGGGAGCTTCGATCTGCGACTTGAGCACTTGGTTTCCCCGTCTTGTCGGTTGGTTTGCATTTGTTACTCTTGGGTTCTTGGAACCCTAGCCGGCTAGGCGTTCTTCGTGGTTGCCCGTGTTGATTCACTTGTGAGGGCATCCCGAAGTGTCTCAGTATTACCCTTGATTCTTAGTGGAAATCTCGAGCTAACCTTTGTGGTTGCTTGAGGAGGAGACCTAAGTGGTCGACCTTCGTGGTCACCTCAACAACGGGACGTAGGAACTCCTTCGTGGGGATTGCCGAACCTCGGGAAAAATATCTTGTCTTGCCGAGGAGGTAGCTTCGTCTACCCTTGTTCTTTGTGTTGTTCGTGTTCCTTCTCTTCCACCTTCTTTCTTAGGTAAACAAGAGCCGATCTACGAGTTGGAGAAAAACCAACTCAAGGAACTTCAGCATCATCCTCTACAACATCTACAAGAGTGGGGTAACACTCGATCTGAAATCAAAACTCAATTTACTCGATTTCGTAGTCCTCTTAGGGCGTCGGTAGTACCAAAGCAGCTTTCGTCGGTAGTACTGGGCTGGTTACCACCGCAGTACGGCTCAAACGCGTCAGGGTACCGACAGCATTTAACTTCCGCAATTTGAGTTTCGAGTTTCGGGTTTTAAAGATAGGCCTATTCACCCCCTCTAGGCCAATTAGGTCCTTTCAATTGGTATCGAGCCCGGTTCTCGGATATACGCTTAACCGCGTGAGGAACAACATTGGCCAAGATGGATGAAGCCACACAAAAGCAAATGATTGAGCAAATCACAGAAAAGATCTCAACTACACTACAAGTGCAGCAGCAAGAGCAGATGATGAAGATGCAAGATCAACTCACCAAGTTGTCGCAGCTCTTAGAAAAGAAAAGTAGTGAATCATCAAGTGAAGGCGGCGACAAAACTCCCAAGAGCTATAACAAGATGCCATTTGAGTACGCTCATCGAGCAAGAGCATCAACCCCGGCTTGCCCATGATCAACCCCGGCAAGCCACCTCAATTTGATGGTGTAAGGTACACCGATTGGTCTCATAGAATGAAGCTACATCTTATTGCAGCAAGATGTTGGGAAGTTGTAAGTGTTGGCATAGATATACCGGAAGATCCAAGCAAATGGGGACCCGAAGATGAAAGAGACTTTCATCTCAACGCAATGTTAAAGAACCTTGATCTTGCAATGTCTCAACATGGAGGACAACAACAAAGTCATAGGTATGACCAATGCAAAGCAAATTTGGGAAACCATAAGAGTTTCATTTGAAGGAGACAAGAGTGTAAGGGTTGGCAACACAGAGCTCTTACAACACAAGCTTGAGAATTTCAAAATTCGTGAAGAAGAAACAACCAAGATGTTCTTTGATAGATTCATGACCATGGTAAATCAAATTAGAGCACTTGGATCAACATGTTGGGATGACAATGCAACAGCAAGAAAAATTTGTAGAATCTACAGAACAAAGAATAAAGAGCTTGCCTCTCATCATGGAAAAGGAAAACTATATGATCATGACACCCCAAGAAATGCTTGCAAAATTGATGCAAAAGATGAGGTCTTGGATGATGAAGCCAAGGAAGCAACGAGTGAAAGTAAGAGCATTGCCCTTTCGGCATCCCAAGGAGGTGAATCAAGCCATCACCACAAAGGTTGTTGTGGTAAACATAAGGATGATGATGATTTTGATGAAGAACAAGCTATGTTAGTCGGCAACTACAAGAACTATTTGAGGATGAAGAAAGACAAGATGAGAAGGTATGGAGGAAACAAGCCATACAAGAAGAGGTTTTGTTATGAATGTGGTGACACCGGTCATCTTGCCGCCGATTGCCCCAACAAAGGGAAGAAGTCAAGATATCACAAGCAAGGTGACAAAAAGTACAAGGACAAGAAGAAGGGTGAAGCACATATAGGTCAAGAGTGGCACCGGACAAATGATAGTGATGATGAAGATGACAATGGGACAAGTGTTGCTGCAATTGCCATTCAAGGGACTTCTACCGCAACATCACTCTTCACCAACACCTCTTCATCACCAAAACTCTTCGCCAACCTCTCCGACGACGAGGATGAAACTCCTATTTGCCTCATGGCACTAGGAGACAAGGTACAACTCGACTCCTCCTCATCTCCATCTCATGATTGTGATAGTGATGATGAAGATGATGAGAACTATGCCTCAAATTTGTTCAAGAAATATGGTAAAGCCGCTGCAACTAAAATCTTGAAGCTAATTATGGCAAAAGATAAGCTTGAGTCATGTATTGAGTCGCAAGGGGAATTGCTCCTAAAGGAAAGGGAGAAGACCCAAGGACTTGAGGCATGTCTCTCCAAGGAAAAGGAGAAGGTTGAGAAATTGAATGTAGAATTGTCTTTAGCCAAGGATACTAATGAGCGCTTGGCTAAGGAACATTCTTCACTCAACGACTCTTTGGCTAGCATAAAGAATGATCATAGTTTGACTCAAGAAAGCCTTACAAGCTTGACAAATAAATATCATGAGCTTGAGTTAAACTATGAGAAACTTTGGACTAGCACTTCCACTACCTCCAAGGATGCCAAAGCTTCTACAAGTAAAAACTGTGAAAAGTCCTCAAAAATTGATGTAAATGCTTGTGCTACTAATCTTGATGAGCTAGCGAAGAAAAACAAGGAGATTCAAAGATTGAACACAATTGTCAAGAAAGGTTGCAAATGCAAGGATAAGCAACCGGCAAATGTGTTCAAAGCATCAAGGCACCCCATCATCAAAGATGGCCTCGATATAATAGGTACAATGGTAAGTCAAATGGAAGGAACATGGTGAATGGAGTGGCATGTGTTAAGTTCAACAAAGGTGTACCACTTGTTGACCTTATTGATAAGGTAAACAATGCCACTCCACCCACAAGTCCACGTGCAAGCAGCAAGAACAACAAGAAGCAAAGAAGTGGAGGTGCCCAAGCAACAAGTGCCTATCTCACACAACAATATTTGTGATTACATGTGTTGTTGGGACAAGGATGGAAAGATTGTTGTGAGATATGTTGGAGCTCTCAAGAAGAGACAAATCTTGAGAAGTGTTTGGGTTCCCAAGTCTTATGTGTCTAACCCCTAGGTTCCAACTCGACCTAAATTAAAGGCTTGAACTTGTCTTGCAGGAATACGCCTCCGGTGGACCAAAATGGGTGCTTGATAGTGGCTGCACCAACCATATGACCGGGCGGAAAGCATGTTCTCCTCCTTTCAACCAAATGCTTCATCAGTGAAAGGATTGTCTTTGGTGACAATAGTAAAGGAGATGTTCTTGGATTGGGTAAAGTTGCTATCTCAAATGATAATTCCATTTCCAATGTTTTACTTGTGGATTCGTTGGGATACAATTTGTTGTCCATTTCACAACTTTGTGTAATGGGCAACAATTGTTTCTTTACGGATAAGGGTGTGAAAGTCTCTAAGAGATTGGATTCCTCTATTGTCTTTACCGGTGAATTGAAGGGCAAGCTCTATCTAGTTGATTTTTCATCTAGTAGAGTGGGGTCCAACACTTGTTTAGTGGCAAAATCTAGCATGGGCTGGTTATGGCATCGCCGACTAGCTCATGTTGGCATGAGGAACTTGGCCGATCTCCAAAGGGGCGGACACATCCTTGGACTAACAAATGTTTCTTTTGAGAAAGATAGAATTTGCAAGGCATGTCAAGCGGGCAAACAAGTTGGAGCCAAACATCCCGCGAAAATATCGTCACAACTACAAGACCTCTTGAGCTACTGCACATGGATCTCTTCGGACCCAATGCTTACATAAGCATTGGAGGTAACAAATATGGTTTTGTAATTGTTGATGATTTTTCTCGCTCCACTTGGGTATTCTTTTTGAAGGACAAAAGTGAGACCCAAGGGATCTTCAAAAAGTTTGCTAGAAGAGCTCAAAATGAGTTTGAAGTGAAGATCAAGAAAGTGAGAAGTGACAACGGGACGGAGTTCAAGAACACCAACATTGAAGCATTTCTTGATGAAGAAGGCATCAAGCATGAGTTTTCGTTTCCATACACTCCACAACAAAATGGTGTTGTGGAGAGGAAGAACCGGACACTCATCGAAGCCGCAAGAGCAATGTTGATGAATACAAGATTTCAAAAAGACTTTTGGGCGGAAGCGGTTAACACGGCATGTCATGCCATCAACCGCTTGTACTTGCACAAGATAAGGAACAAGACCGCCTACGAACTTCTAACCGGTAAAAAGCCTAAGGTGGACTACTTTAGAGTGTTTGGATGCAAGTGTTTCATACTTAAAAAGAAATCCAAAGACTCTAAGTTTTCACCTAAGGTTGATGAAGGGTTCTTACTTGGTTATGGCACTAACGAACACGGCTACCGCGTTTTCAATGAGACCACCGGTCAAACTGAAATAACGGTAGACGTGACTTTTGATGAAAGCGACGGCTCTCAAAAAGGGCAAGTCAATGCTGAGATTGTAGGTAAAGAAGAACCATCACATCAAGTGATCAAGAAGCTAGCTACCGGAGAAGTCAAACCCGTTGAAGAGGAAGATGATGATGCACAAATGCAAATTCCTCATGGTCCTACCATGCATCATGGATCAACCGATGCTCATGATGATGCTTCCACAAAGAAGAAAGGATCATGACTCAAGAGAACAAGCAAATGAAGATGCTCCACAAGATCATGAAGTAAATCAAGGAGATGACCAAGATGATCAAGACCTTGATTTTTCAATTAATCAAGGCAATGAAGATGAAGATAACAGCCCCATCCAAAGAAGAACAACAACGCCTCACCCAAGAGTTCATCAATCAATTCAACGGGACCATCCCGTTGATAGCATTTTGGGAGACATCAAAAGAGGGGTAACAACACGCTCACGCTTAGCGGGTTTTACGTGAGAATTACTCTTTTGTTTCTTCCATTTTGCCGAAAAAGGTGGAGGATGCTTTGCGGACCCGGACCGGGTAATAGCCATGCAAGAAGAATTGAACAACTTCACCAGGAATGAAGTCTGTCCTTGGTGGAAAGACCCAAGCAAAATGTTATAGGTACCAAGTGGGTCTTCCGCAACAAAGAAGATGAATACGGCGTGGTTACAAGAAACAAGGCACGGTTGGTTGCCAAAGGTTTTACTCAAGTTGAAGGTTTGGACTTTGGGGAGACCTATGCACCCGTAGCTAGGCTTGAATCTATTCGTATATTACTTGCCTTTGCTTGCTCACCATGATTTCAAGTTGTTTCAAATGGACGTGAAAAGTGCATTCCTCAACGGCCCCTCTCCGAAACGGTGTACGTGGAGCAACCACCGGGTTTTGAAGATCCACATTGTCCCAACCACGTCTACAAGCTCTCCAAAGCACTCTATGGGCTCAAGCAAGCCCCTAGAGCTTGGTATGATTGTCTCAAGGACTTCCTAATCAAACAAGGGTTTGAGATAGGAAAGGCCGATCCCACTTTATTTACTCGCAGAGTCAATAATGATATTTTTATATGCCAAATATATGTCGATGACATTATATTTGGTAGTACTAATGATGTTCTCTGTGAGCAATTTAGTAGGATCATGACCAAAAGGTTTGAGATGTCCATGATGGGAGAGTTGACGTACTTTCTTGGTTTTCAAATCAAGCAACACAAAGATGGCACGTTCATAAGTCAAACAAAGTACACCTCCGACATGCTAAAGAAGTTTGACATGAACGAGGCCAAGCCCATGAAGACACCAATGCCTACAACCGGACATCTTGATCTTGATGACGACGGCAAGGCCGTAGATCAAAAGGTATATCGCTCCATGATTGGATCCTTGCTTTACCTTTGTGCATCTAGGCCCGATATTATGTTTAGTGTGTGCATGTGTGCAAGATTTCAAGCTAATCCGAAAGAATGTCATCTCATGGCCGTGTTAAGAGAATCTTTCGGTATCTTGTGTTCACACCTAATCTTGGCTTGTGGTATCCCAAGGGCTCCACTTTCACTCTACTTGGCTATTCCGATTCGGATTATGCCGGTTGCGGGTAGAGAGAAAGAGCACATCCGGACATGCCAATTTCTTGGTAAGTCTTTGGTGTCATGGAGTTCCAAGAAACAAAATTCCATTGCCCTTTCCACCGGGGAGTATGTGGCGGCGGTGCATGCCGTGCTCAACTACTTTGGATGAAGCAAACCTTGAGAGACTTTGGTTGTGAGCAAAGCAAGATTCCCTCTTGTGTGACAATGAGGGGGGTCAAGCTTAGTGACCCGAAGAAACCACTCTAGAACAAAGCACATAGACATCCGTCATCACTTCTTGAGAGACCACCAAGCCAAAGGAGATATCGATGTGCAACATGTGAGCACCGAATTTCAGTTAGCCGATATCTTCACAAAGCCTTTAGATGAGTCAAGATTTTGTGCTTTGAGGCGTGAACTCAATATCGTTGATTCTCGTAACATGGCCTGACATCTTGTGCACACTTGCTTGTTTTAGAATTGGATAAAATTCTTGTGAAAAATTGTGTGAAATTTCAAAATCTATTTTCACATCTCAAGCATGGCCATAGCTTTGTAATGACTTGATGAAATCTGGTCATGTTTGATTTGGTTCTAGTTTGCCATATGAGTTCACCCTAAATTCCCTTATCTGTAGTTCCTGCTGATCTGTCGGTGGTACTGGCTTCAGCGTCGGTGGTACCGGCTCCGGCCGGTGGTACCGACTAAGTGCCGGTGGCACCGCCAGTTCATTTTCCCGCAAGCTCTTCGCGCGCTGTCTCTGGCCCGCCGGCGGTACCGGGCCGTGGGCCGGTAGTACCGGCTCGCGTCGGCGGTACCGGCTGGGTGCCGGTGGCACCGCTAGGTCATTTTCCCGCACGGTCTCCGCGTGCGCTAGCTTGGCCTGCCGGTGGTACCGGCTCGCTGGTCGGTAGTACCGATACTAGATTTTACTGCGATTTTTTTGCCGACCGCAGTAACTCCTTCAGCCCCTTCTCTTCCCATCCCGACCCGCCCCTTCTTTTCCTCACTCGCGTGGCGACGGCGGCGGTTCTACCGCTGCCCCTCGCCCGATCTCCCATCTCCTCCGGCCCCTTCGTCCTATCTTCAAGGGCGAGCTTGCCCGGCCGTGGAGGACGCGTGGAGGCGCATTGCGGCCGCCGGGATCCTTGGTGCCGCCTGGTTCGGCCTCTTCCTCTCCGTGGAGCAAGGTATCTCGTGATCTCCCAATGCGCCTCATTCTAAGCCGATTCCTCGCTCCTAATCTCTTCCCTTAGTGTTCTCATGCCTATAGAATGCTTCTTGTGCAATTCCAATGGTCGATTTGAGCGATTGGAGGTGAAACCCATGCTCTACAGTGCCATCGGTGGTACCGGCCCTAGGGCCGGTGGTACCGGCCACTGTACAGCAAGGGTCTCCCTTCACTTTCTCCTCTCGATTTCATGCCGCATTCTACAGAGCTTCTGAGTAACCTTGTTGCACCTCTCCTTTGGTGCTGCCGGCATGGTTCGTGACACCGGGAAGCGGAAGAATCCTCCCGAATGCTCGTCCCGCGCCCGTGGTGTGGGTGGCGTGGCGATGTGGACTCTTTGCACGGATTGTCCGCAGCCGCGGGGTCCCCGCCCACACCCCGGTCCCTCCTGCTGATGATGGTGGTGATGAGGGCATCCCTGCTCCTCTCCACTCCCTTGGCATTCCGTGTCCGCCTGCCTCCCACGCCGACCGTGTTCGCAATCAAGAGCCTCAAGATGTTATTCAAGTGGAAGGGCGTGCCATTGATCCCAATGTTGTCCGCCGCTCGCCCGTTCACCTTGGTCAAGTTGGTATTGATCGCTCTCTTGATTGGCATCCAACCTTCAATGCTAAAATGAAGTGTCCGAGCACTCCTGCTGGCCATCAACCGGTTCTTGGTATTGACTACAAGAAAAGGCTTGCTGATCTTCGGACCCAACGCTCAGAGAATCCTTACAAGTTTGTCAAGTTTCCTGGTGTGGACGAGCGTTTTTTGTCCCAATTTCAGTTCGACTTCTACTCCTCAGTCCTCTACAAGGCTCACAGGAACACCAGGAATGGTCAACTCTTTCAGCACAAGTATGTGGTCCTCAAATCTATCACTGAGCTTGATCATCCTGAGATTCGTGCCTTGATTACCAAGTTGGAAGAGTGGCGCATCCTTCCTCTCTTAACCTTTCAGCTGGGTTGGAATGAGGAGATTATCTCTCAGTTTTGGGCAACTTTATGGGTGGACCAAGCGTCTCGTGTGTTTCATTGGATGACCCAAGGTATTCATTATCGCCTTGACTTCATCACCTTTTCTCGCTTGCTTGGCTTTGATCATAAGGATCGTGATTCCCCGTCGCTGTCTCGCATCTTTCCTGAGGGGATTTCTGCTGATGCCCTTGCTGCTGCTGAAATTTACAAGCCTAGTTTTTCCCCGATTTCAAGACTACTCACTGAAGCCCTACTTCTATGTGCTCAATAATATGCTACGGCACACCATTGATCCAAAGTTTGGGGATTCCATTCATATTTGGCTTGATGCTCCCAAGCTTCTGGTTCGCTTTGGTACTAATGGTGGAAGATTCAGCGTCTCTGAATTCATGTGGAACAAGATTGTGGCTGCCTCTGTGGACCACGGCAAGTACACCGCCCTACGCCCCATACATCATGCACATCATTGAGCATGTGGTTGGTTACAAGTTCTCGCATCCTTGTCGCATGCTCTGTTTGTATCAAGCATTTGGGTCCTCCAAATGCTCCTAGCTCTTCTGCTCTCTTGGGGCAAGTACTAGTGCGGCTCCGGATCGTGCTGCTGCTGGAGATGGGGCTGCACCTCCTGAGGATCGTAGTACTGGTGGTACTCTTCGTCATGTGCTACAGCGTTTCTTCTCGTACATGTGCTATTGTCAGAAGAAGAAGGCGTCGGCGCCTTCGTCGTTTGGAGGAGAAGGCGGTCTTCGACCTTCCTCTCCACTTCGTGAGTTCCGGAATCCCTATGCTGATTTTGATGCTATGCACGGGACTCGGAGTTGATGATGATGAGGGTCGTGCTATTCCTCTTGGATACTCTATGGAGGACACCGAGAGGGCTTCACTTATCGGGAAGTGTTTGGCCATGCTCCTCCTTCTGGTTCTCAGGTTCCTTCTTCCTCTCAGGCTGCAGCTTTTGCTCCTCCATTCGAGCAGTCCACCTCCTCTGATCCTTTTGGCAAGGGCTTGTTGGTGAACTATGACTTTGACGATGATGATGATGACTAGCAGTGCAGCCCCTCGTGCTTTCTCGCAGCCTACCCTTTTTGGCATTTGATGTCAAAGGGGGAGTGTTAGGCTTATCCTTATATAATAAGGTAGCTATCTATCGGTTTATCTTATCTCTATCTTAGTGGTGAACTATGTGTGGTGAACAAGAACTACTTGCGTGTGATGAATGATTGTAAGCTAAACACCTATGCTTATTCGATATATCTTGCTTGTGTTAGCTTACTTGTTTATGTATTGATGCAATGTTGTTTTAGAATGGTTATGATGTTCTCTCTCACATAATCATTCAACTTCTCTTAGTTTACTCTTGTGACTTTACTTGTCATCTTGCATCACGATATATTGCTTTTCACACACACTTAGGCACCCCACGAATTGCAAAATTTAGGGGGAGCTTGCTCTTATTGTATGCAATCTTGATTTGATTCAAGATTTGAAATTCCAAATCCTATGCATACAATAAGGGGGAGCTTCACTTGAATTTTGGAATTCAAAAGCTTTAATTCTTTCTATCTAATGTAAGCCTAAGTTGGTTGTCATCAATTACCAAAAAGGGGGAGTTTGTAAGTGCATTCGCCCCCGGTGTGGGTTTTGGATAATTAATGACAACCAAATTAGGGACTAACATGTTTATCAAGCATAATCTGCAGGTGTTAGTCCATTCATGGAATTGAACGAAAACATTCGGTGAATTATAGCACCCCCAAAATTTCATTGGATGGACGGTGTTTCTACTCAAGTGGCTACAAAGTTTTATCTTTTCTTGAGTTATAGGAAACGCCGCACTATCAAGAGGGATGCAAATTAAGTTGGTAAGATGAGGATAAAGGTGCTCGAGTCAAAGTATATAATGCGCTTGAGAGACACGCTTGCACCCACACACACTTAGAATATTTCTCTTCTACGCCGGGTGCGTCGGTAGTGCGACGTTTTTCGTTGGTAGTACCGGCAAGTCAAAGGCGAGCCTTAGCTTTTGTCCGAAGGTTGCGCAAAAATGGTACTCGGTAGTCTTGGGCTCGGGTCGGTAGTACCGGCTGCGTCGGTAGTACCCGACATAACGCCGGCAGCACCGGCGGGCCAAATTTGCGCATGACCCTTGGGGCGCAGATTTGACTGTCGGTGGTACCGACCTTTTGTCGGTAGTACCGACGCTAGCCGGTAGTACCGGCTCGAGCCCGACAGTACCGATGGTCATTCTCGCACTTCTTTGGCGGCCGTAGGGAGCCCTTCCAACGATCGGATCGAGAGTCGGTAGTACCGACGTTTGGCGTCGGTAGTACCGGCGGTTATTGGACATATGTATAAATAGCTCTCTCCTCTTTTCTAACCGTTACCTCAGCTATTCCCACGCCCTCACATCTGAGAAAACAGCCTCCAAGCTTTGACTCACCCACTCTCTCTCCCTCTTTGCTCCTAGACTTCAATCCGTGAAAGATTCAAGCTAGAGAAGTGAGATTTGAGAGTTGGGAGCTTCGATCTGCGACTTGAGCACTTGGTTTCCCCGTCTTGTCGGTTGGTTTGCATTTGTTACTCTTGGGTTCTTGGAACCCTAGCCGGCTAGGCGTTCTTCGTGGTTGCCCGTGTTGATTCACTTGTGAGGGCATCCCGAAGTGTCTGTATTACCCTTGATTCTTAGTGGAAATCTCGAGCTAACCTTTGTGGTTGCTTGAGGGAGGAGACCTAAGTGGTCAGACCTTCGTGGTCACCTCAACAACGGGGACGTAGGAACTCCTTCGTGGGGATTGCCGAACCTCGGGAAAAATATCTTGTCTTGCTGAGGAGGTAGCTTCGTCTACCCTTGTTCTTTGTGTTGTTCGTGTTCCTTCTCTTCCACCTTCTTTCTTAGGTAAACAAGAGCCGATCTACGAGTTGGAGAAAAACCAACTCAAGGGAACTTCAGCATCATCCTCTACAACATCTACAAGAGTGGGGTAACACTCAGATCTGAAATCAAAACTCAATTTACTCTGATTTCGTAGTCCTCTTAGGGCGTCGGTAGTACCGGCGGTTTTCGTCGGTAGTACTTGGCTGGTTACCACCGAGTCTCCGCTCAAACTGTCGCTGGTACCGACGGCATTTAACTTCCGCAATTTGAGTTTCGAGTTTCGGGTTTTTAAAGATAGGCCTATTCACCCCCTCTAGGCCAATTAGGTCCTTTCGGTATTAGCGATTGAATCGATTCATTCAAAACTCTCGATCATCGAGTCGGTTCAATCAAGAAGGAAGCTCGTCACCAATCAAGATGGTGAGAAGACCTTCTTGGAGTTCTCTGCTCCAACAATAGAGAACATCCGCACCGGTCCAGCAATACACACTAATATGGAGTTTGAGATCAAGCCAAGTCTAATCAACATAGTGCAAGCTATCCAATTCAGTGGAAAGGGACATGAAGATGCAAGTACACATCTACGGGACTTCATGGAAATTGGAAACACCATCGCCATAGATGGAGTTAAAGAAGACCTCATACTTCTTCGCCTCTTTCCATTCTCACTAGTGGGAAGAGCGAAGCAGTGGTTCTATGCAAATAAAGAAGATATCAATGCATGGGCGAAGTGTTCCAAGGCCTTTCTAGCAAAATTCTTCCCAATAGGCAAAACCAATGCCTTAAGAGAAAAGATTACCAACTTCCAACAGCAGAAGACGGAGACCATGTCAGAAGCATGGGAGCGTTTGCAAGGATACATCCAAGATTGTCCCCATCATGGAATGGAGGAATGGTTACTCATGCAAGGTTTCTATCACGGATTAACTCCGAAGACGCGTGAGCACCTAGATGCAAGCTGTTTGAAGGACCATTTTTATCACTCACTCTTGGGAAAGCTAAGAGACTTATGGAGAAGATAGCAGATAATCAAAGCTGGTCCCAAGACAACATTCAAGATTGCCATCAGAGTGAAGAAGCAATAGAAGAAGTGAATGCATTATCAACCAAGATGGATGCCTTACTCCATTGACTTGACCAGAGGGCCAAGTACAAGGAAGATCAAAGAGCAATCGAAGCAACGTATAAACAGAATTCAAGTCCCCTTGTAAGAAAGGTTCCACATTGGGTGCAACCACCCACTAATCAAGGTACACAATCGGGTAATTATACAAAGCAACCTACTTTAAGAGAGCTGGTTCTACAGCAGTCCAAGATCAACTCATCTATGGAGGATAGGCTTGCTGCTAATGACAAAATCTTGGAAAATTTAAGCATTAAAATGGATAGTTTCTCCTCTGCCATTAATGATCAATTAGATTTCAATAAGAAGATAGAAGAAAAGATAGCAAAGTTGGCCATTGCATTGCCTGTTGCCACTAACCCCGAGCGAGTGAGATCTATTACTACAAGAAGAGGGAGTTCCACCGAGATCCTCACTACCCAAAAGGAGCAAAAAGGCCAACCGTACTACCACCAGTGGCAGAAGAAGAAGAGAACTTCCAACCTGGGTTAGTAGAACTACCGCAGGTAGTACAAGATCAGGAAGCAAGACAACAATTTCGAGATACAAACTACCTACCATTTCCTCGGAGGAAGAGAGGACCACAACAGACAGATGAGCAGTTTGGTAAGTTCGTGGAGGTAATTCAAAAGTTATATGTCAATATACCTCTGCTGGACGCCATACAGGTCCCCACTTATGCCAAGTACATAAGAGATATTCTTAACAAGAAGAGACCACCGCCATCCAATGAAGTGATCAAGCTAACCGAAGAATGTAGTGCGGCCATCCTTAACCAACTACCGAAAAGAAGAAAGATCCAGGATGTCCCACTATCGATCGCACAATTGGAGATCAATATTTCAATAATGCACTCGTGATCTTGGAGCAAGTGTCGGTGTGATGCCCGCAGTGATCTACTACAAGCTCAACCACACGCACTTGAGCCAACATCAATGTGTCTACAACTAGCCGACCAATCGGTTCGCTATCCGTTGGGCATTGCTGAAAACATCCTATCAAGATAAGAGAGTTCTTCGTGCCGTAGACTTTGTAGTACGGATATGCATCCGAGACTCAAAGGTGTCACTCATCCTTGGAAGACCCTTCTTGAGCACCGCCAATGCACACATTGATGTCGGGAAAGGAGAAATCAAGTTCACAATAAATGGGCAAGAAGAGCAATTCGCATTCAAGTCAAAACAAGAGCTCAATAAATCCGCGAAGATGGTAGAAGAAGATCATACAAGTACAACCACCGGAGGCGAGGATGCATCTCTCGGGAACATCAAGGAATAAATATCTTGGAAGGTCCAATTCGGAGGACTTTAAAAATCCGAATCCTCGCCAAGGTAACTCGGTATTCATCCGCATTTTAAATTGCATCTCTTATAATTTTCTTAGACATATTTATTTCCAGCATTGCATTATAAAAATTCTCCGCCCCATATAAATAATTTTGCGGTGCGTTACAACCCGTTGAAAATATTTTATCGTGGTGGCACAAAAATTTATCATTTCATGCATTTAAATTAGTTTACCTTCAATTAAATTTCTGCATTGTTTATATTTTTATCATGGCATTTAGTGCTTGGTGGGTCCCTCACCATGGGTCCCACATGTCATAGACTACACCTCACATACATCAAATCACATAATTTTATCCACTTCCACTCACCTCCACTATCCTCTCTTTTCCACCTCCAATTCCACTCAACCGACCAAAGTTTACGGATGGAGGAAAGATCACGCAATAGCACATGAAATGGCAGCCACGTTGGCCACCACAGGGTGGGCGCCGACCCCACCATTGGGGCGGCCGACTCTCCCCTCCTCCTCTATAAATAGGCCTCTTCCCATGGTTTCCATGCACCACCCACACTCCAGAATTTTAGCCAAACCTTCGCTCTCGACTTCGTGTTTCCTGGAGAGAGTTAGAGAGAAGAGGAGAAGAGTAGGAAGAGAGAAGAAGTGAGAGAGTGAGCAAGAGTTTAGTAGTAAGTGAAGGGAAGGGATAGTGCTGAGTAGATCATCATAAAAATTAGTGGAGATGCTGTCCAAATAGGATAAAGATAATCTAAAATCAAGGGGAGGTTTGTCAAAATCAAGACCCGAAGTTTAGAAACTTTTTGTCATGAAGAATGACTAACCTGCGGACCGTGGCTTGTGGACGGCTAACCACTAACCTTGTGCTAATCCTTCTCTCCACCGGTGTTTGTTTTTATTTGTTTTGAGAAACTTGCGGGATGAAGGGGCGTCTTCCGGGGGATCTCGGGAACCTTCGGAAAATCGGGACAAGAAGTGCATCCCGCCGAACTCGGTGGCTGGTTCCGACATGAGTGTCGACCCACCACCAGCAGCACCTGCAGCAGCACCTGCACCACCACCACCAGCATCTCAGAGAGTCCTCATGAGAACATCCGACCTCGCCCTGAGAACCGCCGGGAGAAGGAGATATACAAGAAGCTCAAGAACAAGCGTTTCATCCACACGCCGCCATCGATCCGACACTACGCTAGAGACCGGGTATGGCTCAAGAATTTGACACAATTTTTCCACTAGTTGGTTGGACTTCCTTTGCAAACCTCACCGAGAAGGGGATTAGGCTCTTGACCATAGAATTCCTTAGCACCCTCAAATACACGGACAACTGGAGTTTATTTTAGAATGTTTGCTTTGGAATATTCTGTCTCTTGGAGAAACCTTAGTGACCTCCTAGGTTTCCCTCAAGATGCTCTCATAGACTTAAATGCAGCACTAGGTGATTTTGATGCACATAGGTTTTGGAGCGGCATTTCTAGAGCACCTTATCATATAGCACACCGCACCGCGGACATAGAGCATCCTACGCTTAGATTTTTGCATCGTTGGATAGGAGCCACCTTTTCCCACGATATGACGAAAGCAAGATCGGAATAGCCGACTTGCGGTTGCTTTATGCGGCTGTCAAGAAAGAAAGTGTCACTGTCCACCTCCTAGTGAACCATTGGATGAGTGTCCCCGGTTACAAAGTAGGAAGTGTGGCCATCTGCTTCGCTTATCACTCGCATTGCCACAAGCTTGAAATTGTTAGAGGGAGCTACTTTTGAGTACATTGAACATCATAGAGAATTTTATGACCTCTACACTTTTGGCCAAGGTCACTTGCGAAAAAGTGAATGATGTTTTTTATGCAAAATATGGTGAAGTCAGCGATCCGGTTACCTAACCCGGAACGGCTTTGTATTATGTGCAAGAATATCATGTTGAGTTGCGAGGCGAACCCGGTGAATGAGAGAGCACCTCGAAGAGTTCGCTCGGAGAGGGTGACAGGAAATCGTGAACCCGTTTGGCGTGGTGCCGAAACCGCCCGAGAAGAACCAGCGCATGCCAGTTTTAATGAGTGGAATGTACCTCAGCACCACTCACTAAACTCATGGGTGTACCCACCACAAAGCCAACCACATCAACCATTCGTGGTTTCTACCCACCATACACGAGCCGGGAACATCGTGAGCCGGGACCCTCACGGCCACCAAGATACTCTTATGACCCCTTTGGTACCACCGATGAAGAAGAAGAACCCCACCATGACTTTGAGCCACGTCGCCACTCCGATGCCACCGGTTTCATTTTCACCCGACGACACTATGATGAACAAGTAGCCTTCCGGCACAACACCACTTTGCCACTCACGAGATCGCCATGATCGGAGGTGGAATGACCAAAGAAACGGTGGAACCGAGACACCACCCGGACATTAGGCACCATTCAAGAGAGCCGGGGAAGAAGCCGCCTCCATGCTTTGCATGGCTTGGTGGACTGTTGCACATCCACTATCCACCACCGCCGCCGCAAGGCTAGCTTGGGGAGGACCCCCATTATCAAGATAAGTATTTCTTTCCTTTTGTTTTCGGTTTGTTCGTTTTTCGGTTTGTTTTATGCATTAAAAAAAAACCAATAAAAATTTGCTTGCTGTTTCAAGAAGTTTGTTTAGTTTGCTTTCTTTAAGTGTGTTTGCTTACATTTCAAGTTTGCCTTAAGATGAAAACCAAATAAAAAGAGTGTGCAAGTTTGTTTTCAATTCAGTTTGCTATAAATAAAATTGTGTAGACTTGAGGACCGCATGATGGAAATGATGAATAGTTGCTTTCTGCTCTAATTCTTTGCAAGTACCTAGCTTTAAATTTGAGTTCTCCCAAGATTTGGATACACTTGTTTAACAACTGAATTTACTCTACACCTGAAACCCGTGGGAGCATATGCTTAAACTAAGTCTAGGTAGTTGACAGACATGATATGATGATAGTCTGAGCTGCTGTTCATTGTGTTCCAAAGTGCCACTAAATTCTGGAAATTTGTTTGTGAAAATTATAAATGATTCATGATGAGTTCCTTATATGACAGAGAGTTAAAATTCCTACCACAGCCAAAACTTGATTATTAGAATAGGAAGCCTCCTCATTTGGTTAGGGCTCGTGCTGTCGGCTGTGTTGTACCCTTATGAACTCATCATACAGCTAAATCTTGGTTACACACTCACATTCACCCCTGCTACTTCTACCTTGGAAGTACGCACCACATAAAGCCTATTATCATTCATTGAAATTGTTCTACTCTTACACGAGAGTGAACACCCAAAAATATTCCCCCCTGTTCATTTTGCTAGCCATTTATCCAAAATCAATGCTCCAAGTGTTCCATTTGTTCCCGATGTGAAGTTGTCAAGATTGAGAAGTGTTCCATTCAAGAAGTATTTCATTCCTTTTTGGGCTGCAAGAATTGTATCTAAAAAAAAAGGAGAAAAATTTATGAGCCCAGTCTTTGTCAAGTTTTCAAAGTTCAAGTTCCAAGAAGTTCAAGTGTTGAAAAAGTTCCAAGTTTCGTCCAAATAAAGGAGCATTGATAATTCCTTTGTGCACCCCTTCTCCTCCCACAAATATTTCTCTCTATTTATATTATCCACATATAAAACCACACATGCACACACCGATTGATTGTATGTTGAGTTCCTTCGGATCCATGGTTTGATGAGGCCAATGCATTAGTTCTCCACACCTATGAGCTCCATATAAGCCTTTATTAGAGTAGAGAGAGAGAGAGAGTGAAGGCTCATCTATAGATGCCTTGAACCACAAATATCACATATTCTGAGAGTAAGAGAGAAGGCATACCTCCTTTCAATGCCTTAGAGAGGATCCAAAAATACCACATATTGAGAGACTTGAAAGGGTCGTATTAAGGAACTCGAGTTTTTATTGAAAATCTTGTAAAAACTCCCGAGAACGAGGTGGAACAACAGAGCATGAGACAACGGTGCTTGACTTAATTGTTCTGTCTTTCAACTACTCAAGACCCAAGTGCGGGTAAAAACCCCATGGTTGAAAGAAACATGAGTAAGTTTGGGAGTTATGATAGTTCACTCTAGTCCGGGATGAATTCTTATTTAGAGCATGTGTGTTTGTAAAGTGTGAAAGCATTGCGGCAACTCCCGATCCATCTTCGTAGCTATTTACTCGGGGACGAGCAAAGGGTAAGCTTGGGGAGTTTGTTGACGGTTGTTATTGATCAATTTTATATGTCAATCGAGAGAGAAAAGAGGGATATAACTGTCACCACCATAGACTTAGGGTTTAAACTGACAGATTCCACAAGTTTTGGTGAATATGTGTTTTCGCAGGGGATTATCAGGAAAACATCCAAGGAGGCCCACATGTCATGATTACATAGAGAGAAAGACCGACTCTAGAAGACTCCAGAAGGCAAACCCCGGAAACGGAGCCCCACTTTGGCATAGGGGTGGGTCGGCCGACTCCGGGGGTGGGTCGGCCGCCGCCCACCTCCACCAATCGGGTGGAGGCTCGCGGATCCCGCCTCCACCGACCTTGAGGAGCAATAATTATCGTCCATTTAGGTCGGTTTGATCCGATGGGCGTGGTGCATCCTAGGGAGCTATATATTCGAGCCCCGGCCCCCGGCTAAACCCTAATTCATTCTAGAATTCATTATTCGAGAGGTAGCCATCGCAAAGCCGGGGTTTAGAGAGATCTCCACCAGAGAATTAGAATAGCTACTCTAGATCTTCAAGTTCTACATAGGTTTAGACTAGATAGAGGAAGAATCGGGCGCTGTGCTCGGATTTCCGGATCTTCATCATCGAATTTGGTATTATCTTGTATCTATTCTTGTGACTTTATTTTAATATCATTATGTTTCTATTTATTATGTTCCTAGTTTATTCTAGTTCTACATTTGATATGGTTATGATTGGTAATAAGTTTATGTATATGTTTGCAAAGCGCTTAGCTCTCTTCGCGGGAGGGTTAGGTGGTAGATTTCATGTAAGCATGGTGCTTAGATGCCGTTTACCTGCAAATGCACCCTATTGGCCGGGTAGTGTGGTAGATCGTGGAAGTGACAGTTCCATTGAGTCCTTTGTATTCCATCCCCCGTTGGTAGGTCTAGCAGAACCAAAGTTGCGTAGTAAGTCCTGCTATGTCTTGGCTTGTTATAGCAATGATCCTTATACATAGATGAAGAGTCTTTTGTGCTATATGTGATAGTGTAGAGTTGGAGTAGATGAATGACTTAGTAGATTAGAACCTGCATAGGATTTATATTTCTTGCACTAATCGATGTCAATCTATCTTTTGTGAGTAGTCTATATCTAATCTCTGTGTGATTTATACCCTGAGCTTATTACTTTATATTCCCTTATTTATCATGGTTTACCCCTCTGCCAAAGTATGTGACAGTGAAATCAATCACTTATAAGTAGTCGTGTTTAGCAAGTTCATCTCATTGTTTAAGTCCTTAATTCTTTCCTTTGAGCTAAATATAAATAACGATACCTGAAATACTTCCTGGTAAAATGCTACGATGGTGTATTATCTGTTCGCTTGCGGATCCCATATTTTTCTTGATTAGAGGAGCAGTTTCTATACCAACACTTCTGGCGCCATGCTAGGGATGACAATTTAGCGTGAGTGGTGTTAGAAGTGTCAATACCATCCCCGACGCCGACGCCGATCTGCAAGTTCAGTCACGCGTTGCCCCCATCCCCGTCTGCAAGGGACGCGATGTGTGTATTCGCCCACGCGTGGTGGGTGCAGAGGGCAGGTTCCTTCTTCTCAGCGCCCAATTCCGCGGCGACTCCCGGTATGAATACTTCATGTACAAGGGTGACCCCAAGTCCCCGTCCCTCGAAAGCCTCCCGCTTCCAGTACATGATTATAGCCTGGAGTTCGTAATCCTGCCCCGTGGCGACCATGTCCATTATCGCCTGATTGCACTCTCTGACCATGATGACAAGTATCGGCTTCACGTCTACTCGTCTGAGGATGCAACATGGACGACTAAGGAACTGCGCAATCCATGTCCTCGGATCCTTATTGTACCTGACAAGGTGTTCGTGGTCCGAGATGGCTTGCTGTTATGGGTTGATTTGCTGCGAGGTATGCTACTCTGTGACATACGTGAAGAAACCCCTCGTGTTGAGTACATCCCATTGCCGGAGCCCTTGCTTGGAAACAGAGAACGAGTGAAGACATTCCAGCGAGATGGAACACCGTGAGATGGAACACCGTGAGATCAAAAGAGAGATCACTCTTGAGAAGCCGATTGACCCCAGGACCAAGGATGTGCTCTACGATTCAGAGTTGATCACGCTGATCAGTGACATACCTGAGAAACCCAAGACCAGGATAGAGGTTTTAGTGAACGGTTGGAGTGCCATGACATGGACTAGGAACACAGGGTCCAACTGTTGGCGCAAGGGATGCATTGTTGATGTTGATGACATTTTGGTCGACGACAAGGTGTCTTCATCGTTGCTGTCCAGTGAGAAGAGTGAATCTGCTGGGAGCCTGACATTCAAGAACCTGTCATCAGCTTGGCCCACCCTCAGCACAGATGGGAATGACATCCTTTACCTCAGGTCAACCAGTACATCGGGTGGTGGAGGGGCGATGTTTGCTATCGATCTTGCAGAGAAGAAGGCATTGGAAGTGGAAGCACGTAGATTGCATCCTTTTGGAAAATATTTTTATTCCTCTCCGAGTCACATATTGCGTCCCTGCGCATTGGCAAACTATCTGAAAATGATTCCAGGTGATTGCTGACCTTCTCTCTTGTTATCAACATGCTTGTGACTTGTGAGCACTTGTGTTCTGTGATGCTGTTGGTGACTTATCTTGTTCATTTCTTATACCTTTCCAGTGGTTATGTACAACACTGTTGGCAAATTATCTTGTTTTGCTGCTTAGACGCTTTGACGTTCCACATAATACATATCTTTGTTATTATGGTGTTCAGAGTTACATATGGTACTCGTGGTTTCTGCTGTGAGAAAAACAGATGCCTGGTTTTTGTACCATGCCTTTATGGCCATATCTTAATCTTGTACGGTCTGTTTTTTTTTTTACGAAATAGATACAGGTCGTGTAAGGGTATATTCTATGCTGGTTCATATTTACACTGTAGATTCTAATCTTAATCTGTGCTGGGCAGCCAGATATTTAAGCTCCGATAAAAAATGATTCTGTGCTAATGCTTATATCCAATAATTCAAATGATTCTATGGCTTGGGTGAGAGGATAATTACAAACTGCTTACCATTTTGCAGTCCATGAGAATCTGCAAAGAGCACTACTGAGTCTCTCTTTATGACTGACTGTATGGCATTGCTTATGAGTTTACCTTTTTTTGTAGTCATCGAAACCTCAGCAAGCCAGATCGCTCTGATGTGCAGCTCTGCCAATGAGCCAAACAATACTGCTGTAAGTATTTTCAATCATGTCCAGCTCTTCTTGTTTTAAAGAATTCCCAGTTCCCATGAGCTAAAGCTTCCTCCCTTGTGTCTGACAGGTCCATGTGTGTGAGACCGATTCCTATGAGTCTAAGAACAAACGTCCAAGGCAGGTTTCATACTATGTTCTTTGAATATATGTGCAATGACGATCTGTTTGAAATTAGCAAAACTTTGAATATTCTGAAAGCTATCGCTCATTAGTTTGAGCTGATATTGGAGCTATTTTGTATAATCGGATTTTCTGTTCCTCAGGCTCTCGGCTGAGAATGTCAACCATGCACGAAATGGAGCTCAGAGTACTGTACATGATGCAAAAGGATATGGAAGACATGGGCTCTGCTCCAGGTGAAGATCTTCCTATGGCTGGCCATCAGAGGGAGGCATTGGATGGCCGACGGAGGAGACGCCACGGTCTTGACATAGATGAAATTTGCTTCCTCTGTGACCAAAAGCCCGAGAGTATTGACCCCATCATCGCCTCCTGCTTCTACTCGATGGTGGACTATTCTCGTGGTGCTCGGAATTGACGCTTCGCAGGTGGGCTCAACTTCAATCACCAGTTGGTGGGAAGATGGCATGGAGACAAGAGGAAAGGAGCATCCACCCTCTCTCGCCTTTGTGGCCCTGGGAGATATGGAAGGAACGGAATGCAAGATGCTTTCGCAGGGAAACTGCCTCCTGTAATTGCCTGCTCTATACAATCAAGCGCATCGCCGACCAATGGGTCCATGCTGGTGCAGTTGTAAAAAACTTTCTTCTACTTATAAATATAAAGATACGCAAGTCTTTTACGTAGTATCAACAGAGTGTTATCTCCATGATATTCACTTCTTCTCTCTCTTCTTAAAATTTTGTCACATCATCAAACATGATTATGTGACAGCTCAATAAATGCAAATGAAACTCCGATAAAACTACCAGTGAGACTGGCCTTGAATCTTCCTTTGGGCCTAACAAATCCAAGAATCCAAGATTATTTACACCTGATAAACAAGTATGAAAGGAGACTTGTAAGTATTTCAAGCTTTCTGTCTCAAAGCTGGAAGGTTAGAATTTACAAATACCATCTTCACCTCACTACCGACTTTGTATATGTGCACTTTAGCTCTACTCAAAATACCGTAATCAAGAGAACTGACCGCTTTAGAAAGACCTATTTAAGGAGGGTAAATGATATTAAATATTAATGTGAGGAAACCTCCAATAGCAGCCTAGAAAATGCACCAAAAGGAGAAAAAGAGATTGTGTGCCATTGACAATGAAAAGAAGAATACAACCCTTCTGCTAAAAAAACTGCACAAATACTTCATCTTTAGCAGAAAAGAAATTCTTTGAATACAGCTGATACGGGAAAAGCACTACAAGAATGGGAAATGGGTCTTATCGGTGGAGAGATTCTAAAAAACTTGATGTAATTCAAATAAATGACAATGATTCAATATCAGTGTGTCGAAATACCATTTTATTTTGGCAAGACATTTAGAAAGATCTAGCCTTAAAATCCCTCAAACCAGAATTATATTGCTTTGCAAAAAAAGGAGCAATCACAGTGCAAAAAGCTCTTTCACATGAACACTTTAGTTCTCCCAGCTATTACCTCTTTCACCACAAGCTTTTGATCAAATGCAATATTTTCTACATAGCTTGGAGGAATTACAGTTGACGGGAAAACAAGGACATTTGGAATTACAATTGGGGGCAATTTCAGGTTCCTTTGAAGCTTACAAAGCCTTGATAGGCCACTCTCATATTCTGATATTCATGAAGTTTATCAAAGACTGGAGATGTCTATGTCAACCAAAACAAAAGGTGTTTTCCTGGCTCCTAATCAAAGACATATTGAGCACAAGAAACATCTTGAGAAGAAGAAACATGCATCAAGATTTCTGTCATGTGTGTTCTCTGCATGCAAAATATTGGAAGAAAATTGTCAGCATCTATTTCTTCAATGCTCATTTGCGCGACGATGCTAGAGATTACTTCAAAGATAGATACAGTCATATATAATTTTCCATGGTAGAACTCATTCTCATGTGCTGGCGGACAATATGGACAACATAGAATGACTTGATTTCCAAATGCATTCAACCGAACATTCATAATGCTAGAAGAATATATTATTGCCAAAAAAATGCGAGAAGAATATTTAACAAAGAAACCCTCTTTCTTTCGCCTAGAGTGAAGTCAAGCCTAGCTTTGCAGCTTGATCAATGGACTCAAATCCTGATGTAATCTTGAGGCTAAGCCTGATTTTTTTTGTTTCCTGAACCTATTATTTTTGTTGTACCAATCTCTTTTTATTTTTTAATATAATAATGTTTATCTATAGGGGCTTCGGCTTCGGCCCCTGTAGTTTTCTCAAAAACTCTGCAATCGTGCATGCTGTATCTTCAGCTTATATTCTGCAGCACCCACAGTAAGGGTAGAGAGCACAGTGTGGCTTCTTCCCTGACATTGTTGCTGTACCCGCATATAATGTGCAGTATATGCATAAAGGGTAATTACAGGATGGCTTCCCTGGCATTGTCGGCCGCGACGCGTAGAAATTGCTTGGTGCAGGAGCTCGCTGATAAGGAGTTTGCACACCCTGCGCCCAAGCCCAACTCGGTGGCTGTGGAGGCGGCTGTCTTGGCGGTCCAGGTGCGGGAGCAGCCCAGCATGGTGGCGGCCGAGCTATTGGGGGCTGCTTGGGTACCGGCGGAACCGGCGGCATGATTACATCATCGGCCATCGTCTGCCAGAAGCGAGCGCGCGCAGCTTCTTCCTCGCGCGCGGCGGAAGCCGCCCCACGCATCGCGTCGTCACAGGCGGCCTGGACGATCTTGAACGCGCCGTCGGCGGCCGCGGAGGGAGGGGTTCTTGTCGGGGTGCACGAGAAGGCACAGCCTCCGGTGCTGCCGCTTGATGTCGTCGTCGTGGGTGACGCCGGCGGATCGGTCGCCACCAGAGGGCCGTGGGTGGGGCAGGCTGCCCAGGCGCAGCACGGCGTACCAGTCGGGCGCGGCGGCGTGCACGTCGTAGGCCTCGAGGGCCTGCTCGGCGCCGTGGAGGCCCGGCGCGAGGCTGAGCGCGTGCTGCGCGTACCGCCTGGCGCCCGCGACGTCGCCGGCCAGGAAGCGTTGCTCGGCGGACGCCAGCGCACTCCGCACCTGCGCTTCCAAACTCGACTCCGCCATGGCTAACGCGTTCCTCTCGTACAGACGACGGACTTCGGATATTTGTACACATGCGAGATGAGACGAGTTCGAATCCGAGAGGGTGGCCGGTGTGCGCGCGAAAGCTCTCGTGATCACGAGTGCGCGCGAAGGCCGCATTGGGCGCGGATTCTTCGGCCTTGCCGTGTGTGATCTGTTTGAGATTTGGACACAAAGGTTGGGAGTCCACCGTTCCGGACTCGAGATGGAGTGGGCCGAGTGCCTGTGACTGGTCTGCGAGGGTGTGCTTCGAGGCCAGATTTTCCACGGGCTGCCGTGAGAAAAATGTTGTCCGTCATGTTTTTTTTTTTTTTGTCTGTATAATTTGGTTCAAAAAAACGTGGCAGGCAACTTTGTTTCTAAAATTGATGGAACATTTTAATAAATAGAGACAAGTGACTTGAAAACACCATTATCAAAGAACAACACCTGTTTTATACAATATTACAAGGAAAACATATATTATTATTTAATGTCTTTAGCTCTACAGCCTTAACATTTCCTTCATAAGAGCTCTAATGGAGGGAAAAGCTACTTAAATGGAATGAATTTTGCTAAACTAATCGGATGACCAACAAATTCCATAGTGCATTCTATATATAAACATAAATACTCAACCAATCAATTTGTCATATAAACAAGTTGTTGTACAAGCTAAAATTATTACCACTTATAAAAACTAAAGATATCTAGTTCTTCATTAAAGGAGTAATTTTAACCAAAGACAACTTAATGAAAACAAGATTAGAAAGGAGACGATAGATGTTTTGTGACAATAAGGAATATGTTCAACATTTATTCTTTTGATTATCACCTGGCTAGGCTTGTTCTTAGATTTGTGACAATGAGTGACATTTAATCTCGAGCCACCAAAAATATATGTCATTCTTATTTTGCAGGGTGGGATGTACAAGTAGACCAACACTTGTGCTCTTTGATTCAAGTGGGAGTGCAATCTTTTGATTTATTTTGCTATTTAGAGTTGATATATTTTTTAATAAAGAAACATATACAATTATTTGTAGGCTGTTTCTAGAATAATTTATTGGACACGTTTGGAATGCCCCGTAGAAGGACAACGACAATGTCATTTTTTTTGAACTAAGTGTGCATGTCATACGATGGAGAAGGTAGCTATGAAAATTTTCACTAAGCATGGATGGTCGTCGTTTAAGAGGCATAGCGTTTAGTCAATAATCCTTTTGTTTGGTTTCAAGTTTTGAGAGATTAAAGAAAAAACAAACCTGAATTTGACTCCCCGTGTAGAAGCGAATTAAACAAGTCTCGCATTATAAAAAAAAAAAAAGAGTTTCTGACTTCGGTAAAAAAACAACAAGAGGCTGCAACTGTCATTTGGATTGGTTTTGTTTAAAACTCTTGCAGAGACGGAAACAAACTTCCTTTTTTTTCAGAAATGAATTAAAAACATCCCTTGTCACGTGAGATCCCCAGTCCATATACAGGTCTACATGAACCGTCGGATTTGATCTCCACGGTCCGGATCAGTTCCCCGCCCCTTGCTCCGAATAGGCCGTTGAGAAGTGCGAAGAGATGGTCCAATGGCGGGCGGCGGCGGCGGCGGCGGCGGCGAGGGTATGCCGTCGTTGGCCGTCCTTGTACGGCCTCCATCATCTCCACCTCCACCTGAACGGGATTCCGGAAGCGCCACCACTTCCCACGCCTACGCGCGTCGCCTCCCTCGCCCTCGGCGCAGGTAGCGTTAGGGGCCTGCACTAGAATTATTCTTCTCGTGGTGGAAATCAACGACCAATGTTCAGTTACTTGTCCAAACAGTGGGTGGATTGATGCTTGGTGTTGTACTTTCTGGGTAGGGGGCACATTACTGATAAGCAGCGGCGGCTGGTTTACTCATCTATTATACACTTCTGGAATTGATCGACTGATTTGAAGTTTAGACTGCAGGCTTGCTAATTGGGAATCTGGGATTGGTTCTTCCCCCCATATCCTCTGTTGCATTTAACCTGTTTTGACTAGTGAGAATGGTGGTAATTGTTGTTGCTGTCCCAGAACGCTGCTGGATTTGTTAATGACTTATTTCTCTGCAGAGGGCATGAGATTCATCCGGGAGGATGCAGTCCTTATATATTTTTTTTCCTTATCTGTAATATAGAATAAGGAAATTCATTGCATTGTAAGAGAAGTCAAGCTTGATCACCTCTCTCAGTTCAACAATGTCTGGTCTTTTAGCCTCATAGTTTCAACAATGCCTGGTCTTTGAAGCACATACTCAGTTTTCTGTCGGCTGTATTGCAGCTTGCAGGTGAATGACTTATTGCCGGACAGATAGGGATCACAGTTGGTGAAGCATTGGCCTTATTCACGGTTTATTTCTTGGTGTTTATTGTGAGTATGGATAGTGCCAATCAACTGATTACCCAATTTTATTATTTCTGTCCTATGAAGGCAAGTCGTTGCAGGCATAGTTAGTTGGTTGGGGTTGTGTTGGGGTTGTCCCCTCCACCTTGTGTTCTTTGTTCTTCTGTTTTTGTCTTTTGGGCTTTGCAGGTAATCCCATGATTACTTGTGAGCCCTTTTGTAACCGCAATTTGGCCTTTCTTGTGGCTCTTCCTCTTAATGAAAAACGGGTAAAAGACCCGGTCGCGGAAAAAACTCAGAAATTGTGTGTCAGCAATACTGATCATAATCATTAAGACGTCGTTTTGCATTCTATTGTTCTGGCCCTTTTTGGTCTTTGTGTTTTCCTGCTAAAAGCTGTGCAATGCTTACATATATTATGTGGCAGGGTGTGGTAATCTCTCCTGGTGCATTATTTCCCTGGATCTACTGAATCTTGTCTCTCAATTTTGAAGCGTATAGCCCTATACTCCACAACAAATTTGTATTTGATCCAACTGTTTTTATGTTACAACTTCGTCACTCGGAGCAACCGTGTGTCTGGGAAGATACGCTGATGTTCCCTTCCTACTTTCAACAAGCTTGCACTCATCATATATTGGTGATGGTTACACATGCCAACAATTGATCATGTGGGCAAATTTTTCTCTGATAGGGGACAATTAGTGTGCCACAGAAGTTTGTCATATAGAAAGTACGTTTTTCCGGCACAATGTCAGGTGTCTATAATTGCCATTTATCTTATAGGTCTTATTGATTTTTCTTTCTGAAGTGTCATTCATATCCACAGGATTCTTCTGCTGGGACATGCAAAAATTGCTTATATCTAATCTAGTTAGCAGAAATTGACAATAATGCTTCTCCAGTAGCAACACACCGTGTACATATTCAGATAGCTCACTCTAGTTTACTGTCCTGACTATTGATGCAGTGATGCAAAATACTGTGAATAACATCTATTCATCTGCGATCGATTGGACTGTCTCAAGCTTGCCCATAAATCCTATGAGCACAGAACAGGAACCACAGGATCAAAGGAGGAACCATTTAAAGCTGTCCTTTTGCACATTTGGGAATCAAATCTTCCCACTCTTTCACAAGGTTGCTGCATTTGGGCCATATGATTTCTGGTCAGTTGTCCATGCTATAACCGGTCAAGTTTGTTACAATGTTACTATTCATGTGGTCCTGCATCTTGATCACGCGCGACATATGTAACTAGTCCTTGTGCACATTGCTGGTTGCAGGCCTGGTTTTCTCTTTTAAGCTGGAGCATGGCAGCTGCATAAGATGGATGGACCACTGAGACGGTTTTTTTGGGAAGGTTCAGAGATGGCAAGAATCCAGCCCTCGCGTGGATGTACGTGTGCAGAAAGCACTGTAGGTGAGGAAACACTGTCGCCCTGCCACTTAATATGTTACTCTGACTTTTCAACTTTAGTTTTTGGTTTACGTGCTTCTTACTGTTGCAATAAATTGATGATTTGCTAGGATAGTTTGTATTATGCTCATTTGTTTTCTGCGGTACTGGCATTACTGGGTTATGGATGTTAACTGTGGATGGGTGGTTTCATAAACTAGGTACTACAATTGCAGACTGCACTATGTTCATAAGCAGACTCCCGGAGCTCATATTACAGAATTTACGCTGTTTCTGTATAAAATGTTTGTAGGTTATTGGCCCTAATCTCCTATTTATTATTATGCTTCCAAATCTTGAAATTTCCTAGTCATTAAGTTTTCAAATCTCAAAATCCTGTTGATGAGAGTTTGCAAGTTGTAAAGGACACATCTACATGCTATGGAATCCACATGCTATACATTGGGCCTTCAAGGGCACCCTCATGTGGCCACGGCCAGTGGGCCAGACTCCAAGATTTTAGAAATGATGGTAACTTGATGCGTTTATCAATAGCGGGGTCCAGTTGGGGATAGAGATCCTTTTGCAACAACAGAAATGGTGGCTGCAGGGTGGTGCAGAGGTAGGGAGAGAAAGGGAGCTGTAGGGATTGGGACAAAAGGGTTGAATTGCAGTAGGGTGTGTAACTGTGTGCATGGCAAAAGGAAGATGAGAGAGATAGCGAGTGCAGGACTTGGTTGGGTGTGATGAGAGAGTACGTGGTAGATTGATCAGCAACAACAAGTCAGCAGCTATCCTCAATTCGTCAAAGAGGCGCTTTGGGTTGTCCTCCGTGTACAACTCTATCAATTAGAGGCTTTCAGACAATGACACGAGGGAAACTGGGGAAGTGGGTGTGACAGAGAGGTTTTGCGAGGGAGATGTAATCACTTAAATCTAGCTACCTTAGCTAAGTAGCTAGTTAGTTGCTGAAGAAAGGAAACTAGATCAAATCGGTAGGCCTAGAGACTGCAAACAGCAACGCCCGCGTCGCTCCCCACGCGAGCGGCTCGGGCGTCTCCCCCCAAACCCTAGCAACCCCTCCCTCCCTTCCCTCCCTCCCCGCCGCGCCGCCGCCGGAGCGGGTCGCCGGCAGGGCCGTGCGGCTCGCCGGGACGGCGGCGGCGAGGCTCTTCTCGCGAATCGGCGGCGCGGGTTGCTGCACAGCCGGTGGCTCCTCCCCCCGCGCGAGCGGCGTGTGGTGGTCGGCGGGGGAGGTCGCCGCTGCGGCGACTACGCCGGCCGGCGACTACGCCGGCCGGCGTCCGTGCCGGCGCTTGGGGATGGCGGAGGGGCTTCTCCATCTTCTCCTCCGCTCGCCCCCCTCCTCCATGGTCCTCGAGGTGGCAGCGCATGCTGAGGCCGCCGGTCCGGTTGTCAGGCGGCTAGATCCGGCGGCCGGGCGGCCGGATCCGGGGGCCGGGCGGCGGGATCCGGGCGGCGCGGCTGGAGGCGGCGCGGTCTGCTCTCCCCGCCCTCCCCCATCACGGGCTTGCTGCTGCTCGGCGTCCGGCCTGGCAGTGGCTGTGGCAGCGACGGCGCGGCGGCGGCCAGGTTCACAGGCGCTAGGGGTGGCTCTCCTCCTTGCCGCCCCTCCCTTAATGGCCTGGCTACTGCTGCAACGCCTGCTACGGCGACGAACGGGCCTCCACCAAACAAGGCAGGAGGCGGTGGTGTCGGCAGGGGCTGCCGTGGTTGGGGCTTCGCGTCCGGATCCGGTGGCCCTAGGGCTGGGGCGGTGCCCACGGTGGGGCGCTCGCCTTGCGTCTGCTGGTGGCAGCAGCGATGGAGGCGGGTGTCAGGGCTGGCGGCGGCGGTCGGCAACGGCCTCGTCGTGCAGCAGGTGGACGCGCGCGCACGGGGTATGGCTTGTTCTCGGCACGTCGTCTGGTCGGTGGGGGTGGCTGGCGCAGCTTCGGCTGCTGTGCGTAGCCGGCGCGCTGGTTGCCCCCCTGGTGAGGCTTCTGCAGGATGGCTGGCAGCGACGGCGTTGGTGACATGATGGGACCCGACATCAGGGCTGGTGTTTGTGCTGGGGTACCTTGGGCGAAAGCCCAGCGACGGCGACGCCTGCGGGCGCCGTGTTCCCTGCTGGGGGCGTCGTGGCCCCAACACTTCCACGGGTGAAAACCCGGTCCTCTTGGACGAGCGACGGCGGCGTATTGGACGTCGTAACCTTCCTGAAGGCGCCGATGTGGAATCGACTCGGTCGTGATGTCTCGTGGCAGGGCGTGGCCGTGGTCGGAAGTCGGAGCTGCTCTTGCGTTATGCTTGAGTTGGGCAACGATGACTTACTATGGCCTCCTGCCTCGTGAGCTCTGGTCCCTTCTTCGCTTCGGTCGTCGTGTACTCGGTTGTGTGCGTGGGTAGGCTTCGCTGTCGTGGCGTCTCACGCCACGTTGGCTGCCTTGTATATATATTTGCTCTCTGCTTATCAATGAAAGCCGGTAACGGATCTTTCGAAAAAAAAAAAAAGTTGCTGAAGAAATGCCGTACGCTTTTGTGTAAGAATATCACAGTTCACAGTAGTTCGTCAGTCTTTTGAAGCATGCTGCTCATTTTCCTCGTCTGCTCCTACCTCTAACATAAGTTGATGGCTTCCTCTGTTACCGTTAGAGAGAGACAGAGACAGAGAGGGGAGGGATTGAACTAAATGAGGGCCTGAGGGGTTGCAAAGCTGAAAAGCAAAAGGCAAAGAGGAATACTTTGGCCAAAGCATATGGAACGAGGATCCTGTTTTGACTGACTCCACAGTTCACAGAGGACACCATCCCCATTTCTTCATTTCGGTTTCAGCAATTTGGCAACTGCAGATTAAGTAGGGACTAGGGAGCACTTCCTTATTTGTTTCAACTTTCAAGTTTAGGCTAGTTGTGAACCTATCTACTTTCTGCTTCCTATTTATAGATTTTTTTAATTCTACCATCCATTAATGCTTACCAGAAATCATACTCATGCACTACAATTTAGTGCTCCTAAGTACTTGAATTTATTTAATACTTGGTTATCATTTAAAAACATATCTGTACATGTATCCTGGTAAGTATTCAGTTTAGCATTTTGTTGTTTTACAAATATATAGTGAAGGTACAGATTGTTGGATGATCTAAGATAAAGTTATCCCTAAAATAATTCTGGAAATTATGATGAGAGCAGAAATCTTGACGGAAGTACTGCACCATTCTGAAACCAATGTGGATGCCTCAGCAATGGGAAAAAAAGGAAGATGTAGGGATTCCCATTTCTGGAGATTAGGAAAGAGCATGCGTGACCAAGATGGCCTTTATAGCTAATCTAGACCTGAAACCTGCTTTGCTCTGACATTAGGCTGACACATGTACTCTATGCAGTCAATCGTTTCATGCTTAATGCTCCTAATCTCGTAGATAGACTAATATATAAGTGCCCTCCTGTGCTGTTTCAAGTTTGAACACAATGCTCTATGGATTTCTCTAACTTGATATTTGCTTGGTGGGGTTAACAATCAGTTGCACAGCTTGCAGAGTTAGTAGTTCCCATGTTCTTATTCTTGGTCAAGTCTGCTCTCAACTCAAGAAGATTGGCCTTGTCTTGGGGAAGGGAGCAAATGTGCACAACAACTAGCCAATAATGTACTTTTTGATTGATTAATCAATCAGGCACTAGTCTAATCACAGATTGTGCCCATGCTCAGGGCCTGTCCTAAGTGATCATTTAAAAACTGACCATCTTTCCCACCCACTCGTGCAATGTCTTCTATGACAATGGGACCATGGATTCAGTATACCTGGCTTTTAGGTAGGTAGATGTAGCATTCAGTATATTGTTTACAATGTACACATGAATCTAGTGTGTATACAATTGTTAAAGACAAAAGTTGTATGCCTGGCCATGATTGGGGCAGTAAGTATCCTGTTGGTAGCATGATATTTAACTCATGATCAGCATGAACTTGGAACAGAGAGATCAACAGATCTGCTCCAACTCAGGTCTACTTTCTCTGAGCTACCATACACCCGTGGGAATTCTGGGATAAACTAAGCGGAAAGGATGGGGCTTTGCACGGCTTTTGACCAAGATAACCCTGGTCGTAATCTCTTGGTTCCAGGATTATGATGCTAATTGTTAATTATTGGCTGGTTCAGAGTTCAGACGGATTGGTCACTTCTGGTAAGACCGTCCTGCCATCTGAGCAGATGATCATTGAAAATGGATGTCACGTGATTGGCACAAAGGTTCTGCTGTCCTATTCTCAAGGTAATTCTTGTCATTATTTTGCCATCCAATTTACTGGCTGAACTCATTGTCAGTGACTCAGTGTTCTGCATTAAATTTGATCTGGTACCTCATGTATGAAGAAAATATAAAATAATGGCTGCATCTTATCTCGTAAAAAAATCATAAGTCATGATTCATACGTGTCCAAGACTGTATTGAATGTTTTTTTTTTCCTGCAAGAAAGCCTCACGGCCACTGTTAACTGCACCGAAACAATCTAATGACTCTTTTGGCAGTGTATGAAAAGAACATGTGAATGGGGTAGGTAACTTCTGTGAAGGCAACATCCGAACCTTGTCAGTCAAATTGGGTGCAGAAGAATCAACCCTTTGGGCTCTGGCTGTTTTACTGCTGAGATCAGCTCCCTTATTTCCATGTCCGTACTAAGTTCTCCCCCGGCAGGTTGTCTCTGTCCTTCGGTAAGTACGTTGCAGCTGACTTATTACCCGGTGGAAAATTGGTCCCAAGTGTCTTTTCAAACAAAAAGTTGGTCCCAAGTGATATCTCATTAACAAGTACTTACTTTGTCCTTTTTCTATCTGTTGTTCTCTCCTAAGAAGTTAAACATACTTAACTTTGATTAAATATATAAAATAAAATATTAACATTTATAGTGCATATGTATCATTAGATATTGTTAAATATATTTTCATAATATTTTTTTGGAGATATATGTGTTACTAATATTTTCTGCAAACTTATTTAAACTTGAATTTTTTTTTACTAGCACGAATCCCACGCTGACACTTAAATAGGGATGGAGGGACTACGGACTACCATGACTACATATAAACTGTCCCCCAAAAAATAAAAGTTGACAATAATGTTGTAGTCTAGTTTGCTCTATAGTGCTAGCATTTTTACAAAGAGAATAGTGGCAGCGAAGCAGATGTGGTGTATATATATGTTTGTTGATTTGGGGGCAACAGGGGCATATTTTATTCAGTTCATTTCTTTCGATTTTGATCCGATTCAGTCAATGGTTATTAGCAAGGAAAAGGAACGATCAGAGAAAAAAATTAGGCGTACTCCCTCCTTTGCTTGGTTTTGGTTTTACCAAGACAACAGGCTCTTGATTCTTGAGTAGTACATGAAAAGAAGAGTGAATCCCTTGGACTGAAGGTGCTGACAAACCCAACATTCCCAGGAAAATCTTGGAAGTAGGCACTAATGTAATGTGCATTCACCACCATCCAGATTCCAGGGTCGCTCTCAAAACTCAAAAGGCACACGCCCAGTGAGAGTGACCCAGTCACCCAGCCCAAGTACCCGCGGAACAAGAGTCCTCCAAAACCCATGTGACTGACTGCGACTGGTAGCCAACGGTGCCTCCATTGAGCTAATAAAATAGTACCCGTGAAGACTGAAGACCCAGGTAAATACTGCCTATAAACATATATATATTTGCATTGAGCTAACAAAATTGTTCTGTGCTGAGCTGCTAAGAACAGGGCGCTAGAATGAATGAAAGCATCTCGAGTCCCAACTCACGCTCTTCTTGCCGTACAGGGATACAAGATCCAGCAGGCCAAAGAGGGAAAGACCAATCTCCTCGAGCCGAAGTACCAAAGCATATCAAAAGAAAGGAACAAGGAAAAACAAACAAAATAGGGGGGTCCGTATCATATCGGGTGCCGAAAAACACAGGGAAAAATGCCTTGGAACGGAGAAAAGCAAGGGTCACGGTGAAGTGTGTGAGCAGCCTCTCCTCTCCCTGACTTTATCTTTTTGCTGCTCCTCCCCAACTGCTCTTCGTTTCTTTCTTGGCCAGTGGGACTGTGGGGGAAGATGGGAGGGTTTTTTTTTTTTTTTTTTTTTTTTTTTTTTGATTCAGGAAGATGGGAGTTGGAGGGATGGAGGCTGGAGGGGGTCGAAACTCGAAAGGTACACACCAGCACTGCAGTACTAGTACACTGCTGCACATAATATCCTTTTTAGGGCAGGGGTGAGACTCCAGAACCAGAATACTACAAATGATACATGATACATACTCCTATTTGAAACAGCTAGAAAGCTACTGGTATAGTATGCACATGCAGGAGTTTTTTGGGGGGTAGATTTATTATATTTTCATATAAAACAATAAATAAGCCATAAATGTGTTTTAGGTAGGAGTTACAGTATGCCAGTATCTATGTCAGGGTTTTTTTACCGGCCGGTTTGCCCGGTTACCGGACCTACCGGTCCGGCCCGGTAGCGAAATCGGCCGGTAACCGCCCCCTAACCGACACATGCTTAAGCGAAAAAACCGAAATCGGGCGGTTTTACCGGTAAATTGGTCCGGTTTTTTAAAAAAAACCGACCGGCGGTTCACGGTAAAAAAAACCCTGATCTATGTGGTTGAGTACGTGGGCCCTTTTTTGCCCATGGAGTTCTTCAGAGTTCAAATGCTGAATACTGCAGTACTTTTCACCGTACCGTACTACTGTGCTTGTATGCATTCCTCCCCTTCTACACTTGTACTACGTATTTTACCCTCTACTTGGTTTTGCAAGCAAGACCGGCATAAAGCAGAGGAGTCAGTCCATCCTAAGATTCCTCTTCACTTTATTCTCTCCCAGCCTCACACACCCACGTAGTTAGGCTAGTCACACAACTTCACCTCCCTCCAAATAACCAGGTTTTCAAGCAGGAATACCCAGGTTTTCAAGCAGGGAGGAAGACAGAGCGCCCTCCACTCTCCAGTCCAGTATTCCACTCGCCCTCCTCCCTCCTCCCTGAGACCTCTGAGCCCCCAACTTTACCTTCTAGTTCTAGCTCTGCTCTCCCTCCCTCGACACGCACGCACACAACAAGGCTAGCGCGCTCTAGCCTAGTGCTAGTATAGCATCGCATTTTGCTTGCTCTTCTTCCTTTGCTTCAGGAGCCAGTTAGAACGTTGGTGCTAGCGCGCTCTTTCCTCCAAACAGAATCAAGATTTTGTTCTCATCCTCAATAGTCTTCTCTCTCTCCCTCTCTCTCTCTCCCCCCTCTCCATCAAATCACAAGCTTTGTTTATAGAAAACCAACAGTTGCCTCTGCATCCGGCTTGGCTTCTTCTACCTACATCTGCTGTCCATTTTGCAGCAAGCAACAGTCTCTTCGGCTGCATGAGTGTTCCCCTGAGCAACAATGAGAGATGGCAGCAACACCACCAAGAAGAGCAAGGTAACTTCCGCTCCTCCAGCTTCACTGAGCTCTGCTGCATTCTAAAGTAAATTATTATGTACCTCCATTCTCCAATGTGGCTGATCTCCTTGATGTTGCTGTGACTTGTAGCTGTCATGGTCCAAGAGCTTGGTGAGGAAGTGGTTCAACATCAGGAGCAAGGCCCATGACTTCCATGCCGACGATGTAGCCGCGATTGGTAGGACAGGTATGCATTTCTGTGAGTTTGCCTGTGTGCATTTGTGTTGTATTTGTGGGCCTGATTGCTTCCCATTGCTCCAGCAGAGAGCTCGCCATGTCTCTGTCTGTCTCATGAAGATCAGTTTTGTTGTTTCTTCAGCTTCTCATCTTTCTTGTCTTGTTTCTCTTTTTCACCAGACACCCAACTTTCTTGTTTTTTCCGAGTTCTTGATACCAAATTACTGATAGAATGGGCTGCTATTTGGATTGGATGTTGCCTGATCGATGGTTTCTTGCTTCAGTCACGGGAGGGGGCGATGATGAGTGGAGGAGGGGCAGCAGCTTCACTCGCAGGGAGCCTAGCACAGTGAAGAAGAGCAAGACAGGTGAGCAGACTACTAAAGGCTTGGTCTTTATTTGTTAGCTGGATGGATACATTTCTGAATTATTTCTTCAATGCCACGGCACATTGATTCAGAGAGGTCCTCGAGGAGGAGCAATGGGCACTCAAGGCGGGGAAAGATTGACCTTGATGCCGCCGAAGCTACAGTGACATTGGACTATAGGTACACAGACACTGCTGCATTGCAGAGTTAATACTCGTACCCATTCCCAAACTTAGATGGTAGATAACTTCTCATGTGCTTGAAGTAGGATATTTGTTGCTACATGGAATGTGGGTGGCCGTTCCCCGCCAAATAACATGAGCCTTGAGGACTGGCTCCACGCTGCACCTCCTGCTGACATCTATGTTCTCGGGTACTTGTTACATCTCTATGTGTGTTCTCATGATTCTTGTGACAGTGCTTATTACAAGTAAGATTTCACTGGTTTGTTGATGCTATTGTTTTTAGGTTTCAAGAAATTGTTCCACTTAATGCCGGTAATGTTCTTGGGACAGAGGACAATGTTCCAGCAAAGAGGTGGGTGTCACTGGTCAGGAGGACACTGAACAATTTGCCAGGTACTAGTGGCAACGGGAGCTTCCGGACACCATCTCCGGCTCCTAACCCTGTGGTGGAGATCGATGATGATTTTGAGGGTTTGTCATCAAGGCAGAACAATGCGACATTCTTTCATCGCCGGTCTTTCCAGGCTGGGCTTAGTCGGAGTTTGAGGATGGAGGGTGACATTCTTGCTCCCCAGCCAAGGCTGGAACGTAGGTACAGTGTCTGTGACCGAGCAATCTATGGTCGTAGGCCTAGCGACTATGAGAACAACTACCGATGGGGTGGATCATCAGATGACGAGAATAATACTGGAGAGTCACCGAGTACTGTGTATTCACCAATGTCATATGGATATGGCAATGCATCATCTCTGGAAGATAGTCAGAGACGAGCTGGTCAAACTAGGTAAGTTTTAGTTTAAAGCTTTTCATTCTTGAAACTGAACTCCAGCCCATTACTATGAGATTTAGTGGAACGTTTGTGGTAACTGGCTGTTCAGATACTGTCTGGTGGCAAGCAAGCAAATGGTGGGATTGTTTCTGATGATTTGGGCTCGGAAAGACATAAGAGATGACATAAGAAATCTGAAAGTTTCTTGTGTTGGGAGAGGACTGATGGGCTACCTTGGGAATAAGGTTAGTCATAGTGTTTTTTTTGTGATTTTTGTTGCTTTTCCAGTTTATCATATATAATTTGATCACAACAGGAATTCTTGCTAGCTTAAGTATTCAATGGTAATGGATTTGTTTTCCAGGGTTCAATTTCGATTAGCATGTCATTGCACCAAACAAGCTTCTGCTTCGTCTGCAGCCACCTGACTTCAGGACAGAAAGAAGGTGATGAGGTGCGGAGGAACTCTGATGTGCTGGAAATCCTCAGAAAGACCAGGTTTCCAATGGTCTATGGGCAGTATGAACGTTCACCAGAAACAATCTTAGAGCATGAGTAAGCAAAGAACCTTACAGCTGATTCATGAAGTTTACTCCATATGCATTTGGTGTGACATTGGGTCCCTTGTTTTGCCTTTCCTTGCAGTCGAATCATCTGGCTCGGGGACCTAAATTACCGAATCGCGCTTTCTTATCGGTCAGTGAAGGCCCTTGTCGAGATGCGCAATTGGAAAGCCTTGCTGGAGAGAGATCAGGTGAGAGCTTGGTAACCCTTCTTGAGAACAACTTGTGCGTGTGTGTAGCGTTGAAGCTCTAGAAAGCAGTAAAATTCTTGTGCCAGAGGCAATTCAGTGCCTTTAGTCTTGTCGTTCTTTTACTTTATCATGTTACAAAGATTACTGGTGGCTTGGCAAAAGCAAAAGAGCTATTGTTTTCGCTATAAAAATGATTTTGAAATATTCTGTTATCTCAAAAGAAAGAAAATCTGGCACTTTCAGCTAAGGATCGAGCAAAGAGGTGGAAGAGTATTTGTTGGGTGGAATGAGGGGAATATATATTTCCCCCAACGTACAAGTACTCCAACAACTCTGACAAGTATGCCGGAGATGACATGAACCAGAAGGAAAAGAGGAGAACCCCTGCATGGTATTTTAGCTGCAGATGTAGTACCCATTATTTTTGCCAGATTTGTACAATCAAATAACTTCAGTTATCTTGCCAATTGTTTTTCCAGGTGCGACCGTATTTTATGGTACGGAAGAGGCCTTGGTCAACTGTCATACGTACGAGGTGAATCTCGCTTTTCGGACCATAGACCGGTCTACAGCGTCTTCAGTGCGGAAGTGGAATCAATCAATCATAGCCGGATCCAAAAGATGAGTTGCTCAAGCTCTCAACTGGACATTGAAGAACTGTTGCCTTACTCATATGGATACACTGACATCAACCCATATGGATACACAGACCTAAACTTTTACTGAAAGAGTTGAGGATTTCAGTCTTCAGCATCCTTTGAATATTGAATCCAGTAAATAATGATGAAAAGGTAGGCCTTGGAGAACAATTTTGGCTCTTACTTGAAATGTTTGTGTTATATCAATGCACTGATAATTTCATAATTTCCAATGTCAGGTTGTATTTTTCATGAAAGATCAGAAATTGTTGGACCAAAGCTTCAGCTTGTGATAGTCGGTAAGCTCTACTCATATATCATGATCAACACAGTTGATTCATTACTCGTTAGATGCTGAAGAACTGACTGAATTTAGTAAAAATGCAGACCTGTCCATTGTACTTCTTCATAAGTGCTAGGAGCCTAGGATATATGCAAGATTTAACCACTCGAGATAAGGTACGAGTACATCTGATCAGTTTCATATGTTAGCAGATTTGGTGCATGAGAGGTCTGACGAGTCAATCTTATTCCCTCCCTTTTGCAGGCCATGTTCTGCGAACTCTGAACAAAGTTAGATGCTGCAACAAGGGCGTGGTTCACTGACTTCGAAGAGAATAAGCAACAAGATGGCCACTTACAGCAAACGGTTCGTTTTTTGGGACAGACAGTACGATATTCAATCATAAGCGAGGAGACTTTGGCCACAACAAAGATACCACTGGTAGCAGCGGCAAGCGTGCGTCAGATTTTATTTTTTTTCCTTTTTACCTGTACATTGAAGGGCAACGTTTTGAGACAGTAACGACAAGCAGTACTTTGTACGTATAGTTTAGTTCTCTGTGGTTATCTGTTGAAAAAGGCTCATGAAGCCCGCATTGCTTGTATCATTTTCCATGGATGGAAAAGGGGTGTGTAGGCCGATCATTGCTATGTTTTTGTTTTCATGAGCATCGTCTGAATCAGTTGAGCTGACAAAAAGGCTACCTGTCACATTTTCACCGGCCGTCGCTCTGCAGGAAAATGTGTTCTTGCCTCTTTTCGCTGTAGCTTGGCTGCGGCTAGGCGGGGGAAAAGAACTGCTGCTGGAACCTGCAGAGTTGCAGAGACATCTGTGATATACTTTTCTGTTTGCGTTGCAAGTGCATGCGCACGCCGTGATGAGGTCTAGCAAGGAATGATTTGGCTAGCAGTTGGTGTGCAAAGTGCACTGCATGATGGTCAGATTGAGTGCACCCTGAACGTGCATCAGTGCTGCAGACCGTTCTGATTGGACCTTGCATGGAGTAGCTAGTGTGATTCAGTCTGTGGCATCGGCTGTTAGACTGCAGAGGGAGAGGGACTCAAATTTTTGCAGGCATGCACTTGTATATATAACTGTGGAGCTACTGAAGATGTAATCATTTTCTATTAACAGATATTGTGCTACTGAAGCAAATCTTTGTCCACTGGAAAAGGGTTACTATAGCTTGTTGTGGTTGACAGTCACCACCAACAGATCTCAGGCAACGTTCTGACCCCGGCCCCAATGTTTGGACAGCGGAGATGCAGAGTTCTAGGCCACTTTAACCTCATTTCCTGCCGAAGAACCTGACCTGCTTTTCACCATACAGTTATTCTTGATTGGTGCGTTAGCCCCCTTAACAGAAGATAAACCTAGCTAGCTAGCTTACCCTGACTGTACTGCGCCTCAAAAGGAGGTGAGTTGGGAGGAAATGACAGCCATCTTTCACCTTCTTTTGTGCGTTGGTGGGTCTCAAACAACGGTAATTTTACCAAACCTAGCTACTAATATATATTATTAATATGTAGGAACAACTGTGAACCATCAAAATTACCAACCCATGATCTGTCTTTGTCTTAGTAGCTAGCATTTCAGTAAATATAATTGTGCTGCTGCTGCTGCTGCTACTATGTAGTATAATTGTTTTGTTTATGTGGGTCACGTCCATATATAGGATAAGTGTGGAGTATACATATGTGTTCATGTGTGTTGGGTGAATGTAACAATTCTGGCTTGGGAATAAAAGAATCTCGATGGGTATGGAGCAAAATGGCTGTGACATTGCACCCTTTGGCCGTTGAGGTGATTGGTGGAAAAGCATTATGCGTGAGAGGACACGACGGGGACAGATAGAGACAGAGAGACTCGTCGCCGGCGGTAGCCTAGCCCCGGCCCCCGGAGGGCAGAGGCATTCATGCCTTGTTGGTGAAGAACAGCTAGCGAGAGGAGAAATGCATGGCCGGCCGTCCGGCCGGATTTCATTTCTGCATGGGCCCAATGCAATGCACAATGCAAACAAGAACATATGGTAGCTGTGGATGATATGCATGCAGTCAAGGTTCATCATCTCGGCCGGATTTCCATGATTTCTCCCGCTCGACGACGATCGATCGGATTCTGCATGCATATATATCATCCTGGCCAGCCCTGGGGTGTGATTGTGTTGTGTGTTGTCCCTGCTAATCATTGGATCGGCCGCTGCAACAGTGCCTCGTGCATCATCCATTTCCATACGACTAGACTGCATGCTGTGTTGCTGCTGCTCTTTTTGCAGCATGCAACATGTGCCATACATACATGTGGCCGGCCGGTCGTTAGCTAATATTGTACCAGAGAAGAGTAGTAATATTCAGAAATCTCTTTTTCTTGGGGAAATTTGAAATCGATCTTGCTTAAAAAAATGTACGAGTTTTAACGTATTATTGCAGAAGAAAAGGCAGGGTATGTCTGGACTATGAAAACAGGAATGGATCAGATGAGAGAACCATGCATGCATGATTTTCCAACATATCGTGGCAGCAACGTGCACGAAGCATCAATTGCCGCCGCCGGTCACCGTTGATGATGGCTGATGTCACCGCGCTCTCACCTTCCAGTTCCAGGAGAGACCCAGAAAACCATGGCCATCATATCCACCACCACCTCCTATACTACTACTCCTACAGTCCTATTTGCGTGCTGCTGTGGTGTTCGTCACGAGACAGCAAACAAATAGCAATGGAGTTCCGTCCAGAATTAGCAAAGAATGTCAGCATTTTTTTACTCCATGCATGATATATGTACGTGTTCAGCAATCAGCACCATGCATGGTATGGAACGACACGACATGTTCTTCATATTTAGTAGGATCAGATCAGTAGGTCAGCGTAATTAATGTTCTTATTACCTGGATGCATGAAGAGCGTGTGCGTGTTATGGGCCAATTCTTGTACAGAAGAGAAGAGCACACACAGAGGATGCAAATGGACAGAGCTGCACTTTTGCATCCGAACAATCTCCAGTGGCGAAGGCATGTTATGGGTGCTGGGTGCAAATGCACCACCAAAAAAATACAAAAATAGTGAATTTGATTAATTTTTCACCATATATGCACCACCTATTAGACATGTCTATGCACCCACAAGGCAAGTGCACCACCCTCTAATTTACTCTAGCTTCGCCACTGACAATCTCTGCATGCATGGAGCTAGGTAGACTAGACTACTGTAGACAGGCACGTTCCTCCTCAGTTAAAGTGTAAAGCTCGATGAAGAATATCATTCAAAGCATCGATGCTTTGCATGAGATCGAGCACGACGATATGCGAGAGTAAAGAGTGGCCTTGTCCTGTCTCGTCATGCACGCACTCGTATACGTGCCATTCAAGCAAGGTGTCATTCGTTTTTACGGCTTCTCGACGTGCAATCATGCAAAGTTATTACGACGTTGTGTGCGCGGGTGATAATGCTATAATTAAACGCCACCATGAAAGAGACCATGAAAAGAGAGAAAATATATAAATGGTCTGATTTGCATTGATGTGGCCGGGATAGGGTACAGTGTGGCAAAATCGAGCTTCAGCTAGATTGATCTTGAGCTTTACTTTTACCTTTTTTTTTAGAGAGGGAGAGATGATCTTGAGCTTACTCCTGCAAGTGCGGACACGGACCCATGTAGAGCCCCGTAACAGTACGGGCCTGATGATAGATTAGTTAGTTAGGTCCCTTGTCGTGGAACCTATCCACCCGAATTCAAGTCCTCGACGCTATAGGCGTTCGTAATTTTGTGACTTTGGGAATCTCCAAATTACCGGCCCAGTCCTTTAGAAGCGATCACGGTGGGGTTTGCGTAATACGAGTTCGCTAGGGGTGAGTGTCGTGCGGACAGGCTTTGTGGCGTACGCGCGTTGTATTATGTGATTAAAAAAACTTATAGAAAAATGTACACTTCATCTATATCTCACGTGTCTAATTTTTTGTTGTTGTTTACTCAGCAATATGTATTTTTTTTATTGTTTGACTATACCAAAAAAACTGAGATTATCTTTTAGTTGTCCTTGTAGCTAGCTATATACGAGCTTCTTGTGTAATGTTTTTGCCTGAAAATTTCTAAAAGTTCAGGCACCTGAAATACAACAACTTCCACTACGTCATACTTATGTGTGTTTTTCAGTTCAGAAGAAAACATGACGACCAGCCTGTGCAACAGTGCAAGGGAACTGAAGTGGAGGGAGATCATCGATCTGATGCAGGTTAGCTAGCACAACTTTGGGCATGCATGGGTCACCGCATCAGCAATTCAGCATGCATCGTCTGGCGACTGGGAATTTTTTTTTATTTTTAGCACTTTTTTTTAACTATTTACAAATCTGCCACGGTGAAAAAACTATTTCCAAAACTAGCGAGGTTTTTCCGCCATATACGGCGCGGCAATCCACCTTAACCGCGCCTTGCATGGAGGCGCGTCTTGGCGGCCACGTGGCCACCCAAGTCGACGCCCTCCCGCCGACGTGGCGGGTCGAGCCACGCCTCCATGCAAGGCGCGGCTTTAACCGCGCCTGCATCTAAGCGCGCTCGACGTATAGAGGTCCAACCCGAGCCCGAGCCGGTTCATTTGTTTCTCTTTCTTCCGCGCCCGTCGCCGCGCCCATCGCCGCCGTCGTCGCCCGTCGCCGTGGACCGTCGCCGTCGTCGTCCCGCGGTTTTTCCCCTCCTCCACCACGTCCTGCCCTCCCCCGCCTCTCCCCTTAGTCCTTGTGGGTAGAGGGCGGGTAGGGGGCGGCTAGGGGGTGAGACGGTGGGCTGTGGGATGGCGCCGCCTTAGGCCATCTCCACCGCTGGGAAGCCCCACACGCTTCACTACCCACACTGAGAACCGTAAGTGTTCCGATCCTTTGTTTTACCCACTACCCACATGCTTAGTTGAATTATGTGGCCATGGTTCTATAGTTAGTTGGCTAGGATGATTTGGTTAGCGTTACTTAGTTGTAGCTAAGTGGATACTTGGTTAGTTTAATTATGTGTCCATGGTTAATTATTGATTCCATACTATATATTGTTCCATATTTTTCGATAGATGAACGACTTGTATCGTAAGGAGTATTGGACCAAGAGGGGTCGCCCTAAAGAATTATACCCCGATGCCTCTTGCAAAGATGCCCCCGTCCCTCCGAACTCCCCGTCCCTCTTTGTGACTGTGGTAGAGAATGTCACGTGTACCTATCTCGCCATCCCGACACCGCGCCCGTGCCTTCTACACTTGTAGTTCACAAGCGGTAAGTAATTCTTGCACTTTCAATTTGTCATATTTTACGTGACTAGTGAACCGAAATTTAATTTATGGTTGTTTTGCAGGACCATAAGAAGTGTTATTTCTTCCAATGGATCGACGGGGCCCGACAAGTTTGATCCTAGCTACCTCCCCGGTCGAGGGTTTTCAATGGTGTAAAGGAAGGCAACCACATAGCAGGTTTAAAACGGTGGGTGCCACCTCCACCTAATCCCCCCGCCGATGAATGAAGAGGAGAAGGAATTAGCCAAACTTAGACGTCTTGAATCACCGCCTCACCGCCATTGTGGAGACTATTACGTGATCGGCGATGAAAATCCTAATGAATTTGAGTGTGGCAACTTATCCCGTAAGTTTCTAGTGTTTGTGTATGTGCATGCTCGATCCGTTCTATTTTGTCTAGTGGAAACCCTTCTATTTTGTAACCTTCTATTTTGTAGGATCGGGCATACACCGCGCTCCTAAATGCCTCTTCGGGGAGTGGCTATGGGGTCCCAAGTCTTATTGGCGGAGGAACAACAGAGAAGAAGAGGAAACCGTTGTCCCCGCTCCTCCCGTGTTGTGCAAGTGTGGCGTCGAAGCTCGTCGGCCTAGTTCCTTCGGAGGGTTGGAATTGGCTATTGGTGCGGCCATATGGTCGACTATGATGAGGTTGGTGCAATTACTTGTGAGAATTGTGTTCTTATGTTTTAGTTTGTGTCTAATTGTACTTTGTGTCTAATTATTTTGTTTGTACCACGAGCACCCGCAAATGCGGGTGGGAGTATTTTCGCGATAAGGTCGACTACAAGCATACAATTAAAATGAAGCAAAGAATGGGTGAAAGGTTTCGTTGTGGAAATGAGCTTGTGGAGAACTACATCAAGCATCGCATACTAGAGCGCGCAAGGCTCACGATTTGCGTGTCCAAACCCCAAGCGAGTGTTGAGCATAAGAAAAGGCTTGAGTATGTGAAGAAGAGGGATGCGGTGCGTAAGGCCGAGCGGGCGGGAATGGCAAGAGTACCGGGACATCAAAGGACTTGAAGCTAAATTGTGTCTCGGTGAGTATTTGAAACTCCTAACACTCCCGTGTGTTGTCCTCCATTTTAATTGCTTCGTAACCCCGTTTGGTTTTTACAACTACGAGATTGGGTGCTTTCGGGAACTAGGGAGGTTGAGGAGGCCCGCCCGCCTTATCCGGGAGCGGAGACGGCGGTGGAGGCCGGGGGTGCTGGCGGCGGGGCCGTCTGCGGAGAAGGGCTGTGGTGGACGACACCTCTAGATTGGATGAGCTCATCGACCTAGTGTTGGCCGGCGTGCGGGTGCAAGGGAGGTTCACTTGCAGCCCGTAGATGA